>VZRE01002685.1:21015-329999 GCA_013396775.1 Cephalopterus ornatus | reverse complement strand
ATATATATATAAAATATATATATAATGTAAATAAATAAAAAATTTTGCTGGTAATGCAGTGGGCAGCCATGCCAAAGCACAAATGTTCTGGAGTAAAGAGTCAGCTTTTTCTCCCCTTGATTTTAATTTTTTTTCTTTTTTTTTTTTTTTCCAGAGAGGAATGCCTTCTGGCAACAGAAACAAGTGCAGGTGTACATATCATAATTACATTTAGCAATATTTGCATATTGAATGACCAGGTGTGGGAAGCAAAAAAAAAAAAAAAAAATCTAAAAAACTCCAACAAATATATGTATAAACATATACATGTTTATATACAAATGAAGACATTTTTATTAAGGTATACAGGCTAAAATTAAAAAAAAAAAAATCTCCTTAGTCCTTATTTGTTCTTTCATTTTCAGTGAATTGAGCTCACATATTGCAGCTTTCTTTTCTTCCCAAACAGAGCAAAAAGCTCAGGATCATGCATAACTCAAGAAGGCTGGGATGACACCGAGCCAGAGCTTAGTTCTGCTGTATTCATAATAGAGCTGACAGTTAAGAACAAATTTACAGAATGTAATTGCAAATCCTTTAAGCAAGCAGCAAGCTGAACATCTGCAATGGAATGGGCACCTAAATTAAAGTTAAAGCATTAGTTTAAGTTCTCAGAAAGCAAATTTGGAAGCTAACTAGGACTGTAATTGCAACAGAGATTGTAATGAACACAGAGCTGGACTTGGGAATGTTTTCATTTTTCTTTTATTCAAGAGTAAGCAATTGTAAATATGTGAATTTTCAGGTATGGTTTATGTTTAGGTATGTGAATACTCAACATATTCACACCTTGAACGCTTGCATGTTTTCACTATTTGCACGGCTACAATAGCAGGGAGCTCCAGTCATGCAGAAGATGCAAGACAGGCAGAAGGGAAATGAGCTTCCTTGACTTCTTCCAATGGACATAAAAAACAAAAGGAGACAGACAGGGATAGTGAAGATGGGGAAAGTATAAACAAAACTAAGCAATGATAATCTAATATACAGAATAAAAGAAGAATATGCGTTTATGAAGCTTTTGTTAATTTTTCTTAATTTCTGCTTCTTTAGTACTTGGAAATATGTTAATTAACCTAAATTAAAATAGAAATTACATTATTTAAATATATTATTGAAGTTAAATATATTTTTCCGGTAATGCAGAATGTAATTATCCTCTCACACTCTGTGCTCTCTCTTGGTTTCCAAGATCTCTTGTGAAGGAAAGAAAATCCATCTGTAATGTCACTGTTATTATTAAGAGAATAATAATTCCTTAAGACATTTGAGGTCATGAATCTGGTATCACTATCGGGGGAAAAAATTTAACTGTGGTAAAAGTTCATTTAACAGGTAGATATCTGTTTTTCAAATAATGTCACAAAGCCAAAATATTTTGAAGTGAAGATAGCAAAAAAAGTAGGAATATGGGTTGGTTGGTTTGGCCATGTCCTCAGCCAGAGCTGACCAATGGATTTTAAAGTAGGGTTCAGCTTTATTCAAGTTTGCAAATGAATAGGAAAAAATACATAATTTCTTTCCTGAAACTAAACAATTGTGAATGACCCAAGGAATGGGCAAAATGGGTTTTGATTAGGGCCTGGCTGCTTTTGTGCTCCCGAGCACAAATAGTTTTGGTACCTCCAAATGTAAAGAGGTGCTTTTAGAAATGAAGAGTCCACGCTGGGCAAAGCAGGGGAGGACACTCCCCCGGGCAGGTCCTCAGTAACAGATATAGGTGGAAAAGAGCTTGATATAGGATTTTACTCTGGTATCATGGCAAAAAGGGTGGTAATTCATGATGTGAGAACAAAAAGTAACTTACGGACTTGGAGTTTGGCTTTGGTTTAACTTTTATCAAGTCTAATGGTAAGGCCACTATGAGAATGTTGCATAAAACTGTCATGACAGCTTTTAAAGTTATTGTCAAAAACTGGAATGGAGACAGATGAGAGTAGCCAGTAGAAATGATTTTAGGTTAGATAAAGCATTAAAGTACATAAAACTCAGTTTGTTCAGTTTTTCAAAGAATACTGTGGGATTGCATGACTGTTATGTGATAGTACTTTAATGCTCAGCAAATACATATACCAATAGAACCACTTCAAGGAGTTGTCTAAGAGGAGTCTAAATATGAACTGGTGCACAAAAACTGACAATAAAAAAATAGGTTGTTACTTGCCTGATTGTCTTTATCTTTTATATATATATATAAGTAGAATATGTTTTTTCTGCGATTTTGGGCAGTTAATATGAAGAGAGGAGTGAAGCTGAAGGCTGAGAGGCATGAGCAGATTGGTTAAATGGCCAAATGGTCTCTTCTGGCCTGAACTCTGGCTGTTCACTTTTTTACAAAGCAAAGGAGCAGTTTGGGTCACTTGCTATATCAGTGCATGGGAGCACACAGACTGCAGTTCAGGAATAAAGCTTTCTGAAATTGCACTAAAGGACGTTTGGAGCATAATTTGTGAACAAGGCAAATCTTGCTCTGCACTGTTTCTGGCCTGTTTCTGAACTGCATGCTACTGTGGGGACACAGCTTGTTGTAATGGAGTTTGAGCCATCACTGTCATTTTTAACATGGCCCTAATCAGATCTGACCACCTCAGATCTAAATAACCCAATTCCTAGGGCAGAGCCGTTTCATTAATCATAGCCTTGCCATTAACAGCAGAGCTGCACTTTAGAATAATGAGGGTGGCAGAGGATTTTCATTAAAATACCCTGAGCAGAGAAGGTTTGAGAAAGACTGGGAGAATTCAGTCCTGGGTCACTTTCTAAATTAATTTTCTTAATTCACTTCTTGCTTTGTAGGGAACATTTCTTTCATGGCCAACAGTCTGGTGCCTCACTTTTGGAGGCATTCTAGTCAGGTTTCTTAATTAATCTTTTCTGCATAATTACTGTCTCAGAATAATTTATGGGTTTATTTCAGCTTTCTTAGACTTTTTACAGTGGTAAAAAGTCTATGTTATCTATGATAGCCATTCCTAGCCTAGTCCATTCAATTACAAATCTTCTGAAAAGAAATTTCACTGAAGAGAATTTATTCCAAACATTGATGGTATCAGCAAGGTGCAATCTGACATTCGAATTTGAAAAACATCTTCTCTAACAGTTAACCAAGTAGCTGTCTGCATGTTTAATTTCCTTTGCAAAACTACTGATGGGCTTTTGAAATTTTTCATTAGTTCTAATGGATGAACTATGCTCTTTTTTTTTTTCCCTTTGTGTACAACATAAGGATTTAAATTTATGGGTCTGCTGCAGGTTTGTGATAAGTACCTAGACTGTTCTGATGATGAGAGTTACTTCAATTTGCTATTCAAATTAGTGAGAGCTGACTAGGGAGTAAGATATGGGAAGAGAACCTCTAAGTTTATGAGGCTTGGTCCAATGCTTATTGAAGCTGAAATCTACCCAAAGCACTATGAAATAACCCAGTGGATTTGGGGAACTGGTTTGTCTTCTGCTTTGGCCCAAAGAAGGACCGTGGTCAGTATATGAGAGCCCAAAGGATGAAGTCAGGGAAAGAGATGTGGAGGGCAATTCATCAGCCGTAATCTTAGATATTTGCATCTTGGATGTCAATCTCTGAGGTCATTGTCCAAATGTTGCCATACAGTTGAGAGTAAAATAGGCATTTTTAGGTGATAACTGATCTAACATGCTTTAGATCTTTTCTGTAAGAGAAGATAAATTGTCCCCTTGACTACAGCTCTGTGAATGAAGTGGATATGATGACTAGGTCTGCCCTATACGTGAGACCTACTTTTAACCACATGAATCCCATCCAAGCTGTCTTGGATAATGGCGAGTTTCTGGGACTGGCAAGCGAAATAAAAGATCTGGCAGGTTACAAAGTGCCTAATGCTGTCAGCACTCCCCAGGATAACTGCTGTCTCCTTCCTTTGATTGTCTGAAAGGGAAATTGAAAACCCAGCCCCTGTGAAGGAAACTTGCTCTAATTAGGTTAAGCAAGTACCAATCATGTCGGTCAAGTGAACAACAAAACACAGTGTACCCTTGGCCATGGAATCTGACACCAAAAGCAACCAGGGAGAGCAGACCTTTGCTGGCACTAGTATCTGATGCCTTGCACCCTTCCCCTCTCAAAACATGGTTGATTAGACATACCAACAGTTTAAAAAGTGTCAGCAGGAATGCCCACAAGAACAGTCTGAGATCATATTAACTCCTAGGGGCAGCACAATAATTACTGAGCTACAGACTGCACAGGGCCAAGACTTCCCCTTTTGCTAAAGCTATTGTATAGAAAAGGAGAAAGATTTTCAGAGCTGGAAAAAGAAGACAGGATTGTACCCTCATGGTTACACTGTGATTGAGTCCTTTTTCCAAGATTATGTCAAATTTTCACTGAATAGCTACTTAACGTACAATACATTAACCATCTTGGGAGCAGAAGCTGGAAGTGGTAATTGCACTCTCTCCAGTTGAATATCCTATTAGGATGCAGAGTCGTGCTTTACCCTTTGCTCTTTTTCTGGCTCCATGCAGCCTTCCTATTCATTGGCGTGGCTTCAGCAAAAAGGAGAGTTGTCCCAACCCTTCTTAAAGTCTAATAGCCTGGGACTATCCTGTGATATGGCACATCAGCAAGTGAACCATCTTTAGACTGAAGAATGTAGATTTCTCATTTCCTGAGCCCAAGTGCCAGTCAGTAGGATATATATGTGTGCATATTATAGACATCATTATATATGTATGCCTTAAATGTAACTCCCTTGCAGGTCTTACTAGCCAAGAACTGATTTTAAGAAAGATACTGACTATACCCTCAGTTTGTGTATTTGGATCCAGCTGGTGCTCTCAGAACACTGAGTGCACTGGACTCCTGCCTTGTGCAGAGGCAATTCCAGTTTGTTACCAAGAATGATGGCAGTGGGGATCATATTTTCTCAAAGTAGAAAAATGCAGGGCTTCACTGGTATTTTCTGGGTGTTAGCTGCACTTTCAGTTGCAGTCTGGCTCCCAGTGACTTTGGATTGAGGATTTACGCTTGCACAGTGAACAGCAGAACTGCAAGCACTTGTAGAGTCACCAGGTCAATGAGAATGATACTTGAGCTGCCTCTACATAAAGGTGTATGTTGTAGTTTTAATTATCTGGCTATTCCTACTGGGGGATGCTGCGATTCCGTCCCTGCCAAGGTACAATAAAGAAATTTTATATCTTTTTCTGAGCATGCCCATGGGACGTGACTAGTTTGGGCATTGCTGGTACATTGCAAGTCACTATTGTGGTTTTTGGGTCTTAAGCATTCTGCAGCCCTTTGAAGGGTTTGTTTTTATATCACAGATTTGGACTGGAGAGAAGGGTTTCAAATCCATGGTGAGAATACTGTAAATAAAGTGAAAGTCTGATTTATAATACTGATTTTTGTACCAAATGCAGGTTAGAACAATGTAAAAATGAAATAGTCCCTCTAAGGATGAATGGCTTGGACTGTGCAGGGCTGAGCTTTATTTGTACCGGGTTTGTCAATATCTTTTGCAGTGTGTTTTATGTTTTTACATAAATAGTACTAGATTTCTTTCCCCCTGTAGCTGTGTCCTGCCTAACACACAAATGCACAATCCAGCAGGTGGTATTCTTGATGTGAACTGTGTAAAGCTCGAAAAGGAAATATATTTTCCTTTTAGTGACAACACACAATGTGTCTATGACGTTTTCACTTGTTCCCAGTTGACTATTACTGGTCTAAAGTAAGTCTGAGGAGGTTTGAAGATGGAGCAAGGAGCTGTGTTCACAAACCATGCTAAAATTTATTCCCAAGTAGAGCAGCGGTACTTTATTTTAGGATTGCACAGCAGACTCATTTTTGAGTGCTGGTGAATGTTTATATCTGATTCAAAAGTCTTTTCTTAGGATTAAGTAAAGGGCAGCAATTAAGACACCTTGTAGTACATTTGTTTATGAATCATTGGGCTTTATCATCACTAAATACATTGACATCAGTACTGTGGGAATTGTAGCTACTTGTAAGTGGGTTTGTTGAAAATTTGTTGTGCAAATACTGAAGCATTTTGTGGAAAGCTGTTTGATGCTTCTGGCTAGCCTGAATCATTTTTTATTTTGAAAGTGGCTGGATTTAACCTTAAATACTCCAACAGTTATCTGTAGAACTTGCTGTCATAACTGTCCATAGGTTTTTACCACAGCGTTAACCAAAGATTCTGTTTATTTTTAATATTTTCCTTCCTTCAGCTACATTCTCCCTTGCTTTTTCAAAGCCCATGGGTTACTATTTCTAGTACTGTTGCTGTGGTTCATAGAATGCTACTTTATAAAACATTTCCCTTTGTCTTACCACCAGTAATTAGTAGAATGTCAGAGTCCATTAAGTTCTTAGTTTATCGATTCAAGTGAATGAGGTCTACTTTGCATTTTAAGGTGTGACTTTAGTTTCAGTTTAGTTTTTTCACAGTGCTTTGTAGACTAGCAATGTTCCTCCATCAGTGCTCAGAAAACACCTAAGAAGATGTATTTCATGGAGGTCCAAATCCCTGCTAGCCACTCCCCTGGAAGTTCTGCAAGCTTTCTGGGCTAAGTCCAGGCGGAAAAAGTGAGCTCTGCCACTTGTCTTCTACCAAGAATCTGCTTCTCTGCCACATAAACACAAGAATTGTCTTGCCTTTGAAATGGAGGAGTAAAGCAGTAATGGCCCTCACAATGAGAAACCCCTAAACTCTTACTGAAACAGTTCCATTAAATCTTGATTGGCACTGTCCTGGGATCTGCTCAGAAGCCTCTGCTGGATCACTTTTTAAAAAGATGACTTCCAGTCAGTATTTAGGCATTGCATTTCTTGTTTCATTTGCTGTAGTTGATGATGGTTTGGCTTGTAAACCACCTGAGGATATGGCTTTGAAGCCCCTGAACACAAAATCACAATCTTGCACTCAGGACTTGAGTTATGAGGCTGGGTGAAACTGCAAAAGGTGGAATTGTACAGGGGCAGCTCTTGTATCTCAGTGATTTAATGTGACCATATACATTTAGAAGGTGAATGTAAGAAGTCACAGGTGGTATTCACCTGATAATGGAAGATCAGTGGACATTCATCCACCTGCAGTTTGGTGACAATTGTAATCTCAGCCAACACTGGGACTGGGGGCTGGTTTTGTGACACCCTGCAATTGGGATTGATGAGCCAGTGTGTTTGACTGGTTGTGATAAATTTGCATCATTTTGCAGATATTTTACACAAGAAATGAGGGAAATCTTCTATTAGTCTACTAAATTATAGTAAGGAGTTGAAGTATTTGCTCAGTAGCAGGTAACAAGGCTCTGTTTCTACATGCCATGGGAATGTCTCTCACATCTTGAGCTATATTTATTTATTAGTTCATTTTCTTGCTCTTTGAATTTTACATGAGCTTAATGTAGTTACATGTTAATTGAAAATGTATTGCCAATTTATATTAAGTTACAATGGGGGCAGTTAAATTATGAATTGAGTTCCTCTTGTTAAAGGTGATCAGAACATCTCTTCTGACACCCCTCACCCTCATATCTTCTACCAGATTAATTATATTTCGAAGAAGGGTTTTCTGTTTCTGCAGAATGGTGCTCCATTAAAAAAGCTATGACTCTGTTGTCAAACACCAGAAAGAAGCCAGAAGTGGCTGCTGCTGTTGACTGATGTGCTTGTATTTGGAATATGCTGCATAGGGATGTAATACCTCTGATGGAAAAAATGTTAGAAGGTGGTTCAGTATGGCCTTGTTTACATTTTTGAGAACTTTTATCTAGATAGCTGAAAGAAATGAAAGATCATAAGAATAAAAAAATTCTAGGCCGACTGCTGTATTCTCTCACACGTGGGCTGGACCACTTCTAGAAAACATTTAATTTGGCATCATTTGACTTTTGCCTCTCACAGTCAGACTTTGCTTAATCTGCTTGTCATCAGTAATGGACCACTGCAATTTACAATTTTTTTTCCTAAATTTCCAACTCTGAATTTCTTTTTTTTGCCTTAGCTAGTGTATCAATACGGGCACAAATGACTTATTACCTTGTATTACCCTTAAGATCTCAGAAAGCGTGAATATATCTTTTCTGATATTATCAACTTGTCAAATGTGCTAAGACTGCCTGCTATGATCACTGTTATTAATAAGACCACAATATGATATTGTATGGATAAACAGACACAGTTTCCAAAGGGAACAATTAATTGATATTCAACATCCAGTACTTGGGTTACATGATGTATTTGCTGATTGCCAGCTTTTACATATTGGCATACATTTTTATTTAACTTTACCTGGAAGTGTCAGGGGGAGAGTTTAGGGAAAACAGAAGAGAGATGTTAATTAATATTGCTCACTGTGGGATGCAAGCATTGTTTCAGTTTCAAATTAGAGCAGTGCTCACTCAGGCATTCGCTGCTAATATGTTATAATTAAGGACTTGTAGAGCAAGGAAAAGTTAATGGACAGCATCTCTAATAACGATGCTGTACTTCACTCCTGAGTTGCATTACAGCACAGGGAATCAATATGGCCCCACAGTTCATCTATCATTTGCCTTGCTTCAGGCTGCTCTGTGTGTGTGTGCGCTAATATAAGTGTGTGTGATTAAAAGTCACCAAAGGCCAGTAATTAGGAAAGGTTTAGAAATTTCCTGTATATGTACAATTATTAAATAATCAAAAGGATAATTTAGAATTCTAGGTATGTGCTTGTGTTTGTTATTTTGATGTGATAAGAAATTTAGCACATTTATAAAGCTTTTGTCATATCCACAGGACTAAATGTTTTCTCTTCAAATGCCTTTATCTCTTAAAGAATCCTGTGCATTGTAGTTCTATAGGTAGGCAGCTGGAAGGAGTACTGGTTGTAGAAACTAAAGACCTGAGGAAGACCAGTTTTGTCACTTTTGCCATTCCCCTTGAGCTATCTAAGTAAAAATAAAACTGTTAATTCACAGGTATTTATGTAAAATTGAAACCATTAGCTACTTTATAGGAACAATAAAAATTTACTGTAGAGAATTCATGTAAGGGACATTTCATGAAACCCATAGATATGTATTTATAAGCATGATAATTATAACAACAGGAGGGGTCCACTTTGACTTGTTCGTTTATGGGAGATTATTTAAATCTTTGATCTCTTGAGTTTTGTTCAAATTTTTCAAGTTGTAGCATTTCTTCTGATGAGCAGGTCTGTTCATGTTCTGCTTGTATCGTGGATCTGAGGGTGGCATTGCTGCTACAAAGGTGGAAAAGTAAGTCTTGTAATTGAGTTTGAGTTACCAAGTGAGCATCTGAAATTGCTGCTTCCAGATGGCTACTAGCTGCTCCTCCATCTACTTGTGAAAAGGGATTGTCAGACCTTGTTTTGGTGATGATTCATCCCTGACTGATAGTTTTACATAATTATATGATTCTCTGCCTAACGTGAACCTGGTATTTTTGTGTTGTGGAATAAAAAAGTCTTTCACAAAGAAAAAATATTATAAGCTTGCAGTTTAATCCAAGGATCTCTAGATATTTTACCATTTTAAATACCTTAGGACTCATAAAAATAACTCTTTTAAGGAAAAAAAAAAAGTTGACCTTAGGTAAAACATCTAAGGCTGGTAAGGGTTTGAGCCAACCATACAGGCTGAAATTTGAAAATTTATTGATTCCTGATATGTAGGATTACAGCAATTCACAGAAATTGTAATATCAAAAAACAAAAATGAAAACCCACAGAAAATAAATGGGCAAAGTAAACTTGCTATGAAGTCAATTTATAGAGCTTTCATTTCTAATGATGACTTTTATGTATATAAAAAAGAACGTTAATGTTGACTCGTGTGGGTAATCCCTGCAATTCCTAAATTTCTCATCAGGAAGTGTTATTCAACGTGACTCTTCTGTATCTTGTAGAGCTGATTATTTCTACTTAGGTACAGGTGTAGCATCTCACATTTCTCCTTACTGAATTTTGTCCTTTTATTTTAATTCTAATCTTGTTCTCTAGAAGCTTGAAAGAAGCTGCAGGACCTATGTTGTGTGCAGACAAACGTTGCATTTGATCAGCATGCACTAGGTTCTATCACCTAAAAGATTAATGAAATTACTAAATAAATATTACTAGCCCTCTTCACAGTCCTACTTGATACACCCCTCTCTGCAGTCTTGTTTTGACATTTATCCATTCCTAGGTCTAAATATGTTTTTCAAAATAATTTTACCCATTTTAAGGGTGATTCATTTAGACTTGCTAATGAAAGTGTCATGTGAGGTGGTACCAAAAGCCCTGCTAAGGTGAAAATAAGACATCTACTGATCTTTCCCTTCACACAAGGGCTCTTATCCTGTCATGGAAAAAATCAACTCAATTCAGCAGTCTGTTATTTCAAAATGCGTGTTGACAATACTTATGTAATTTTTCCTATCTTCTAGGTGCTTTTTACTTGCTGCAATGTTTTTCTGGAACTTCAGTTTAAACCAAGTAGTCCATATTTCCTAAAACTTACAATTTTCTCTCATTCTAAAGAGAGGTATTTTGATTTACTTTTCTCAACCTTCTTGAGCCACACTTCTTTCCCACGAGTCCTCTTAAGTACTAAGTGCTCTAAATTTCCTTTAGTGTGCTTTCTAACAATTAATTTCATCAGGCCTGTGATTTGAAAATGTAGAATTTGGTTAGATGCTCACTTACCTCATTTTAGCTTCCATTTTCTTCTTTTTTCCTAGTGTGTAGCGATTAATTGCCTGATCAAACTTCTCTTAATAAAAAACTAAGCTAAAGTAGTTTGAATGTTTTCTCATGGTCATCTCTTGGCAATTCCCCTGAGTAACATTCACTTCTTGTTTTCCATGTACCTATTTTTGTGAGGAAAAAAGTCCCAGAGCAATCCATATATTGCCTAATAATTTAAAAACAATCCATTTATTTTCCATACAGTATAACTGCGATTCATGATTTGTGAACCAACTGCAGGGTTTTATTACCTTATCTTTATTCCATCTTTTTCCCTGCAGAAATTTGTACAAATATTTTCAAAGTCCACAGAGGTAATTTTTGTCTTAGTATGGTTTGGGTTGGAAAGGACCTTTAAAACTGATCCAGCCCAACCCCCCTGCAACGAGCAGGGACATCTTCAGCGAGACCAGGTTACTCAGAGCCCCTTCCAACCTGACCTTGAATGTTTCCAGGGATGAGGCATCCACCACCTCTCTGGGCAACCTTTGCCCATGTTTCACTACCCTCCTTGTAAAAGATTTCTTCCTTATACCTAGCCTAAATCTACCCTCTTTTGGTTTAAAACCTTTACCCTTTGTTGCTCTTTGCTGCTATTATGTATGAGGGACTCCAAGGTGATCTACCAATCATAGAAAGAGAAACTGGGAAGGACTGAACCATTCATTTTATGACTATTTTCATACTATTTCTGTGTCTTTGTAGTATGTCCTTTTTACCTGGTCCTTTATATTATATGCTACCCTTTCATCTTTCTGTCTTTTGTCCCATTGTGTTCTTGCTATTTTTATATTCGTATTTACTTGACTTCTAAAGTGATTTATTTTGAAGAGCTTGTGATTTATCTACTCTAGCCACAGTAAAATTAGTGTTTCCAGAATCCAGTCCTTACTGGAATTCTCATAGGAAGAATTCATGACCTTTGCCATTTTGCCATCACTTCCCCCCATAGCTCCTTTGACAGCTCTTGAAAAGCCCCTATTTTCTGTCAGAACAAGCTACCGAGGGTGTTTCTTTATTGCTTTCACATTCTTTTATATAAATAAACAGCTCCAAGTTCCCTGCTGCATTCTGCTTCCAGTGAGCATTTGGTAGTTCACTTATAGTTTATACGTAGCGTTCTTGTATTTTTTTTTTTGTTTTTTTTTTGGTGTAAGTGATGATAAAGCAGTAGAGACCTATAAAATGCTGTTTAGTAGCGCATGTGAACATACACTTTTCTCTAGGCATATATTTGTATGTCTACAAAGTACAAACTGCAACAAGAATGTTGATTTAGCTTCATTTTGCACTGAGAATGGGTAAAGGTGCTGCTTCACAGCACTAATGGTGTTACTGGAAGGCTGTGTATTTTCTTGATGTTTAGTCAAGTTTTGTCATTTGTAATGAGTTTAAAGAGTTAAACACTAAGCCAGTGTCTTTTAATAACATGTTTTGTGGTAGAAAAGGTTGTGTGCTGATGCTTTGCCGCCTTCTGAGCATTTTGTTTTGCATTTTCCATACATTTTCTATACAGATGAGTGATGTATAAAATTATTTGAGAGTAAAACTGAGATTCTTGTCTTGAAATGTTGCAGGACTTTGGGGTTTCAGAGCACCAACATATTTTGGCATGTCTGGTAAAAATTATATATTTTAAATAACTTCCTAATCTGGGCGGACTCACATAACAAATAACATTCTTTTATTAAAAACATTAAGTAGTCTCAATTACCTTACACAAATTTTACCTTTATCTCCAGAATCACTCTATACTGCTACATAATTTCTGCCCCAACCAGGTATAGTTGCACCACTCTGCTTCTGCCATTTTGCCATCTGTTATTGTTTTTTGTGGCAAGAATCACAGAACTTCAGTTGTGGACTAGTGCAGGCGACAACTGGAAAAAAATTCAAAGCCATTTGTATTTAAAAATCATTAATATAGGGAAATTGGATAACTACAGATCTCTTGCAGCTGTCATGAAACTTCGAAGACCTGATGGATTGAGTATCAGACAAAAATGATACTAGTTGAAATTTTTCAAAATGACAGCTTCCAGGGATGTGTGTTTGGTATGTGAAATTGTCAAATATGTCTAAACATAACGTTTTTTAGGAAAGAGTTATTTTTCCAGAAGTTTCAGGACCTTCCACAAGTGAACGTTTAACTTTTGCTTTTTTGTGCCCCGAAGTCCCTACGCCAGGGGGGCTGGCAGCAGTGGGTGAGTCAGTCGTGTGCACACAGGCTTTTTGGAAACATTTAGAGGAATTAGCACTTATCATACAGAAGTGGTGGAAAGCTCAGCCTCAAGTAATTTGCTCTTTCAAACCGATTTTTAACAGAAGATCTTGTGGCTTCATGTCGGACACGGCTCGGTGCTTTTTTCCCAAAGATCCTTCATGGGGTAAAAAGAGAGGGATTAAGAGAAGTTCAGGAGTTTCCTGGAAGCTGTAAAGGGCTTTCTTCAATCTGACCTCTTTCTGCAGTGCAGTCACCACCTTTCTCTACAATAAACCTATTTACCCGTACCTGTCTTAAGGCTTTTGGTCAAAGTAGAATGTCTCCCTTTCACTTCGGTACTGCAGTTGTGTAGCTCACTAATGAGAAATTGCACTTACTGTGTTTCTCCCTAACCATCTAGCAAGTGTCATTGAGGACATTGAAGCTGCTAAACATTATTACTGCATTTCATGTTTTTTTTCTTCTCTGGGTAAAAGGAAACACCTTAAGGATTCCGTTTTCTTCCCACTCTTCTATTGACACACAGAGGAGTAAACTCAAAAAAAAAAAAGTAATTTAAATAAGGAGGGCAGGAACTTGATTCTAATTTCCATTGCTGCTGCTTACCTATGGTATTTCTATTCATATAATCCCTGTGCATTAACATTTGGATTTATGTATATATCCTCAGCATCAGCTGCCAATTGCCCTGTTTGTATAAATAAATGCATTTTTGCTGCAGCAAAGCCTCTTTTGGCTCCCTCATTTTATTTTCTTGCTGTTTTGAAGTTGAACACATTTCTGAGGTACCAGATGGCCAGGTATTAAATGCATAAAGTGCATTATTTCCTCCTTCCCTCCCTGCAGCAGTCTGTTTCTGTCTAGCTATGCAAATAGGAGTGGTTGAGATTAAAAGTAGAAGTTGGAGCTGATATAAACCCCAATAAAATCAGGTGGCATTGAATATGTCTGAAAAGTAAGCAACTTTTAGCATTCTTAAGCTGCTTAGAATAGTGTTAAATAAAATTTCTGGCTGAAGAGACCATTTATTCATCGTGTGTTTCATGCTGAGTGCTGGGAGAGGGCAGCTTGGAGGTAGAGCTCTTCTTTAGTTGGCAACAACATCTGTCACAAACAAGCTGGAGTGGTTCAAAGTTAGTGTGATAGAAATAATTATCAGCTGTTAATGAGCTGGGGTGAATTTTAGCATGAGAGTGAAAAATATGTAGGGAGTTCAAATAGTTAACCGTGGTGTTGAGAACTGGACCTGGTAAAGCCACAGTAAGAAGCTGTTATTCCCTTATGGGGGTTTAAAACCCCGTGAAATGCAGATAAAATTCAAACTCCTCACTGCTCATTTTACAGAATCATGTTTAAATGGGTTTGTCTGAATGGCAGGTTGGTATAGGTAACTTATGGCTTTCTGGTGTTTTGTAACTTCTCAAATAAAAAGTAATAGAATTTTTGCAGACACATTTTAACTAAGCCTGTCCCAGGAGGCAAAGTCGCTTTGCCAGGTAGTCCATATCTTTTGCTTCATTGGTTTAAAGTTGTACATTTCATTTTAGCTCTTAAGATTTTGCAAGTAAGACAATGTGCTGTAGAAAGAAAAATGAGTTTAATAACTTTAAGACTTTTAAGATAACTTGATATTTTATAAGAAAATATGAGATATGCTTTTTTTATGACTTTATATATCCAAATGTCTGCGGTAAATTTCATAGCTTTATGGATATTATTGGTTTCCAAAGTATTTTAGAAAATCTCTGGGAAAAGCTCCTGTAAAGTATGGGGCTTGCTTTATACAGAGGTTGTGGTATACAGGACTACTGAAATTACTTGTGGCCTTGCCTGTCATTCATTAATGAGTGCAGCAGCAGCAACATTAATCAAAAGGTACTCACTGGAGAATTTTCGTCTCTAGCGTACTGCTCCCATAACTCTTCCTGTGCTTTTCCCAGTGTCAGCAAGATCTGACATTTTTAGAGCAGATGTGTAATTTCTGTAAATATTTGTAATTCACTTTACAAGGCATATATATATCACACAGGAGATGCTGTGATATTCGGGCTTTAACATGTACAACATTTTATGGTTCAGGGGGCTTGACCTCAATTTATTTTCAAAATAAGTTTTTGAACAACAACACAGAAGCTTTATAATACAACGTACTTAAGTCTCCCATACTAAGTTGGGTTGGTGATCTGACATAAAAATAGCAAACAATGCATTTTAGTCCATGAGAATTACAGTGTGGAAATACTGGAGCACAACACCTTGAATCAGATTGATGCATAAAGCCTACGGATTTCAGCAAAGTCAAAATATCACCTGCTGTCTCTCTCACCTTGTCATGCCTGGCTGTGACACCTCAAGCATCATTGTCTTTTTGAATCCTGGTTCTGATGATAATGTGACCAGGCTGATGGCTTATTGCTTCTCATCCTACGTGCTCGTTCCAGCACCTCATCTCTGCACATCAAAGCATGTGACAGAGTTTCATTCCTATTTTCTGACAAAAGTAGGTCAAGACTAGGTATGTCCCTGTTGTCATCCAGGGTTCGTACTGATGGAAGGAAATCTCTTAGCACCTCTCTGATGCCTTCTTATTCTCACTTTCACCTCTTGCTCTCTGTTTCTTCGCAAAGGAAGAAGACTTATAATTCTAATGTAGAGCTGTGTTTAGCAGGAATATTAAAACATGTTTTTGTTTGGGAGTTTATTCAGGAAAATAGGTGCATTTGGTACTCTACAATAAATGCTTGTAAGGAGAGCCATGTGATAAGAACAGCAGGAAATGTGAATGGAAAGCCATCTGGTCCGTGCCACTACCCCTGAGGATACGTCTGTGCAGACTGGAGTGACTGTTGTGGAAACTGCGTTTGTAACATTCGTGCTGGGTTGTTCCTCCATGGATCCTGCCTGTTCCTCCATGGATCCTGCCTGTTTCTGGACTGACAGCCTGGGGCCCTGGTGTGAAACGGGGCTGTGTATGTTACAGCTTAGTGCTCACCCTGCCTGTGCTGAAATGGGAACAAACAGGATTACTGCAGTCAAGCCAGACCTGCTGAACAGGGCTATTAGCTTCTAAAATTGTCTTGCACTCTCTTGTACAACCTCAGTCCTTCTCCCACAAGAGGGAGACAGAAAGTGCACTCAAACCTTAAGGATTCCTCCTTAGTATTTGGTATGAGGAGACCCTAATTAGCAAGGAACTTTGCCACTCTGGAGGGAACAAAACTCACAGAACGAATAAATATCAATAGTGTTGGAACATTTGGTATGACAGAATGTTTTCTTGTAAAGGAGAGAGAAAGAGACTGTGTAAATGTGATTATAGATTGTGAAGGAAGGCAAAATGTTTCTCAGCTAGATTCTGGCTATGTTTATGTTTGCACATAATGTAGTGCCATTGGAGCAGACCTTCCAAGCAAAACACTTGATTTGCAAACCTGACATCCAGGCTTGCAGAGATTTCAGGAGGTGCTTTCCCTGAGAAGACCTCTGGTCCAGTCCTGGGACTTGAAACCCACTAGTGCTTACTTCCATCAAAAGGGTGAATGTGTGCATTCCTCCATGGAAACTGAAGTGTGTTCAGTGAGGGTGAAGCAGAGATTTGCTGCAAAAGTATATGACTTGTGAAATAAAACAGTATCGTAAATGCACCTTCTTCCTTCCATTTTTCTAATCTTCATGCCAAAGATTTTGCTTGACATGCGACATTTCATATGGAAACCCCATCCAAACTTAGATTTTGTCTGAAATGTGTTTCCCACTACAAAATCTAAGGATTTTCATAGAGAGAAAAGCAATGAAGGTGGTAATGCTGTACTGACACCATCGTCTGTTACTGAAATGCTTATCAAACTCTGAAATATATAAATTACTATATGACCATTATTTTAAAAAAGGAGGGCAGAAGAGATGAAGTCTAGTTTGGTTTTTGGGTATTTTTTTAATCATACTGGCATAGAGAGCAATGCTTACAATGTCCTCTAAACTAGAGCAAGCCTACCTGTACATCTGTCTGAAGAGATGCTTTCAAACCCAAGTTACTGTTGATGGTCTCTGCTTCATTCCTTCATTCCTGAGGTGGTTTTGTTGTTGTTGTTACTGATATATTTTTCAGCGGTATTGCTCCTTCTCAGGGTTATTGATTGTTTCCTGTGATCAGAGCTGTGCTGCTTTCCACAACACTGTCTTCAGCTTCTGATTCTACGTGTTTTCTTTGTGTAGGTTTGTACATCAGCCTGATTTCACTTTAACCTTTATCTGCTGTTGTGAACAGCCTGTGCAGCCACTGCAGTAGCAGGGACCTGAGATTCTGGCAGATTACCCAGAGCTTTTCTATTTTTTTTTTTTCCCCAACCTGTTTAAGGTTACTCTTTCTTATTAGGAATAAAAGCAAAACTAGACAAACCAATAAAACCTTTGAATGCAATAAAATTGTAAATGGTCTGAGAAAAAATGAGATTGAATGAAAATATTTATTACTTCTTGCTCCATCCATTGCTACACAGACTAATGCAAAAGTTGTTTTGCTACCCACTGGAGAGATAACAATGGAAGTTTACTGTGAAGACGAAAAATGGTTTATGTTCCCTCCTTCAATACTATGTTGGCAAAAAAGATTAGCTCTGCATAGTTGACACAAGCAGTAGAGAAGTAGCAACAGTGCTGGAACTATACAGAAGCAAAAGCCAGAGACTGTTTAAGTGAGATGATTTAAGATTGCCTCACTTTACTTCCAAGAGCTTTGCAGTGAAATTTGTTCCATACAGTTTTAGAACAGCACTCTTGGAGAAATCATAAAGAGGATCTAATGCTCCAGAAAAAAATAGAAAGGTTAATGCAGAGCTAATTCAAAAAACGGAGGAAGCATTCACAACTTACTCTAGATTTCTGGGGAAAAGCTGACGTATGTATACTTCATCTGCCCACTTATAATCCTCTACCTGGTTAAAAAATATAAAAATAAATGTTAGCGAGTAACAAACAGGCAAGATGGATTTGTCAAAAGAAAACTAAAAGGATTTCATATGACCTAATTTCATCCTTTGACTGGGTAAACATACACAGTAAACATGATTAAATCATGAGTTTAAGGAGGTTTTTGAGACTGAGATTCTCACAAGCAAGTTGTACAGGTACTGTCCATATGAAAGTCCCTAAGCGGGTGTGTGCATCATTAACAGTGCAAAACCCACTCTGGGATGGGACCTGGTGCTGGTGGAGACCCCCATGGGCAGCAGGTTTTGCCCACACTGAATCCTTTCACGCCGTGACTCCAGTAAATGCTTCCATGTGGCAGTTCCTGACAGCACTGTCTGCTCGTTTGGAGATTCTTACCTGGTGCTTTGCAATGTCCTGATACCCCTGAAAGTGTGCTTGTGAAATCTGCTGGTGATGTACAGGCCTGGAGGGCCTGTCAGCATGTGAAAGGACACCTGAAATCCATAATAACTTGGAAGATATTTGGAGAAATAGCCTGAAATAAACACAGTGCAATCCACTGAAGTGTCACGTACTGCACTTACCTGTAGCATAGCACATGTGGAAGGGGCGAGGCCAGCTAAGAAGCAGAAAACATTCTCGGATGTAAAGTGCACTGAAAACTCTGCTTGAGCCGGTCCTATCATCCTGTTACACAAATATTAAGCATCCTACTGGTGTGTTTAAGGGAGAATGTTATGGTGAATGTTTGGGAGGGAGTCCTGCTTCAATCAGCACTTTAGTGAAGCTTATTCTGGAGAAATGCTGGTTTTTTTGGTGCTGGAAGGGATCTGTTTGGAGCAATGTAGAAATGATGTGAAGAAGGACTGATGAAAGACAGTGTTCTGAAAAAGAAAAGCCTGAGAGGGAAGAAAAAAGGTGTCCCTATGGGTGAGAACAATATCTCATAGTTTAAACTGCATCATGGGATATCAAGAGATAGCACAAGGATAAACGTCCAAAGCTTACAAATGAGTAGAGAAATAGATTCCTAGCGAGATGTAGCCTATAGGAATAGATTAGGAATTTTTGCTTCTGCGTGGAGGTGGATGATGTCGGTTCTCATGAGGTCTGAATGTACATCCTATTTTTCCTGAGATGCCAGCTTGCCTGGGTGGAGACCCTGGAGAATTGAGAGCCAGAGGAACTGCGTGGAAGAGACAAAAAATGGAAGCAAAATATGTTCAGCTTCCCAGGACTTTAATCTTTGAGTAGAGAAAGACACAGGTGCAACCAAATGATAGGCAGTCACTGCAATGTGCCAGGATACAAGTGTGTGCTGTGCTCTGCCATCTGTTCCATTAGTTACGACTCTCATTGCAGAATCCTTTGGGCCCTGCTCCCGCGAAGGGTTTTGCCTGCCTACACACTCGTCTTGCGTCCCAGCCTCAAGCTTTAAATTGTCTTTAAACTTTATGAGACGTGAAAGTTTTCTGTCGCTTTGGTCTTTTATGTTGCAATTCATTTGAGGTATCATATGGCTTGTGGGGGAAGTATTTGGATGGTGTAGAAGTCTTCCAGATAAAGTGGTTCTTTTAGGACTTCTGTTGTTGTTGCAATGTCTTCCTTGTCTGTTCTAAACTGATGTCGCAAGTACAGTAAATCTAATTTTCTAGCCACTAGCATCTTTATTCTCTGTTATCACCACAGGTCTTATCCAGTTGGATGTCCCAGCTTTGAATATGGGATTAATTTTGCTTAGTTTTAGCAACTCAGAGGCTTCGTTATTTAGCCTAAACAACGCTAGGTTTCTCCTTCAGGCAGTATATGGCAATAGATGCCTTTGGAGAAGGATTTAGTGGTTAGTGTTGAAGAAAAGGACTTTGTGTCTGGAAAGAAAGGAGACTAAAAGCTTTGATTACAAAAGAGTGGGAAAGTGCCACTTGTATTTGATGTGGAAAGTGTCTATTTTTTATCAACTAGCCATTAGGATCACTAATTTTGTGCTGTACTGGTTTGTTGGTTTTGGAATACGTTTTGCTTAAAAAGATGAAAAACAACTGAGAAGCTTATATAGTAAAATTTTGTTTTGACTCAGTCTTAGGTGTATTTTAAAGATATGACTTATTAAGACATAATTAAATCATTCTTATTGAATTATAAATATTCGCATTATTATGTGAATGCAAATGGAGCAGCACTGAATAGTTACTTGTACTTTGTTGTGGGATCACGCACCCAACCTGTGATTGAGACAGCACTGTGTAAATAGGCTGGGTGGAGGTTAAAAAAATGTCAAAAAAATACCTTTTTAGCTTCTCTTTCCCCCAAGTTTCCTTATAACGCCTGTAGTTTAATCATCTTCTATGTTATGTGAAGGTCTGAAAGAGCTTTTGTAGGTGGAAGTTTTGGAATAAGAAGCCTATCCATGGAGTTTGCTTGCAAATATTTTACATGTTATTTAAGGAGGAAAGCAAACTGTGATAGTTTATAACATACTTAGCATAGTCTCAGGTAATCAACAATGTCAAAGAAGTTTATTGGGGATTAGTATGATCCAGCTTTGTAACTGAGATCTGGCTTTTATCTGCTTCCCTGGAAATCATGATGTAGTCATACACGTACAAAATTGGGCTGTTTATAGGAAGAAGCATTTATTTTGTTAATTTTTGCGTGGTAAATATGGGAGTGATTCTTGGATGATTGTACATATAAGTATTAGTAAGTTTTATCTGTAAATTTTGGTTGGCATTTTTGCCTTTGAAAGTAAAGTCTTTTGAGAAGTCATAGATAGAAATGTGCAAAATATTTCCCATAAGCTGCTTTTAATATGTTTTTCTCTTAATGAATATATCTTAGCTTCATATTTACTTTTTGGCTTTTATTAATGATTTCTGTGATTAATGCATAGAGAGTATGGCAAAGCTTGGACTCTTGCAGTCACTGTGAAAGGGTCCATAACTGTTGGAAGTGATTTGGGATGACTCCCTATTCCCTTTTGGAGGCTGCCATCTTGTGTTCTGAAATCAAAATTTCCATTACCAGGGTATCTCTCTCTAGCCTCTGTAGTTATGAAAATGGGTTTTAAATTGTGAACACAGTGAGCATAAATGCTGTAGTACTTACCATAATGTGTAGAATGTAGATATATATAGCAATTTGTTTTCCTTAAAGCAATGTGATCCTGATAATCTATGAAGGATGTTTATGCTGAAACCCATTGCTGGTCATTGAGAAGACAACTGATGTGAAGAGCTTTGCAGCAGACTGTTGGATTTAATACTGAAAGATCATTTTCTTGCAGATGTACATGAGATCACAAGTAAATTTCTTATTTGGAGGGAATCTAAGTGTGAGGTATGCAGTATTATTTGATATTAAAGAACAAGGTTTTGGACTGCCTCTTCCACCTTGCTCCATGAGGTTGTCTTCAAAAATTTGAAAATGAAAAGTAAAAATTGAAAAGCAGTTTCAAATTTCACTAGTGTTGTTCTATAGTATTGTTTTAGAGATGTGCATCTAGTTTCAGGCATTTTGTTTTCTATGATATTTTCTTTTGTGAAAAGCTGAACGAGCAAATAAATGCAAAGGTTATCTCATGTTTAGTAGTGGATGTTGAAATTAGGATTTTTTTTGAGCTTTGAGGGTCGGGGGGGACCCATAATGAGGCCCCCAAAGCAAGAATACAACAGATTTGTATCTACTGCCTTTTAGTGGTAAAGGTGCTGAGCATCATCTTTAATTTATAGCATGAAGTGAGTAACATTCTGAAAAATGTTACCATCAGAGAAAATGCTTAGAAAAAGTTTTCAGTGTCTCATGGACACAAAAAGCTGGAGCTGGAGTTTTGAAAATTAATGTGAACAGGAAGGTTTTGGTTTTTTTTTTTTCAGGCATTGGAATTGATTTGCCTTGGGCTGCTTTACAATAGTCGTGTGTTTTCCTGGTCTCTTTACAGAGTGAGTTCAGCAGAACTTTGCTGAAATATCTACCTCCTGTCTTTCCGAAATGAAACTCAAAGTGCTATTTGGAAATTCACTTCAAAGTGATATTTTCCCCACCTGTCGAGATGTGAGGACTCCGATTATTCTTAATTCATGTATGAGGGAAAAAGGAAGTACATGTGACATGCTCAGTGAAGAGGTTTTGCAGTTGTTCTTGATTCATCCACGCTCACAATACTGCTATAATTTTAACAGAGCTGCTCCAGTGTATGATGTGCTCTTGTGATACTTTGCCTTTCATGTTTATTTTTAGCAGAAATTTACATTGGGCTGAACATGAAAACTTAATTAATATTATGGTCTGTATTCACAGTCATTAGATAAATTAAAGCCCCTCGAGGCAATCAGTGGCAGGTAAGAGAAAAGCAAGGGGTTTTGGTTGTGAAACCATTAGGAAGCATGTGAGAATGCTCAAATGCAAATTTAAGCCCATCACTGAATTATGAATAAAACATGGTTAAAAAGCAGTTAGCAAAGACTCTGTTTTTAGAGCCAATACATAGACTCTACCTCTGCTTTTAGGGCAATCTGTGCAATTTCTAAGGCTCACTGAAAGAAGGGAAAAACCAGTTCACACAGTGCCCATATGTGTACATCCCTGAGCCAGCAAATTAAAAAAGAACTTTTTGAGAAAGTCAAGTGAAATGCACTGTCTTTTATTAACGAAAAAAGTAAATGGGGAAATGAATATCCCAGGTGGTTTGTGTTCTAGAAATGGCTGTACCATCAAAGGTCTGCGTGTTTCTGTGTAGCTGCAGATCCCGAAGGAGCAGCTGAAATCCAGGATGTGTTTGTTTAACCAAACGCAGCAACTTTCAAGCCTGGTTAGATAACAAAACTAGGGCTTGCAATGCTGAAAAAATCAGTAGTTTGTCAGTGGTGCTGCCTAAAATGAAGACAGAATTGTGGACAGAAATGCAGAACAGATCAAAAGTGGGTATTTTCCTAACACACCGGCCAATATTACCGTATGTGTCAAAGGTGTAAATCTGTCATCATCAGAAGTATCAGCAAACCCAAAAAGTCCCCAGGCTTGCTGTTCCTAGTCCTAGTAAATGGAAGGAAATTGCAGTCATGCATCACTCTTAAAGACAATGCTAAAGGAGAAGCTGCCACGAGGTGTCATCTTCAGATGTCAGGGGAGGGGATGGATGACACTGGAATTAATTTCAGGCAGCTGTTAGGCTGCTTCAGATTGGTTAAGTTGGTGCCTTATTAAAGCAGAGAGCAAAGTCCAGTGCTTTCCAGGGAAGAAACAAGAGGAAACAAGTAGAGTCTGGAAAAATCTGCTCTAGAGGCTATTGGATTTCATTAATTCCATTTACATAAATCCAGAAATTGATTTTCTGCTGGGGAAAAGATTCTTAGTACCAGCCGAACATATCTAGCAAATCTATTACAAAATGACTGGCAGTACATTACACTACAAATACTGCAGAAAGGACTGGAGCAGGGGTATGGTTAATATTTTTCTCAAGTTCAGTAGTTGAAACAGCACTTTGATTTCTTTGGGTTAGCTAAAATGCAAGAAATTGCTCATTTGACTGAACTCGCTGAATCCTTGTCCAAAACCTAGGAAGAAGCTATTCTTTGTTCTTATCAGTATTCTGAAACTAATATAAGTTCTTTCTTTCAGTGTGTAGAAGTTTTTTTCTCAGTCAAAGCAGAGATTTTGTCTGCAATATCAGTTACTTCTTTGTCTTTTTTTCTTTGAGCAGGAAAGAGATATAGCAATTTAAATGTGAAAAGTCTTCAATTTTGTAGGTAGAGAACAAGGGGAAGAGATAGAAATTAAATTAAATTCTTGATGCAGCAAGAAAGAGGTGAGTCTCATCTGTTGTTTCAACAAACTTTATCTGGCCTAAAAAAAAATTAAAATCTTCATAATTTCAGTGAGGATCGAAAGCACTGACATGAAATCTTGTAATATTCCTTTTCAAGGGAAAAAAACGCTGCCTAAAATCTTTCATCGTGTCTGTGATGAAGATTTTCTCTTCCTGGCTTGCTTCACCAAAAAAATATTAAGTATGATCCAGTCATCTTTGTTTAAAGAAACAAAGTTGTGGTTACTTTTTCTGAACTTCGGAAGTTTAGACATTTCCCACAGATTTTTTTCCCCCTGTAAAGCATCAGGTTGCTGTGGATGGAGACACAACCTGCAGCATCCTGGAGGCTCCCTGTCACACTGCTACCAGTGAAAAGTAGGGGAAACTTCTCTTTGAACACTCCTGCTCATTCCGAGGCTGTTGCTAGTCCTGTGACCACAGGAAAAACATACACACTGTGGGACCAAAGAAGACAAATGTCCCAACAAAAGTCAACTCTTCTTTTAGGTCACATGTCCCCTTAGTTCAGGCGCTTATCAAGTTACTCTGCATCTCTTGAATACCTGTTAGTGGTAGTAAACAGCCTGAAAAGGAAAGGAAAAATAAGATACCTCCTGAGATGACTTTCTGCCTGAGGGCAAGAGGCACTCTTTGATGTGAGTGTGCTGTTGGTTCCCTCTCCACAGCATCCTGCTTTTCCTTTGTGTTGTATACAGACAACACATTCCTTGAACAGGAGGCCTGAAGACTTACCTGACAGTTTTCCATCTGCAGGATTGTGTGCTTGGAGGCACACCACAGTGTAATTTTGCTGCAAGACTGGCACAAGGGGGTGTCCCACTTGATGCCGGCTGACTGATAATGTTTAAAAATTCAGCTGATTCTTCTTTTCTAACAGGGCATAAACTGCAACTAGTTTTTTTTGTAGCTCTGAAGCGATTGTTTCATGGAAATGAGTAGTACTAAAACTACTCACCGTTTTTACAGAGTTTAAGGCTTTTCACAATGTTGTGTAAAGCTTCTGCCAGTGAGACCCTGCACGGAGTTGGCACTTGTTCTGTAAGTGCAGCAGAGCTCGGGCAGCAGAGGATTCAGCTGGTTACAGGTTTTCAGCAGCATCTTGGGAATTCGCAAAGGCAGTGCATTGTCAGGTGTTCCTTCTGCCATCCCGTGGCAGTACTCATACACTGCAAAGGGCCCTCTTGGCAAGCTTTGCTTAAACGTGGACTGTAGTGTGAAGCTGGGGATGTGATATATCACATCCTGGTCCTTTTGAGTGGAGTTGTTCTTCCTGGTGTATATCCACACAACACATGTTCTCAAAGTTGTTATATGAACCATATGTAGACTCCCCCACCCTGTATATGCAATTTAGCACAAACTGCAGCTGGCTGCAATTGTTAGATGTTTGTGAGAAAATGATGATGTTTTATTGTGCTACCTACAAGAAAAATGCAAAGCGAATTTCTGAATACAGCTCTTTGGATAATTTTATATTCTTGGCATATTTCTGAAATAAAAAGGAATTATATCAGCTATTAATATTAAAATTAAAAAAACCCATGCAACTGGGTACTACTTAATATACTTAAAAGTAATTTCTCTTTAGCTTTTAATTTAAAAAGAATAATTTTAATGGAATGTCTGGATAGAAATTCTCTTTGGTTTTATACTCCCAGATAAGCCAGCATTCTTTTTATTACAGTGTTTTAATCTTTCTGCTCTGGAATGGCTAATTTCTTTAAGTTGTCTTCATGACAATTAGATAAAAATTTGAATTTTTAATGACAATGTGCCTCAAATTAGACCTCAGAACTTAAATTTCTTAACACCTCTGTGGAATAAGCCCAAAACATACCTAATGAAAATATGAGATGCAGATGATTTTGTTCCTCAATTACTGTTTTCTTAAATACATTTCTGTGAGTTGAAATTGTATGAGAGAGTCTGGAGCAGAGAGAAAGTATTTGTGTGAGGCACTACTATTATAAATTGCAGGAGATTAGTGAACTATCTGAATGCATAAAACCCCCTAATCTCCATACTTAAAAACTAATTTTAACTTATTTAAAAGCTGAAAATTATACCTCTCTTTAGGGGTAATGATGTTTTATTCTGTGCCTGTGGATGTACTGTGGTGCTGTCCTAGGAGAAGTGTTCATCTGTCTGGGGGACAGGGAGAGGTTTTGCATGCTAAATATTAAAACACATTTGTGATATAAACTTGGAGAGGTCATTCCATGTCCCTTGGTGCAGAGGCTCTGCGACATGGATGGCACGTGGATGCCAGTCCAGGAGTACTATAGGTTGGTCTGATTTCACCTGGCACGGACAGGTCTTCATCCTGGTGCACTTGACACAGCAGATTCATTTTGTTCCAGGTGTGGTGTCCTGAAAGCTTTGGGGTTTCCAAGTCTTTTTATGTTAAACTTTCCATTCAGAAATGATACATCTGGAAAGATTTTTTCCAGCCCATAGGAAATGTTCAGCTTTCCAACCTTCTCAGCCACTTGACTATTTCCTATAAAGGCACAGTGAAACTACAGAGAGAAAGCAATTTTGAATCAAGGCAAATATAAGCAGTAGAATACAAAGCAAACCAAAACTGTGGCTGAATTAACTCCTTCATTCTGTATTCTTTGTATTTAGGTACTTGTATTTTGACCTATCTATATTTGTCTTGACTGGGTATCTGACCCTTTATTTTCTGACATTGACTACAAAACTAAGTAATTTAGGAATGTTATAGTCTTTGAGGCCTAGGTACCTATACAGTTTATACTGTAGTGTATTCATCCTGTTTGTTTGAAATAAATCACAAGTAATTTTCTGTTTTGGTAGATACAAACCTTATTTCTTATTTTCAGCAAGACTGCTCTGGAAGAGTGAATTGTTTCTCTGGTTTACGAATCCTATCTATACCCATGACCTGTTCTTAGTTTAAATATGTATAGCTGTGCATTGGGCTTTATGTAACAGTGTGTGTTGTACAGCAGAGGGAGTCTTATGTCAGGAATCGAGAAGGCAATTTGTCACTGTGTCACTGAGCTCTTGGCACATCACCAGCTCTAGGCAAGCTGTAGGATATCTTTCTGTCAGGAACAATCAGGCACTAGCATGTTAAACAGTATATAAGTGCAGAGGTTGGATGGAATAAGCTTTAATTTACTAAACCCTTTCATTTTTTCAGTTGGTACAGAATAGCGATCAACGTTTCTGAAAATGAAGAGGAAAATGGGTATGCACGTTAAAGATGAAACATTCAGTTGTTAACAGTATTTACCTGTCAATAGACCAGGATTTTAAAATGTTCTTAGTGAATTAATTATTTTTTGAACAAGTTTTCTCCTCTTTCTGTTCCATAAATCACTATTTTCTAATGAAGTTTTGTGCTTGTTCTGATTTTTATGCCTCTGTGAGTGTAAATTTGCAATAGTTCAATCCCTTAATGGCATTTGCCACTCTTCTGCTGGGGTTGAAATGCTGTATTTTGGGCATTGGTTGAGGGTCTAAGCTGTGCAATGGGAGATGTGGGCAATGTTCTAAAAGTTCTTCCATTCATGGTTTGAAGTAAAACAAAAAGATAAAAAATGATTTACAATGAACAGATTGAGCAGCAGGAAGGAGTGGGACCAAATTAATCGCAATATTCTTTTGACTTATTTTACTACCATATTGGCCAAGATTTCAAATTTCAGACTAGTAACTTTTATAAAAGGCAGGTATTAAATAAAACCCAAATGAGCTCTTTGCTTATGCTATTACAGAAGAAGTGTTCATTTACAGCCCAATAACCACAAAGGTAAATTGACTTTAAATTGATGATGCCTTTCAGCCTTGTCCCTGTGCTCCCTTCATCAAAACTGATTGTTTAATTCTATTGGAATTTAGGTACCAACCTGAGATCACAGCTCTGTTTCTTTTCTTCTTTTTTTTTTTTTTTTAACATTTTCTTCTTTTTGTTTTCATTTGAAGATATTATTTGTACTTTCAAGTCTTGACGCTGGACCCATATTTCTATTATTTCACATTTCCTATTAGAGTTTCTTTGGAAAACTAGATTTATTGTTACCTGGCGTCACAACAAGCAACAAGAACTGAACAAAACCGCTGTTTTAACAGAAGGCTCTTGGCAATTCAGTCTTATCACAGAAGTGTGTGTCAGCAATGGAGGGCTCAAATCCAGGAGGAATTTATTAAGTCTTTATTCCTGTACCTGAGTCTCCTTCTCAGAGATGTGTCAGAGCAAGATGCATTCAGTTCTGTGGTGATGCGACATATCTCACCTTGCCTTTTTATTTCAAAGATTTATTTTTTTTTGGTAAGAAGATAGCTGAATTAAGGTGCAAAGAAAGCTTCTGCGCTGAATAAGTACAAAGCTTCCTGCTCACCTTAAGCACAAAAATTTTGCTGACTCCTCTATGTATATTTTATGTAAAAACATGGGATTTTCTTTTATACTGTGTGTCGGAGCAGTTCCTTCTTCTGTATCCAATGCAGATCATTCTGTTGTCTGTTGAATCCATCTGATGCACAAGTCTCATCTGCAACTGCACCCAGACTTGGGACCTAGTGTACTTCCAAGGCAGCTGGCTCTGGTCCCAGCTCTCTTCTCATTTTTCTTTTGGGCTCTGTAGATTTTGTTGTTGACTCAGATTTACTATCAGCTTTAGCATCTGAAACAGCAAACTCTTCTTAGGCTTGAAACTTGTGGTGAGGCATCTCAAGGTTTTTTAGGCATTTGTGCCCAATGCCCCATAATGGCACAGAAACTCTGATTTGCACTTTGGCAGTTTTGAGATCTGCCTTGCCAGCAGAATAAGAAACCTTTTGTTGTGCACTGGTTTTTACTCAAAGCTGCTCTTCTAAGAAAAGCAACAAGACTCCATCTTCGCTCTGGCCTTTACTTACAATTTTGTGTTTGTTTCGTAGGGCTTCCTGAGGGTTGCACGTGCAAAGTGAGGTGATTGTAACCGCTCTAGACTGCAGACCTGGGATATTTGTTTCCCTCAGACCAACTTTTCTCTGTACTACAACTGTTGGTCTAGAGGTGGAATTTCCCACTTAAGTGAAGATCTCGGTGCGCAGACATGTTAATCCTTCATTTTGATATCTTTGATAGATGAGTTGAGGCAGTGCAGTGCATCATGCTGCTATCTCAGAAGGATACATCAATTTCTCATGATTTTGTTTATAAGTTTGAATATAGTGTGGGGTATAGATCCCTGAGCTACTGCTGAATAATCCAGCTCCAGAACCGAGAAGCAGCAGAACAGTATCAGTATGATGCTGTACTGGGAATAATTAGCCTTGCTTGAGAGGCAGGCCTAATTAGCTCATGCGCAATGTTGCTCTAACAAGGTTATATTCTCTCTGAGATCTCAGCTAATATCCTTGCACAGTGCTATATAACTGTGCTAGTTTGGCTGAGTTTGGCTCTGGCATGGTGTTGCATGGCACTGGGTAAATAACCATTAGGAGGGGTAAATCAGGGTCCAGAAAGAACTTTTTCCTTTTTTTTTTTAATTTGTTTATCACATGCAAGAGCATTTATGTATATCTGTAGGGTACTGTTCTGTCATCCTAGCTCACTAGGAGCATCTTAGTGAAATCAGTGGAGCCGTTGGTTATAACTCACTCAGAAAATAGCTGTGTCATTCAAGTCATTAGAGTTTTAGACTTGTGAAAATGTTACTTCTCACAGAAACATATATAAAAATTACTGGCTTATAATCATGCAAGTTATCAGATCTCTAATAACATGCCTCAGTGGCAGCAACAGAGTTCTTTTTAATTCTGTCAAAATGTTTGACAGATGTGGTTCAGCCAATTGAGAAACTTCCATTAATTTTTCTTATGCCAAGTTGCGAAGTACTGGTGATGACCTAGTCTGAGTGCAGCCTGTCTTTGGTCATTGTTTTCAGTTTTTAGTCCTGTGCAGTCTTCCTGTTCTCCATAACTTTCTATCACAGACTTGTAGAAAAATATGTCTAAGTGCCTATTGATTATGGGATTAATTCGTGCTTCTTTTTCAAAGGGCTGATTGTCGAGAACGATTTAGCTTCCACTTTGATTTTGTATTTTTTTCCCACTGTTGCTGGTACGTTTGTCTGAAATATTTAAAAGTAGTCCCAAAGCATGCAAAATGAAGTGCCCTGAGAGACGTGATGACCCAAGTAATCCCCAGATATTTACTTTGTGAATTTCTAAAGCTTTACTCAGACAAAGGGAAACATTTGGTGCTGGAACGCTGCTCTGCCCTAAGGCCAAAACCTTCCTTTGAGGCGAACAGCTCAGGCAGGGCACCAGCCTGGGCCCTGGGCACCATCCAGGTTGTAGGTGCTCAGCTTCCCACCAGGCTGTGCAGTGACTGCCACATAGATAACTGCCTCTGAGAGTAACTCCAGCAAAATTACTTCAGAAGGGTAGGGACAAAGGTAATATTTTTCCACGCTTTTGCCAGACTCTGAATCCAATTCATGGACAATATTGTAAAACTTGTCATTTCCACCGAGCTGTTGATTTCACTGGACCAGTCCAGTCATCTTCTTTCACCAGTGTGGAGGTGCTACTGCTACTGGTCCCAGCCCTAGGAGAACTGAGGGACTTTTCAGACAGCTGTAAAAACTATCTCCCTTCACACATGCACAGAGCAGCTGCATCCCTAGAGAAGCTGATCTTAGGGTGAACATGGATATTATGTGAGAAGGGCAGCCAGGGCCAATAAGAAAAGATGGTGACAGTGCCTTAATTTGGCAGTATGTGAGATGTTATATTAGTATACCTTCAAGTTTTGCATCCAAGTCACTCATGAAGAGGTTGAAGAGCGTTGGCCCCAAAATGGAGCCTTTCTAGTGACTGAGAAGAATTTTATAAACAAATTTTTAGGCAATGAAATGGATATTCACCGTGATTGCGTGTTCCCGGACTGAAACACAAATACTGAGGGGACTTTAACTGTGAGAAAGGTTTTTAAATAATCTAATAATATAGTAGTATTCTAGTATTAAGTACTAATACGGAATGCTATGATCTCTTTGGTGATTTATGAAAATGTTTATCTATTGGTAAACTATTAGTAAGAAAAATTGTTTCTGTGTTCTCCACTGTAATTCTTGCTTTACTGTTGGTGGAATTTCATAAAATACCAGTATAAAAATATTATGGTCTTTAATGTCTAGATATAAGAGTAAGGCATCAAATACCTTACCACGTAGTGAGCATAACTGCAATCTTTGAGTTTCTGCTCTTACATTTATTGTGTATTTTGTTGTTGCTGTTCCAGTACATACTTGTATAAATTCTTACTGGTTTCACTGGGATCACTGAAAGGAAGAAACATAGACTGTGAAGCACAAAAATATTGCTCCTGTTCAATATTTCTCTCTATTCTTATTCAAGTGGGTTTTTTTTCCCCTACATCCAAAGTTGTTTTATATGTCTTTTATCTCAAATCCTTAAACCCTTCTGAGATTTTCTTTCATTCTTTTCTTGGTCTATTTGATTATGTTTTATGTCTGTTTTCAAGGATAATTTTCATCTAAAAAAAATCCATGGTGTCTTAGTATGAAACATGATTTATTTACTTTATTGTTGATAATATCATTTGTGAATTCAGTCACACACCAACTGCACCTAGCTAGAATATTAATTTTCTACAAATATGAGAGCAAATAGTGAGACGTACTGTACATCTTGATCATGAGGTTAAGTGAATTCAGCTACTGTGGAATGGAATATAGCTGCACAATTGTAATTTTGTTTCTTCCTGTTGATTACCATATTTAGATATAGAAGGAAGGTTTTTACAGGAAGAAAGCTGAAGAGAGAGATTTCAGGTTTTGGGGAAAGAGTGAAATTGCACAGTAATTTTCTTATGTGAGAACTAAGCATATTAAATATTTCAGGATTCACTTTTAAAGCAAATTAGATCAAACAAATCACTGTACTTTTGATCTGTTTCAAAGGCTTCAGACATTTTTGTCGTAAGGTTTTGGTTGTTTCGGTTGTTGTTGATGCCTTGACTTTTAACAGAAACAAAACAACCCTGCAAATGTTTCTATTTCCAAGCAGAATACAGAACTGAAGGCTATGGCTGTACTGTCACCTGTCCTATGGAACAAACACATTTACTTTTTAAATAAAAGCGACCTAATTGATTCAAGGTATCACTGCAACAACATTGCATGGTTAATGTAGACCTGCATTCACTGAGTGCCCCAGAATGTGCACTGTCTGGGAATGAAAACCTGTATACCGAGTTTGAAGCTTTTAAAATTTAACATTTAGTGTTGCTGGGGTGATGCAGGCCAGTGTTCACAGGGCAGGTAAATGGATTAGACTGCAGTGCACAATACGTAGTGAGTCTGCACATAATCGTGTCCCCGCTGTATCTCCCAGCCCTTCCACAGAAATGTTGTATCGCAGCTAGTTTTGGTAACCTGCCAGGCAATGACAGGTTTGACGCTGGGTTTCCACGAGAACTCAGTGAGGACAGTAACTGGGAACGACGTGGGTGTGTATTACTGAACCGGGAGAAGAAATTTTCACAGCAGAGCACCATGCAAAGAACTGTCTTTACTAAAGGATCTACTGAGCTGTAGAAATCTGAGGCAGGTAATTTCCAGATGAAAATATAATAATAACAAATTATTGCTAATAATGATGTATGACCTGATTACGATTATCTGTAATTCTGTCACCATAAGCAGGAACAGGCTCCTCGTACAAATAACTGGAGGTCACTTTGCTCACACAGTTCTCAGTCCACTGCAGAAAATTGAGAATCTTCCAAGACTTCTAGGCTATGCAGTATGTTATTCTTCTACAGGTCCACTCCGTCAAATCATGGATTATCCTCAGCAGAATGCACTATCCCATCCCCAGAGAGGGAATGAAGGTGTGCTGTCGCCATGTGCTCCTTGTTCCCAGCCCTAGAGCAGCCTTCTCTCAAAGGGATGTTTGTGTTAATATCCTGTTCTGTGAAAGATCACAATTCTTGGTGACAAGCTAAAATTAACCTCAGAGAAACACAGTAGTCAGAGACTGTTTCTAGAACATTTGAAGGTGGAAGTTGTTACCTGAACTGGTGGGGAAAACTTTTGAACTCTAGTGAAGAAGAAATAAGATTTCCAGTAGCCAACTGAGTTATGTAGCTGGTGCCAGTAGTCTTTGAATACATGGAATCCTTTGCATATTGTCCAGCTGGGACAGAATTGCAGTGGATACAAGCTGAGCATAAATGTGCATTGTGGATACTTTGACCAAGCTAAGACTAAACTGCTTGTAGCTCTGAGGTTAGCCCTACAAGAAAGCTCTATTTAGAAAATGACATAGTTGGAATTAATTATTGGAGTTTGATCTCCCCTGCTGTAGCCTTTTTCCTCATTTCACTTGTGCTTTTTGCTTTTAGAGCAGATTCAAAGAAAATGTGTTAAACTCATGGCGACATTGGTATCCCAGACAACTGAAGGGAAGCAGTTTCCCAAAACGAGCATCTTGCTAAATATTGTAAATGTCTTCTATTCTGGACGTAGTAACAAAACTTCAGAAAGCTAGAAAAAAACCCTCTCAGCCACATCTTTTGAGTCTTTCCCATTGGTTACTCTTTGGTTTTTGAACTGAGTTAATGATTTTTCCAGTGCTCATCTCTTCTTTTCAAACAGGAATATATGTATTATCTAGATATAAAAATAGATTATTTTATAAGCTATATAGCCAGAAGGGTGGTCTCATGTTGGGATGAAGGAATGTCTCATAAGTCAGCTCAGGTTTGTGACCTGTTGCATTTCTTAGTGTCTTAAAAATTTAAGAAGTTCCACAGTCTGGTGTTCTCCATTTTTCAACAAGAGAATTAATTGAACTGACAAGGTATGAGGAGAGCATTATGAATCTTTTTCTAATGAACCCTCATGTCTGAAACTTAGACCAAAAGCTATAAGCACTTTTAAGACAAGTTTGGTTTGACTCTATCTTGGCAATGAATTCACCAATATTTCTTGTTTTAAAGTCAATATTTTGCATATAGCTTCTTATATATGTGTAGATCACAAGGATACTTGTGCCAGGTCAAACTTTGCTCTCTGTACAGCACATAAAAATGCAATTAGAGCAAATTAGAGCAAATCTTTGGCAGAATGGTTAGCTAGTAAAATTCCAAGAAGAATCAATTTTCCTTCTTTCTGCTAATGGTATTTAATGTACACTCGCAACAAATATGCAACCTTGGGAGTTTTCTTTCTTTTATTTTATCCCTCACAAGGGTCTAACACTTTTTCCTCTAAAGCTTAGTCATGTTTGGAAATAATGCCTCCCAGGCAGACATGATCAGTGGTTTGTTGTTTTCATTTTGTTTTGTTTGGGTTTTTTTTATTCTTTTCTGTGACTAGAAGGTGTCACAAATTGCTGGCCACACTTGAGTCAGTTGTTGTCAGTTTGACTAATACTGTGTAGTTTTATGAAAATGTTTGTAGTTACTGAATTTTTTACTTATTTTCCTACCATAAAGCTTTTGAAGAAAATAGAGGAAGAGAGCTAGTGAGCTGTTGGATGCTTCTTATATATAAAATATGGCACTTCTATGCCAAAGTCCTTTTAATGCCAACAGTGAAAAAATTCTATTTATGATTCAAAAAAACATACTGTTTCACTGCTGATGCCTTCAAATCTGCTGGAAACTATATCCCCACTTGAATTTAAGTTGTGAAATAGTGAATTTAATTTCTGAGGGAAAGAAAGTAAACACTTGGGATTTTAAAATTGTGTCCTCAAAGCAGTGTTATGACATTATGTGAAATGAATAAAATTATGGTAAGTGTAGTATTTTATTTGGGATAGAGGAGAATGAAAGGAATATTCAGCAACAGTATTTAGGTGTATGCTAAATTCTTGGTGAATTCTTAATTGTGGAAGTCCATGGCTTTACAGCTGCATTTAGGTTCAAAAAACAAGTATTTTTCCTTAACATTTTATTAAGTGTCTATACAGGAATGAGTTACAACATCCTGATTTTCACTCTGAATCTTAATACAGATTCAGAGTTTTGGGAAGGTATCCTGCTCAGCTGTGCTCACAGTTCCTCTGTCTTCCCTCTGTGGAAATGTTCTGCAAGTAAAAGGCTGCATAGGGTTGCCTTCCCAATGTGGTCTGCTCTGAGAGACTGGAGAAATCCCAGATGTGTTATCCCAGCTGTTCTGCTAAACCAGCAACAACTTAGAGGCCCCCAACCTGAACATACTCTCCAAAAAGCAACTTAAAGAATAGTCAGATGTCATCAGGGGGATTAATACAGGTGAATATTCATATCTAGGATTGTAGAAAATACAGGTTATTTTTGTGTGTGTGTGTGGGAATCAAATCTGTGTAATATGATACCAGTTTACTATCAGTAAAGTCAAAAGCAAGAGTGGGCAAGAAAAGCCATATTCAGAATACAAAACTGAGATCTTTTCTCTTATCACTTTAATTTTCTTTGTTACTTAGAAAAGTTTTCAGATCACTGAAGCTATTTTTTCCATCTTTTTTTATGATTTCCCGAGTTGGCCTTTTTCCAGGTTGTTAGGCTGGTCTGATGAGAAGCACTGCTTCTGGTTGGAAATATTTAATTTCTTTTGTGCATATTAATCCTACAGTATCTTTGTACACCATTCCTTACTTTTTGCCCTGTTAGTCTTCCTGTTCCTGTTTCTCACCCTCTCTGCTCATTGGGGAAAACAGCGATTACAAAACTCTGTGCACTTGTTTATTTTCTAGCTTAGGAAATTATTTAGTCACTGGAAATTAACAGTTGGCCAACACTGACTATTGGAAAGAGAAGCGATTAATTCACTGACAATGTAGTAAATCTTTCCTAAGTAAGATGAAGAATATACAGGAAAAAAAGAGTTTCAGTTGAGTTAGAATACTGACACTTTTCCTCTAGCTACCATGCCTTTCATTAAGAAGGGTTTAAATTTAGAAGAATTATTTTTATCATCAAAGGTCTCCCAATTACCAGAGCTTTATTCTGATAATTAAGGTCAAACTCATTAGCAAAAAAAAAAAAAAAAAAAAAAAGGCAAAAAGGCAGCTGAATACTCTGCTGTGGGAACTCCAAAATGTAGAATTTTCAAAATTATTCTAGTTCATACGCACATACAATGTTATGAAACTCAATCACATGTCCTCTGTGCTTCTTTTCCTACTGATAGAGTTTGGGGTGGGCAAAACAATATCCTTACTAAACTTAAAAGCCAGTCTCTATCAAAGTGATTTCTATTTGCTGTGCTACTGTGACTGCTGAGTGTCAAGACCAAAACCCAGAAGCATTTCAGGACTGAGGGTTGTGAGACTCGCTCGGATCCCGCAGTCACATCGAATGTGGACTCTTTTGTGAGGCAGTTTGGTTTGAGGGCTGGTGCTGTAACTTCTTGTTGTCAAGGTCCAAAACTCTCAGGAGAGGAAACTGCAATAAACAATGTAAAGTCAAATAGATGCCCTGGGTGCTTTGCTGTAACGAGTATCGAGAAGAAACATAGTTAAACAGTTCCCAAATCCACTTTATGCACTGGTGACCTGCTTTTTTCCTCAGAGATGTTTACTTACTAGGCATTCACCACAGTCTGAATCCATTTCCCTGCCAACATGAATAAAGCTGCAAAGTCTATTTAAATTAAGTAGGTAACAAAAATGATATTTCTTTGTTTCAAAACCATGGAGAGTTTTAGAAATCGAATTTTTATATTGCTGTCTTCCAAACCAGTTTAGTAGATCTATAATCTTAAATTTAAATTTAATTTTGTTTTTCTTGGAAGTATTTGTATATTGTTGATAAAACCAAGGCATTTGCCCTTTTGAAAGATGATCAGGTGTGTGAATCTAGTTACTCAACACAAATGTTAGCAGATGTGTATGTTGATACCAGTTGGGATGCAAGAAAATATCTTTCAGAGAGACAATTTTTCTGTTAATATTAGAGTTCTGGTTTTCACATGAAGACATTTAACATATTCCCATAGGTCATGTTTGTCCTCCATGTCTATTCATATAAATATAAATCGCTTCTTACCCTTTAGGATGATGTCACAAGTGATATTTATTATCTAACATTTAGAATTGACTTATTTTGGGCATAAGTGGGAGTGAGAATTGCAGTTTTCTGTCCTGTGGCTTCATACCTGGAAGAAACTGAGAATCAGTGGACCAGATCCCCAAAAGGGTCCCATTTATGGGACCAGACCTCTGCTTATGCAAGTCCACATTTAAACAGCTATTTGAATGTAAGCATCTGAGAGTGCCTCCTTGTGCTCAATAAATAGTGCTTATTCCGTATTTCGTAGCAATATTTATTTTTATTTTCATCAGTCTGCGTATGCTGCACACCATACTCAAACCCTGAGCTAAATGCATAATTATTATTTTACTGTTACGTGTTTCAATGTCAATCACTACAGTACTATTTACATTTTCAACAAGATTAATTGGTTTCCTCAATGGGGAAAAGTGATATTTCACCAGTTGTAAATGCAGACCAGGGAGGATAAGGCTGAAACTGTCAACACTGAGCATCTACAAACAATTATTTTTTGATCCCTAAGGGTTATGGGCACATTACATGAGAGTGGGTTTCCAAAAAACAGGTCTTGGAGTTGAGAATTCATAAAATTGTAGAATAGGATGGAAGGGATCCTTAAGATCATCTGGTTCCAACCCCCCTGCCATGGCCAGGGGCATCTTCCACAAGACCAGATTGCTCAGGGCCCCACCCAGCCTGGCCTTGAACACTTCCAGGGATGGGGCATCCACAGCTTCTCTGGGAAACCTGTTCCTGTGCCTCACCACCAGTGAAGAATTTCTTTCTCATCGAAAGTCGAATCTAAACCTACTCTCTTTCAGCTTAAGGCCACTGTCCCTTGTCCTATCACTGCATGCTCTGGTAAAATGTCCCTCTCCAGCTTTCCCGTAAGCCCCCTTCACATACTAGAAGGAGTTACAAGGTCCCCCAAGAGCCTTCTCTTCTCCAGGCTGAACACCCCCAACTCTCTCAGCCTTTCTTCATAGAAGTACTCCCGTCCTCTGATCATCTTTTTGACCTTCTCCAGACACACTCCAACAGGTCCATGGTCTCCTAATGTTGGGATCCCAGAGCTGGACACAGTACTGCAGTTGGGGTCTCATGAAACCAGAGTAGGGGTGAGGAATCCCCTCCCTTGACCTACTGCCCGTGTCGCTTTTGATGCAGCCCAGGACACAGTTGGCTTTCTGGACCCTGAGCCCAGGCCACGCTGAGCTTCTCATCCACCCCCACCCCCGGGTCCTTCTCCTGAGGGCTGCTCTCATATTAATTCTTACTAATTTTTTTTGATGGCTAATGGGTCTAGCCATAAACACTACTGCAGTCTGGCTGAACTCAACCATTAAACTTTGTCTCATTTATGACATCTCCTGTCCTATGCCCAGAGTAAACAGTTTTAGTATGTATAATTTCCTATCGGTAACACCTATGGGGGAGTCAGCACAGCTCCTTCTCTTAGTAACATGGCCTGGATAACTGCAAGAGGAATGTAAGAGTAAACAGTGTGGGTGAATGGAATACCCAAAACTGGTTTGGGGGATGTTTGCCCAAAAACTGGTAGTGCTAAAGCAGAAATTAAAAAGAACAAAGTTTGCTTAACAGGAATATTTGCTGGTTTAAATGGTAACTAGGGAGTTACCTAGAGACTTCTGGGAGCTTCAAAACAAAAAGAAGAGGTAGCTTGAAGAGAAGTGTAAAACAAGCATGAAACCTTGCTACAACAGGGAGAGAGAAATGGGAACAGAGCACCACTGTTGGGACACACCTTGTACATTCATACCTGGCTCCTGGTGATTTTTTTTCACCATCTCCAAATGATGCACCTGAAGAAAAGAGACAGGCTTGCACAGAGCTGGAGCCCCCACATCTCCCAGAGGAGGTGTTTGTAAATGGGAACTTGTACCCCAGAAGAGGGAGATCCTCGTACACTGCCTGTGAGTAGGTTTTGTGTGTGCAGGTAACTGTCTGAATGTGGCCACGAGCATATGAAATTTTTGGGACCTAGCAGCGAGAAGGCTGTTTAGAAAATTGTGAGCACTTGCTATCATTTTGTAAGTGACTGGTATTGTGAGTTATCTGTTCTTTTGTTGATATCGATCCTGAGTGTATAGCTCACTGATTGCTAGTTAATTAGGTACCATTAATAAATCAATAAACTGCTTCAATTCTGATTTCATTTAAACAGTGTGACTTGGCCAATTTTTTCCTGTGACAGCACTATATGTAAAATTCACATAAAGGAAGATAATACATCTAGATATATCTAGTGTATGCCTACTTTATTTAGCACATCAATTTAGATCATTTTTTAGCACGGTGGCTCAGGCTAGCAAGTTTTGCCAGCAACATGGGCTTTGTTCCTCAACTGATCCTGTTGTTATTGTATGTGTGGCCGGCTCCAATAACTCCTTCAGTGTGGCTATTTTCATAAACCCAATATAAAATGCCTATAATATCTCTTTTTGTCTAGAAGTTTTGGTCTTTAATCAACAGTATAATCCTTCATAGTATTTTAGCATTTGTTGTCTTGTGCTTCGACCAAATTTCCATTAAAACTTCAAGTGCCTCTTTCAGTTGGAAAGCACATCTGGGAATGTGCTATTCTGCTCACTCTGTGTTGATAGCCATAATCACTTTCTGCCACATCTCAGTCTGAGCCATAGCTCTGGCAATCACTCTCTGTGCTTTGTCTGAAAGCGGCCAATTAAAAAAAATAAAATAATCTTATTGGTATTTATAGTACCTGGTGATAAACTTTGCACTTTTATCAGATGCATTATTGTGCTCCACACAGTAATTCACAATATTTGTCTAGTTTGCATATCATATGTTAATAAAATTAAAAAAATGTTTTGTCAGTCAAGGTTATATATAAAGGCCAAAGAATGAGGAAGGCATTCAAAAAGCATTCACTCTCTGAGTATATATGCTATTTTCAAATACCCAGGCTTAGAATTACAGAATTAATGGCTATTTTGAACTTCTGCTGCTGTTAGTAGAATTGTGCTTTGTGTTTCAGCTCTGAAACACTAATTCGTGCTGTGAACTTTGTTTCTGTGGTTGAGGTGGTGTTCAGAGATCCCTCTGAGACAGTGTTGCATAGAGAACTGCTTCATTAAAATTGTCAGTTCTGGCTCTAAATGAGTGCCTTGAAAATGAATTCCACTCTACAATAAGGAAATGCTTTCAGGGATGTAGTTCATAAGGACTGCTTCTGCAGGTGAGCGAAGCTAAAGGCATTGACGTGTGTGTGTTGCTGTCTCTAGCTAATGACTTGTAAAGGATGAGAATATGGGCATTCTAACATTCACTGCTGGTGATAAATGATACCCATTAAATAATTTCAGTAAAGTGTTTCAACTTTTTAAAACATCTCTCGGAAAATACCAGAATAATATTTGGTTGATAAAAGGCTTGTATTGCTCATCTGCAGGCTGTGGTTTCAAGCTAAACTAATAAACTAGAGGGGCAAGATGTAGAAGAAGCAGACTTCAAAGCTTATTAGAAATATGTGTGTGGAAAAAAAAAAAGATATGCAGGCCTTGGTATGGTTGTTGAGGCTGTTTTAGATAAAAAAAAATAATTTAAAGTTGAAATATTATCCAAAATAAGCTGGAATTATACTGACGTGGATGCTGTCATTTTGCTTAGTGTTTGCATTTTAGCTCATGGAAGGTACCTGTCTAGAAAACTTGCAGGTTATTTTGAAAATTGAGAACAATACAAGCAGATGAAATACTTGTCAGCAGGGTGCCTTTGCTACTGCAGACCTTCAGACTTCATTTAGTAGCAGTCTGCCCAGTAAATCACCTTCCCTCTGGACAATGTAACATGGACATGTACTGAGAAAAAGTCTGCTGTGTTAAATTTCACGACCTCAATACACTACTGCTTGTGCGTGAGCAGATTAATCTATAATCAGGAGTACTTAGAAGTCCTTTCTGTTACTGGGTGTTTTGTGGCCACTGTAGTGACTACTCTGCTCTTACACCCCACAACAGAAATTCAGCACGACCTTTTATACTAATTGGCAAAACGATCCAGAGCTCCACAGGTTATGGAAGCAGAACTGCCCTTCAGTGATGCTGGGAATAGACTCAGGCTCGAGGCAGGCTGGTGGATAGAGGCCTTTCTTCAGCTCAGTAGAAAGCTGGAAGTTTGTGGTCAGGCCTCCCCGATAATTTCTGAAACACTTTACAGAGTTGCAGCCTGTGCACGCTGCTGTGTGGACTGTTTCTGGGGACTGCACAGAGAAGTCTGCATGTTGGTGGATATTGTATTCATCTTGGCAGGGGCCATTCAAACTTAGTTATTTGTATAAACTATGAGCATTTTCTATAAAGCAAATAAATGGTTGTTATGGCTCAATGCAGATGGCATCAGTACCTGGCTTTGGGCTTATGAAATGCATATATGTATTTCCATAGATAACATTTCTCACAGTTTAACAAACTATTAGAAAGAGCATTATGGAAGATTTGTATGCTGTGTACATATTTCTGAGACCTGAATTCTGCCCTTGGGGAACTGACACTGCTGCTGCTCAAAGGAGAAGCTATCAAGGGAAAAAATATTGAAAATCCAAACATGAGCAAATAAGAGATGTTTTATTTCCCCTTCCCCCTTCTCCATTTGCAAAAGATTGGAAAATAACTGATATTGCAACTGCAGTGGCATAAGCTACTGAGAAGGAAAAGGGATCTGAGAAAAAAGCAAATAATATTAGTGCTTTTCTTTGTATTATATCTTCATCCTAACCTGCTGGAATTACAGTTGTATCTGTGGCTCCGACAATGGCAGGGTTCTTTTTTTTTTTTCCCCCTAGATTAATGTTATTTTTCTTTCAGTTGTCTTTATAGGCTATAAATTGCCTATTTGCAAATTTTCTGTAACATACTTCCAGAGCAACTGGAAATATATTTTTATAGTGCATGTCATTGCTGTTATTTTGGATTTTCTTACCCTATAACTTGATTATATTCTAGATTCCATATATGAATATTTTTTATATTTAGAGATTCATTCTCACCATGTTCCAAGAAGATAGACAAAGAATACGCAAGAGAAGAATAATTTACTCCATATTTAATTAGGTGAGAACTTTGAATTTTCATGAGAATATTTCTCCCGATTTCAAACGTTGTATATCAAAAGGCTCGGTCCTGCACTTTTGTCATTTGGTCAACACAGATAATTTCTCATTCTGAATCTTTATGTGCTGAGAACTCAGACGTTTGTGTAATAAAATGCACAGGTTGTTTCAATGTTAATTATTTGATGGTTTGCAGTATTAAAGCGACGCTGCCAGAGTGTATATTTTCCTGAGGTGCAGCTATTGCTGCGAGAGGTGTGCAATAAATGGATTTTGTGGCAGGACCTTGGCATTTCCTGCCGTAGGTAGCAATATTCCTTATTGTCAGCCCTTAGTTACGGTTTGCTGCTCGTGATTTGGAATTAGTCAGCGCCTCGTTGAAAGCCTTAATTCAGCCATGGCAAGTGGGAATCTCTGTGATGTTTTGTTGGTTTTAAAGGGCCTTTGCAGAAATGCAGAAGTTTATCAGCACAATCTGATTTGAGGATTTAGTGCACAAGAAGAAAAGTTAGATGTCTGACATGGAAAGGAAATACCCAAGGGAAGGAAGTATGTTTGGGGCAATCTCAAGCACTCTTCTTAGTGGTTTAGTTACTGAAAACTTTTTTTTTTCCTGGCAGCCTTGTCAGCCCCCACGCTAAATAACCCTCCAGTATTCTGCTCCTATTGCACCTTGTAGATTGAAACCCAGTGCGAATAAATAAATGGCAAGTCAGATGGTATCTGCTTTAATCCAGGGCACTAGAAATAGAGACATGACTTTTAATGCAGGCACAGGCACAGCCCCTGGCTGTAAATGCTATATCAACTCCTGCTGCTTTTTTTTCTCCTCCTGCCTCTCTTTCCCATGAATAAAGTCATGATGGAAATTGTGCCACAGCTACATCTTCACTTGGGTGATTTGTCCTCTTTTGGCTGCTACTGAGTAATTCTGGGATGCAGACAGAAAGATCACTGCAAATGGATGTTGTTAACCTATGTGTAACACCACAAACTCAGAAAAATGTGTGTTGCAAAATGCTGCTAAAGAATTCACTATCTTTGTGGGCCTTGGAGTTATTAGAAATGTGATGATAAATATTTAGTTACTATACATTTTGCGGTCACAGACTCAGAATCTTTAAAATCTTCAAAAGTATCTCAAGTTTATGTTTAAAGACATACAACAGGAAGATATGACATCTATCATCTGTGTATGGCGATACCTCCTTTGGATGGTGGATATCTGCAGTGTCCAGCTTAGCAGACCCACCAAGAAGCTGATTTAAAAGCTTTCGATTTTTACATATAGATAATAGTTGCTGATGTTGAACTGATATTTCCAAAAGTGCTGTCATTTGAGCGCTAGCCCTGCATTTGGTAAAGGCACATAGCATTTCTAGCCGTGCTATTCTGTACATATGCAATGCATAATGTATGTTTGTATAGACAATGTCGTATCACATTAATGTATACCTAAGATATTGCATGTGAACTTTACTGTGGCAGATGTGTTGGAAAGGTTAAGCCTGCTTATAGGGCTTACAGAGAAATATTTTGATTCTGAATACATCACGGTGTTATAGGGAGAGCTTACGGGGATCCAGTGAGTGTGTGGAGCATGGCAGTATCTTTGCTGAAGTAAAAAGTTGCTTCTTGAGATTTCTGGAATAGAAATAACCAGGCAGTATTTCTGAATGCCAAACAACTACACAAGAAACATCCAGAAGGCCAGACATTAGAAAATCCCTTTTATCCGAGAAAGCAACCTTCACTTCTTATAAATCTTAGCTCACTGATGTAACTGCTAGTGGAAGCAGAGACAGAGCTGGACCACTGTTGAAAAACATATTTAAAGGGCTCTAACTAGAAAAAAAACAAAAATTCCTATCCTCTAGAGGGCTGAGGGAGGTTTTTTCTTTTTTCTGTTGCCCCTTGCCTTTTTGTTTGTAGATACGGAAATTGGGAATAAATGGTAGTTGAGGTGAGTGTGTGTATGTTGCTATGCAAGGCGTCATATCCTTTGCTTGACTGTCCTTGTGATTCGGCCTTGAGTCATGGCTGGTTTTCCAAGACCTTTCCTTTCCAAGGACAATGGCATCAAAATTCTCCACAGTGCTGCCGTTCCACTTTTGCTGTCCCTGTGGCAGCAATGGTGTGCACATAATGAATTTAGGGTCAAATTGCAAACTCCTTATTAAACTAGACTACACTGGTTGCATTGCATTGTGAGTAGTTAGATGGAGAATAAAGTTTTTATGAGCTTCTGCATTAACATTTTCCTTTCTTGGTATGAGGTCCCAATCCTCACCCTGATTGCCAGTTTTCAGGTCCCTGGCTTTTGCTGGGTTTTGGGATCTAAATCCGAGGAGCACACAGAGAAGCACACAAAGTATATTCATAAATCTCATGAAAATAGATTTTTAAGTTAATTAGCAGATGGCTTTTCAATTCCTCTGGTGTGACTGGTTTAGCAACTTTGCATTCATGTGAGTGATCCCATTGACTTCAGTGGGAGTCTGTATAAAAGGCTCTGTGCTCTGGAGCCTTTTGCCAGCAGCTGGCAGGACTTAGAAGGGTATTTGCTTCAGTCTTTTTTGCAGATATGAGAATGAAAAGATATCTTTATCCAAGAGACAACGCGCTAGAAACCTTCCTAAGCTCAGTGTCAGCCTATTGTCTGCTGTTAAGAATGGGGCTGCTGACATCAGAGGAGCACAAAAAAGCAGCATAACACTTGTGGGCTCTACCAGCAGTAGACCTGTGAATTAGGGCAGGATGTTGACTCTGATATCTTTTTTTTCTTCTCTTTAGAAGCCACAGGCCCCCTTTAGAAGTGCTGTCTATATGCTATTTATCAGAAAGAGCATATGTTAATAGCATTAATTTGTTTTTGATTCTTGGAAAAGTAAGGAGAGGGGCTCAGCAGAATGTCTCCCTTTTGGACTTCTGGAGGGCTGACTGTCCCATTTGGGAGAGGAGTTGACAGTGTCTTTTGGGAGAGGGTCCTGAAGGGAAAGGGGGTCCAGAAAAGCTGAACCTTTTTCAAGTAGGAAAGCCTAAAGTTTCAGGAGTGGGCCATCCCAATGTACCATAAGATAAGCTGGTGGAAAGAGTACCGGCCTGTCTCAACAGAGACTTTTGGCTGGAACTTAGGGAAAAATGGAGAGTTTATGACCTTTGGAAGAAGGGGCAGACCTCAGGAGGACTACAAGAATGTCACGAGGTTATGTAGAGAGAAAGTTAAAAGGGTGAAAGCCCAACTAGAACCTAATCTGGCAGCTGCCATAAAAGACAATAAAAATGTTTCTATAAATACATTAGCAGCAAAAGGAGGGCTGAGGAGACTCGCCACCTTTTGCTGGATGCTGAAACATAATGAAAAAGGATGAGGAAACAGCTGAGGTACTCAATGTGTTCTTTGCCTAAGCCTTTTATAGTAAGACCAGTTGTTTTCAAGGTACACAGCCCCCTGAGCTGGAAGACAGGAACATGGAGCATAATGAAGCCCCAGTAAACCAAGAGGAAATGGTCAGTGACCTGCTACACCACTTAGACATGCACAAGTCTCTGGGCCCAGATGGGATCCACCCAAGGGTACTGAGGGAGCTGGGGGAAGTGCTCACTGAGCCACTTGCTATTATTTACCAGCTGTCCTGGGTAACTGGGGAGGTCCCAGCTGACTGGAGGTCAGCAAATGCGTTGCCCATCTACAGGAAGTGCTGGAAGGAGGATCTGGAGAACTACAGGCCTATCAACCTGACCTAGGTACCAGGGAAGGTCATGGAGCAGATCGTCTTGAGTGCCATCGTGAAGCAAGTACAGGACAACCAGGCCCTGCCAACATGAGTTTGGGAAAAATGCGGGTCCTGCTTAACCAACCTATCTCCACAAGGTGACTTGCTTAGTCGATGAGGGAAAGGCCTTGAATGTGCCTATCCAGACTTTCATAAGGCCTTTGGCACCATCTCCCATGACATTCTCCTGCAGAAACTGATTGCTCATGGCTGGGCCATGTGCACTCTTGGCTGAGTGAAAACTGGCTGGATGGCTGGGCCCAGAGAGGGGCAGTGAATGGTGAATGGAGTTACATTCAGCTGGTGGCCGGTCACAAGTGTCTTCCCCAGGGGTCAGTAATGGGGCCAGTCGTATTAAATATCTTTATCAGTGATCTGAACAAAGGGATCAAGTGCACCCTCAGTCAGTTTGCAGATGACATCAAGTTGGGCAGGAGTGTTGATCTGCTGGAGGGCGGGAAGGTTCTGCAGAGGGATCTGGACAGGCTCATCAATGTGCTGAAGTCAATTGTATGAGGTGAAATGCTGGGTCCTGCACTTGGGTCACAACAGTCCCATGCAGCGCTGCAGGCTGGGGACAGAGTGGCTGGAAAGTTGCCTGGTGGAAAAGGCCTTGGGTGTGCTGGTTGACAGCAAGAACAAGAGCCAGTGTGTGCCCAGGTGGGCAAGAAGCCCAGCGGCTTCCTGGCTTCTATCAGAAATAGTGTGGCCAGCAGGACCAGGGAAGTGTGCTTCCCTGTCCTATCCCACTGTGCTATCCCACTGTTCTTGGCACTGGTGAGCCTGCACCTTGGCTTGGCAGTGCTGGGTTAATGGATGGATTCAATGATTTGAGACGTCTTTTCCAACCTAAAAAATTCTATGAGTCTACCATACTTTTTGATCTGTAGAGAGATTAACAGGCTCAGTCTGGCATACGCAAAAATGCTACAGTGTGGGAGAAATTGGAAATAAAAAAGCAGACAGAATGGAAGGACTCCTTTAGAGTTACAGTCCTTGTATTCCAAGGCGTGCCAGAGTGTCCGTCTTGTTCTTTGTGGGCTCCAGACGGAGAAGTGTCTGCCCAAACTTACAGAATTACTCCTCTCTTTCAACATCACAGGCACAATGCTGTCTGTGTCAGAGCCGGAGGCAAACTTAAATAGCTGTAGATATATAAAGGAACAAAGTGAAGGAATCTTTTGAAGCCCAGAAACCACTTTGAATAATTTAGGGACCTTCCTTATCATCCTGCTGTTTACCTTGGCAGTTTAGATGTACAGATTCAGTGGCTTTGTCAGAAAGAAGTCAGAGGTTGGGTGAATGGAACAGCTCAAGTTTGGATTTTTCTGTAGTCCATTATGCACAACCTCTTTCTCCCCCTGTTGGAAATAACCAGGGTTTTCTGAAGATTTTAGGTATTTATGAATTATGATGAGCACTTAACATACAGGTTCTTTTTTTTTTTCTGAATTTTTTTATTCAAATGGTGTTGAGCTCTCAGCGAGTAAGTTTATGACAACAGATTTGCATTTTGCAGTTTCATGCAAATGTCTTGTTTCTTGCAAAATACCTTTACTTTGTATTTTGTACTTAAAGTTGAAAATCTGTCTTTTTCTGAACAAAGTGAGAATGCCTTTGGAGAAGAGGTGCACAGAGGCTTGAAATATTCATGAAAGTCTAAAAATGACTACTGACTTTTGTTTACTATAGATTGCATTGGCTTTCACAGAGATGAGAATTGGCTTTTAAAAGAGAAACCCAAATCCCTCCAAACGCTTTATTTTGGGAAGGAGGGGGAGAACCGACACTGTCTGGTGATTTGTTTTCATGAGATGTCTGCATTAGCTCTCAAATTACAGAGCTGATTTGATGGAAAATTGCAAGAGGCTGCTCATTTGTGACTGACCCTGCCATCTAACAAGAAGATAGACCTTAGGCATAATTGGGTTGATGCTGATTTGATCGCACACAAAAAAAAGCTTAAAATAAGTCTTAGATCCGCAGAAGCAAGGCAATGCTCCATCCTTAAATTGCCCCTTTTGTTGGTTGTCACAGGATTTTGCTGCGCTGGATGACTGCTTATTGGAAATCATATGCCTCCTTCAGTGGATTGAGGATAAAGGGATTTTTATTGTTGCTTTGTGCTTCTATATTTTGTATGTATGTTTGGAGAAAGAAGTATTTGCCCAACATCCCCAAAGAAATGCCACACACCTTACACTGCGTAACTTGAGTGGAAGCAGTAAATCTAGTGAGATTAGACTCCCTGAAAACTTCTCACCCACACGTTTCAAGTATCCTTGTATTAGGAGCAGGTGAAATATTGAATTTGTCTAATAAAAGTAACATGAGTTTTGAATATTTACGGGGAATTGATGGTATGGATTTGTTTAGTTTTCACTGGAAATCCAAGAATGTGTGAGACCGTAAACAAGGAGCTTGGGAAGGAGACACAGTGCTTATTTCACTGCGTATCCATATACACCATGGAAGATAGATCCGGATACTCCATGCTGCCGCACATACACGAGGGCAGCCAGCATAATCTGGGGTGTCCGGAAGACTTGCGGTGTCAGGGCTGGTTTTATAAAGCAGCGAATGAGGACTGGGAAATCTGTGAGATGTGTTAATTCAGCACCTCTCCAAGCTGGTCTCCACTGCTCCTGTGGAGCACGGCCAGCCAATTAAACCGCCTCCACTCAGCCACACGGCCGTGCTCGGACGCTCATGCGGATGCAGAGGATTGTAATTTGCAACTGCCTACACAGGTGAAAATTTTATCCAAACATCCTGCTGCTTAAGGACAGAGATTTCTTGCTTCCAGAAGGGTTGAGCAGCTCACTACTTTGTGCTAATAAGGGACTTGCAGAAACATTTTGCATGCGACCGAGTGTAGTTTGCTCAGAGATCTGATTAGACATGTATACAAAGCAAACTTTCCTCTAAACACAAAACATTTTAAACAGCTGTTATTCTGAGGCCTTATACATTACAATGGAAAAGATTTTTAAGGCTCACTCACAGCATCATGAATGATGCTACAAGTAAGTTTCAGCTATTTTTTAGCATAGTTGCAGCAAGCATTGCTGTGTTTGTGACAGACTCCTCCCTTTGATAAGGGACTAAATTTGCATGGCTGAGTTAAGCCCTCTGAAAATAAGGGCTTACAATGAATAAAACACCAATGTACTGTACCCCTTTAATTACCATAGTTCTAAGACAGCATAGTTATAACATGTAATTAAATTTCATTGTATAAATGGAACATGGGCTGTGGTAGGCACATCTTTCATCTTTTGATGTATAATGACATTCAAAATATTCTCTAGTACTCAGCTGATAAACAACTTGAAGAGTCAGGGTCTACAGAGTAGCTTGTTTGATTTTAAATTTGTAAGATTGGCACGTGGTCTCTTTTGACGATACTGCATTCTGATGTGATCCATTTATCTAATGTCATTAACAGTACATGCTGAATGTACAATTAAGCTTGAAACTGTCAATGTCAGTGGCTGTTAAAAAAGGGTTGATAAAAATGAGAAGAGGAACTGCTGTTTTGTAATAAGCATCTGTGTTGCTTTTAAGTCAGGAAAAAAAAATCAATGAATTTCAATATATTGCTGTCTTCATTGCCAATGTAATTCAATAAATATGTTAATTCACTTTTCTGAACACTGAAGAGAGTTGAGAGCTTTTTGTGTCATTTATTTTTGTCAGTTCTGTTTTATTTTTTTTATTTTTGTTAGACTTCCAGCTTAAGTCTAGTAATAAAAATGCTATTACATTGAAGTACAGAGGAAATATTCCTGTATTTCAGATTTTTAACAAACCACAGGGATTTTTCTTTATTTGTTTGTTATCTTTGAACTTGCAAGCCAGCAAAGAATGGATGCATACTTTTATCTTTAACAATTCTCTTCCTGCTAGAATAAAATGGGAGCACTTTGAGGTTCAACAAATAATACAATTGTCAGTCCACATGCTAATTTCAGTGCAGAAATTTCTTCCTAACCACATTGCTGGTCTTTACCATGAAACATGACAAATCGACTTCATATATTTTAATCCTATTTAGGAATTTGCTTGTTCTGTACTTGCATGAATCAAATCTGAAGCGTTTCTTTAAGAACTCTTCGACATAATACCATTATCTGGTAGCGAATTATATAAACTGATATGAGGAATACCTGTATTTATATCTCTGTACAACTGTTCCCTTGTTTTTCGATAGTTGCATCTGTTTCCTAAAGAAATTATTAATATATTGACTAGTGCAACCATATAGGAAAGGCATGGAAATCGTGTTAACTACTGTAACAACCTTTGCTATTGTGGTTTCCAGAAAAGCTGGTAGGTGTGCAAGTACTGGAAAGGAGATACCGACTTGTGAGTGTGCAGAGCTGTGAGCTCCTGTGTGTCTGGCCATCAGCTCAGTTGCTGTATTTTGAAAAAGACTGAGAGGTTGTTCCTGAGTGAGTAAGAAATTGTTTGAAGTACAGAATCTCCTCAGGGCATCTACGTATTAGACTTTTCTTTTAGCATGTGGCATCTGTTGAAAGACACCATTCTCAGTGTATCAGACCTCTTCTAATCTCTTCTGATTTTTCTCTCTTAGTGCTTTCCTGATTAATTCTCTAAATAAGAGCCAAGAAAGGTAATATACATATATATATATATACTTTTATATATGTTTTCTTTTGTCTAGTTAGTGACTGTGGCTTCTTGGACCATGTATCACTAAAATATCCCATCTGGCAGTAGTTATTCAAAATAAGGACTTGTAAAAGGATAGGACATATTCAAAGCTGCAGTTCAGACAGTTGCCCCTCATGAGTTAATATTCCAGGTAATACGATAGCAACAGATTTGCCAGCTGAACTGCTTTCATGCAGTTGAGAGTTTTCAAAGGAGACAATTCTGTGGCTCTGTTTTGCCTCTTCTTTCTTNAAAATCCTTTTTTTTTTTTTTTTTTTTTTTTTTTTTTTTGGTAAAATTGGTGTTAACCGAGATGAATAAACACTAGCAAACCCAGAAATTAAGTAAAGGAAACCCCATTTAGTGAACTTGATGCTGTATCTTCTCCATTCCATTTTTCCAGAATTGTTGTTCTGGCAGCAAGTGTTGTAAACACAGCAACGGAGGGTGGAGAAGAGTTAGTAGTGCTTATGTTTCAGGCAGGCAAAGGCAAGCTGGTAAATCTGATCTGAGAAAAAGAGGAAGACAATGGTATAAATACAACCAAGATGAATCATACCAGTGACCTGAAAAGCTTTGCTTTGTTCTGTCCTCTTTTATTTTTGAAGGAGAACTAACTTTCTAGATAGGAAATGGAGGCAATGGCATCAACTGGACGTCAGTAAATCATTGGTTGGTCTATACAAGAAGCTTTTATTTAACTTTCAGAGTACAGAGACTATTGAAGGAATTGTAAAGTGAATACAATGTCTTAATAGACTGTGTCAATGGGTAGCATTAATGAGAGAAGTACTTGACTGAGCTTTGTAAAAGAATTTCTGAAGAATTGATTTTGTAAAAGATCTCACTAAATATTCTTACTATTGGCTATAGGACAAATATTAAGGTAGTAATGACAGAAAACTGAGCTACTTTCCTGATAAAAGGAGAAGAGGAATATTGCAATGAAAAGAATGTACAGCTCTGAGAAGCAGAATGATAAAGTCATATGAATAATACAGAGTGAAAGTTCGTACAACTTGGAACTAAGAACTTGACTATTATTAAAACATTCTCAGTTGGAAATGGTTGGAGGAGAAGTGCTTGTATGTATTTTTTGTCCTTACTATGGTGTTACCATAAAAGGCCATGAACAATTTTAGTATGCATCTATCCAGGACATGGAGGAAGAGAGAAACAAGTAGCAATGTACACAGTGTTAGCAAAACATTGCCTGGAATACCTACCTGGACGTTTTCTTTTGCATGTATTGAAGGAAATGTAGTTGAAACTGGAGGATGGGACAAAAAGGCTGATAATAGGATTAGAGAATGAAGACTTTTGGCAGTGAGGAAACTAGAGGAGGACATCTTATTTAGCCTTACATCTCTCCTTGAGAGATGAGACCTGATATGCAGACGATACCTGATGATGCAGCTGATATCTGTCAGTTTGTTGTTGGTCAAAGACCAGGGAGAGAAAAGGTCTGTTTAAGCTAAATGCCAGCATTAGTATGAGAGCAGATAGGAACTAATGACTCAGGAATAGGTTCAGAAGCAGACTTAGAGGATCCTTACAAGACTTTGGGCCCTGGAACCACCTTCCAGATAGGAACTTTGAACAAAACAGTGAAAAAGTGAAGTTTGATATATTTATATCACAGAAAATGTGTTAATATGCAACACATATTCGTGGAAATTCCTTTCATTCTGCTTGTCCTATACTTGGCTTTAAACTCATTTGCTATGCTGCCTGTTACACAAAATCGCACTTCTGTTAATGGTGTCAGGTACTTGTGAGATACTTAGGTGTTTCAAGGAAAAAATTCTGGAAAGAATCGATATTCACTGCCGTTCATGTTGTCTTATTAAAAATATGTGGCTATGTGGGCTACAGAAATGGGACCCATTGTCTGGCCCTGGGGCTGAGCAGCATAAAGTGATGCATCTCCAGTTGGCAGCCAACGAGATGTGCACCGACTCCGGTAAATGTTGTAGCTCGTGAACTATCCATGTGGTAGGTGTGGAAGAGTATTAGCTGGGGCAAAACAGTGGCAAAGACCTTCCTGATAAGTTGCCTGTGCAGGCCAAGTGCCAGTGCCCAGGAAAGTTCTGTACCATGGTGTAGTTTACCAGCAAAAGGAGCTTTAGGGCTCCCTCTTAGACAGGGACTGAGGCTTGATGAGGACATGAAATATAAATTCTATTACTTTATGTTACCTCTGGTGTAAAGCAGTAGACCAAATATTAATCTACGTAGAGCGAAACAAGAAAAATAATTATTTTTAAAAAGGTTGGTAAGCTGCTACTGAATAATATTGTCTTAGAAATCATAGATTTCTGAAAGGTTTTCACTGTGCTTGATTTCACTTTAGTGAACAAAAGAAAATAATAATGAATAGAAAGATCTTGTAAGGGTTTGCTAATCTGAAAAATATGATTTTTTTTTTTGTGATTTGATAAAATATGTAGCAAATTTAGAATCTTTGCATTCAGACATGTAATTCAAGAATTTTTTTTCTCATATTGAACACCGACTCAGAACGTATTAGGTTTATTTTTTATGAATCATACAGGTTTTAATTTCTTTTTCTGTTTTACCACTTACCTCAGGATTTATCTTCTTGGTATTCATTTTCACAGAAGCACCTTTGCCCCTCTCCCTTACACCCACAGTGTTTGACAGACGCTGTTTGTAACCATTCATAAACCAACTTAAAGCTGCCCTTCAGATTCCTTCTTGAAATTCTCCTCCATGAAGCATACAAAGTATGCTTAGGGAACTGGGCTGTGTTTAGTATTTCTTGCTGTTCAGCCTGGTGTTGCCAAGCCCTTACTTCCTGTATCCATATCTGCATGCCATAAATGCTCCTCATGGGAGAGTTTTTTATATTGTTATTTTATTTTATATGTGTATGTAATGTGTGAAAATATATATATGCACATATAAAATGTAAATATATTGACATGGGGGTTTTTTTGTTGTTGCATGTTTGTATTTTAAACACATTCCCTGAACAATTATTGAGGATACTAGGCCCTAAAATGATATAAAAAGTTAAAACTACTGCTGTAAAATAATTAAAACTACGTGCTGTAAGACTTGTGGATCTTATAGCACATGTTCCTACCCTTAGGTTCTTGGTGCTATTTGATATATGCCTGCTACCTTCACAAACAGTACTGTATGCAATTTTTTTTTTTGACTTTGCATATAATATTATCCACCTGTAACTTCTGTTTTGAGTTATTTCAGTTTTGACTTTAACCACCACATTACGACATTTGCCCATTCCCTGAAATGGATGCACTGATGGCCATTATTTAATAAGTCTCAAGTTAAACAAAACTATTAAGCTTGTATTTTTAGCTGTTATTTTTTTCTATAACAGATTATAATATTTTTCCATTATTTGGAAGCAATATGATTATTTGAAGGAAAGTCCTCATGTTCTGTATTTTACCTTCACTTACAGTATCAATTACTCAGACCAGTGTATCCTGTTAAACCAAGAATAAACACTTGATACATTAGTACATCCAACTGATTCAACTGTAACACATATTTCTCTCTGAAGTGATTTAAAAATTAACTGTTAGAAATTGACTATGATAGAAATCACAGAAAACCAGTTCTAGTTTTCTAAGAATAAGACTTGAAAATGTACTTCAATACCCTTAAATAACTATATTTAAGAACATCCCGCTTAATGCTTGGAAATTAACGGTCGTTTTATTCATTTGGAATAGAAATGCCTTCAACCTTTTAGGGAAAGCAAGAGCAAATTACAGCCAAATTTTCATTTCACAAGTCATCTTCATCCAGGATAAGCCAGGGCCCCAAGGTCAATTCTTCAATTTGGTATCCTATTTCCATAATGTTATTCTGCAGTGTACTTTCATTATTACTGGAGCACTGCTCGCTTTCCTATTAGTTTTATAAATGGCTATGTTAATGCCTTTTTGCAGACAAAACCACCTTTTGTTAATATCCCAGTGGATTTCCTGAGGATTAAAATATAGTTTTAAGCAGCCATTGGTTCTATTTATATTTTTTCATTGATGATTACCCCTTGTCACCTACCTAAAAGTGGCATTGTTCAAACAGAGATCGAAGCAGTTTTTAAGAAGATGTGATGAGTGATTGGCTTAACTGAGAGAAAGGAAATAATTAGAAGCTGAGAACTCTAAGAATCTGTGTAAAATTTAGTAATAGCTAAAGCAATGCAAAAGTAGAGGGAAAAGAAAGGATGAAGGGGGGGAAATGTATTCTGGCCAGAGAGTAGCCTTTTGTTAAGAGATGGAGTTCTGCAGATAAAACTGTATTCTTTGTCTTTCCTGTGCTGATAGTACAGAGAAGGTACCAGTACAGCTCAGCTGGGGTACAGCTGTTACCCCTAAATCTTGCCAGTTTTGTTTTAGATAATTAAATATTTACTTTTACAGTTGTAATAAATGCATACATTATGCAATATTCAGGACGAGATTGGATGGAAAATGTCTGCAGTGTTCAGTAGTGTACATCTTTGCTAGGAGAGTTTGTGTTTACTGCTCAGCCAAGTATTGCATAAGAAGTTCTTCTCAGACCTTAGAGACAGTGGAATACTGTGTTTCTTGGGAGTCATATTGATGAAATTTGTTTTTTCTGGTGTGTCTTTTGCTAGTAGGATAAATGATTTATGTACATAAAATATAATTTTATTCAAGAAAGTAAGATGAAAGAAGCTATAGATCGATTACCTTGATTTTCCTTAGTCTACATATCCAAATAAGCACTGTATAAACACTGTACAAGCATTTTAGTAGATACAGGCACAATCCTGTCCATAGGAGCAAAGTATTCTGTTTTGCTTTGGAGTTGAACCTTAGAATAGAATATTTTATTTTGAAGGGGCCTACATTGATCACCCAGTCCAACTGCCTGACCGCTTCAGGGCTGATCACAAGTTAAAGACTGTTGTTAAGGGTGTTGTCCAGCCTGGGGCATCAACCACCTCTCTAGGAAACCTCTTCCATTTCTGGCCACCCTTTCAGTGAGGAAATGCTTCCCAGTGTCCAGTCTAACCCTTCCCAGCACAGCTTTGAACCATTCCTATGCATCCCATCACTGAATCCCAGCGAGAAGAGTTCAGCGTCTCCATTTCCAATTCCCCTCCTCAGGAAGCTGTAGAGAGCAACAAGGTTGCCCCCCAGGCTCCTCTTTTCCACAATAGACAAGCCCAAAGTCCTTAGCTGCTCCTCACAGGACATGCCTTCCAGCCTGTTCATCAGCTTTGTTGGTCTCCTCTGGATGCATTCAAGGACCTTCTTTTTTAAATTTTGGGGCCCAGAACTGAACACAGTGTTCAAGGTGAGATTGCAACAACAGTGAATACAGTGGGATAATCATCTATTTTGAGGAGCTGGTTGTACTGTGTTAGGTCCAAGTTAATACACTTATGAAGGATTTTTGTAACAGAAGGCATGTCTTAGCAGGAACTTCATCTTCCTGAGAACAGCTAGCCAAACAGTTATGTTTAATTTCTGAAATTGGACTGATAAAGGTTTGATACCTGACCCTGACCTGCTGCAGCTGGAACAAAACAAGTAGGCTCAGTACCCTCAAGACAGAGCAGTCCTTTGGCTTTGTTCAGCACAGCTCCCACTTGTGCTTTAATCAGACATTTTAAAAAAGAGAAACCTTTCTGAATCATTTTTCCTTTCATCCTGATATATTTGTAGGTTTTAGAGACATATGGTCTAGTACTTTGTCACGGAGCTCAAGTCCCTCTGACATATTGTCTCTGATGAAGTTATTTAAGTTGAAATTTTCAAACTTGAATGCTTAAATGTGAGTATATATGACAACTTAATAGCTCTCTGCTGAGTATGGTTTGCTGTTGTGCAACTTGGGGTAAGCAGACAATTCAAAATAAAAAAGAGCACTTTAGTACCTAAGAATAGTTCAGGTTTTCAAGGTATTCTGTACTCTGATTGGGAGAAAAGTTCAGAGGTCCTTGAGGTGATGGACACTTGAACTAGCATCCCACACTGTACAGATGGGACCAGTTTAGATCCTAAACATATTTGTATTGTCTCAGAAAGGCTTATTAACACACGTGAAGGACAACATTATTGTGGTTAAGTTGCTTCTAGACCTCCTCTGCGTGCATTTAGCTAACTCAGTGCACCTGTTTTTTGGGCTCACCCCAAGTGTCCCGTTCCTATTTCGGTGCTGATGTGAGCACCTGTTTTGGACATACACTCTAGGTTCACCTGACCTCAGTTTAGGCACTCTGCTGAGCGTGAGTTAAGAACTGATAGTCTCTCCAGAGCCAATGTAGAGAGGCACTTTTGCAGAGTGTAATTCATCCTACCTAAAATTGGAAATATCTTCCAAATGTACTTCTCTCTCTTTCTCTCTCGGAGAGTCTCCTTTTGGAGACTTTCCCTGTAGTGCTCTTCATTTCTTCTAAAAATCTCCATAGGTCTTGTGTCTTCTGGTGTATATGTGCTGTCTATTAGTTAAGATACTTTATATTAAAAACTGTCAAAGAAATGAAAGCAATTTCGTATGGTTCCCAAATTAATGACAGTCTGCTTGCACATTGGTTGCTTTCTGTTGGCATCTGGGTCCTAGTACAGACTGCCATTCTTAATCATATTTTAATTTTCAAATAAATTGCTTTCATTATCCTTTCATTTACAATACCATGTGTGCATTACTGCTCATTAATGTTTGTCATCTACTTTGCTGAGACTGGGTTTTTAAATAGCCGTGGTTGCAATGCAGTAATTAAAGATGATCCATGTTGGTTTTGTGGAAATTATTCTGAAGCCATCTTACAAAGAAAAAAAAAAAAAGGAAACATAAACCCTAAGTGCTGTTAAAATAAATTCCTTAAATGTATGGAAGCAGCTTAACATAAGGCGTTGCCTTTGGGTAAAAAGAGAGCACTTCTAATTCTTCTACTTGAATGAAGTCTAATGATGGATCTGTATGAAAACTGTATTTCTCTGTAATTACTGTTGGTTTTGAGTATAATATTTTATACTCAATATAAAGATTTTTGTCATATTGCTTTGCAAAATTTTTATTCCACTGTCTGCTTATTACTATTAGTTTCCATTCAGCTAATTCGTTCCCCCTTTTTTCTACTCTAAATGAGTTTTCTACCAAAAACATGAAGGGACCAGACCAACATAACAGGGATTTTAAATTTGCGGTTTTGGAATACAATCCCTATGGGACAGAAGTCAAAACAGTAGCAGTAACCTCTGCCCTGATTTTGGCCTAGCCATCTTCCATAGGTTGTACATTGTAATATGGAAATGCTTCCTATATCTGCACTTGCAGTTGGTGTTTGCTTGCGTGGGACACAGCCTCTACGACTGATTTTATGCACACATGAAATTGTGGATCTCCATGTCTGTGCTTATCTGATATTTTTTATTCCTTTGCCCCTTAAGTGACTGTGCTCAGCTTTTAAGATCTGGCCCTTAGCGATCCCGATGCGAATGTTCAAATGGAATGTCACTACTGATACGGCACAGGAGTAAGGGAACAATTATACATTATTCAAAGAAATTTAAATGGATTTTTGAGGTATGATACTCTTTATGAACTGCCAGAGAATTAGTTGTTTTTCTGGTGCTACTATTTTAAAAAGCAACTTCAGGGGATGGATACATCCTAGTGTGACGGTGCTTGGCCCCGAGAGTTGGTGCACTCCTCTTGGTGGGACTTGGAACTTGAGTCTTGCGGTCACCTGCGGTGCTTTTGTGTCTCGCTGTGTGGTCATGGCTGAGGAGGCCTCTCTCTTATATCAGGCTGCATTTGCTTCTGAGCCAAAATGGTGAAACATGTTCTGCTTCTTTCAGTCTGTGCCATCAGGTTCTTCCAATGAACCTTGTCAGCTCTCCACGACCCAGATCTTAACAGTCTCTCTCTGACTCAGAGCAAAAAGAAAAAGACTGAATAACCAAAATTACTGATGTCCCCAACATTTTTCTATAGTTTATATATATCTTCATTGAAGTGTAGAGGAGGGAAAATATTTGGAAATACACAAGAGTAGCGAAGGGGGTATATTTGGAAATATTTGGTGGTTTTATACTCCGGTTACAATAAATACATAAAATGAAAAGAAATATATTTAATTAATGATAAATCAATATATTCAAAATAATAATAAATTTATAGATTTTCTTATTTGAGTGATAGAAGAAAATCCAATTCCTCTCTATTTCTCTTACTTTATTATTGTAGTCAAATAAATTGAAATAGGTGTAAGACCTCTTCTTCATGTTCAGTAGCTGAAAAGCCAAGCCAGATGAAAACTGAGCTAAGGTTAAATCCACTTTTAGAGTTTGTTGTTTTGTTATGGTTAATCCAGTCATCTAAGCCTCATGGTTTTATTCATATCAAGGAATGTGTTTCTTCAATTTAGTGATTTAGATTTTAGTTTAGCCAGATCACCTACAGCATGTGACTTTCTCTTCGGCATCTTAGGAGGAAATCTGTCATAACTACACCCCTAACTTACCTGTCCAATGTCATATGCAAGGTTTGGTGAGCTGTGTCAGATTTAAAAACACTTTTTCCTAAAACTCAGTCCATTTAGTATGAAAAGAAACATTGACTTTATTTTTTATGGGAAATAATACTTTTTCATATTTGAATTTTAGCTGTTCTCATTCATGATGAAAGCATGGAAATATTGGCAGTAGCACGTGGGAGGCTTGCAATGAATGCAAATTTAGGCATGTCTTTAATAGTAACTGAATGCATTAGAGCTTGCACAGAACGAGACCGGGTAACACGACATCCTTCGGAAGTACTTGCAACCTCAAATGCTTATGAATATTTGTCTTCAATCCATGCCTAAACTTTGTGTGAAAAGCAGAGAATTCCATGACTGTAAAATTTGTTCCAGGTTGTTCCTTCCATTTTCTGGACAAGTGTGAATATGAGGGCTCATAGTTGATGGAATATGTAGACTTGAGGATGGTTAGTCATTACTTGGGATGGAATAAAGGTAAACAAATTTATTTTTTAATTTTGGCAATATATCATTAGGTGATTCACTCTGATGCAGTGAATGTGTCTAAGGATATTCTTTTACTTATTTACCACTTTTTCCTGTGGTGGATAATGATATAATTCTGTATACGCTGATTACAACAGGCAAATCCTGTGACAGTTACAATTCATCATGATTCTAGATGGCTCCAGAGTTTAAATTTTGTTAACTGCATATTCAGGAAACGTTGTTATACTAAAAATTCGTAATCAGAAGGGATGCAATAAGGCTTTGCTATTCTTGTTAAAGTACATGAAGAGTATCAATATTCAGCCTGGAAATCAGAATCTGTGCAGAGAAGAAGGGAGGAGAGAAAAGCAGTAATACTGTTAAAAAATGTAATGCTGTTGGATTTGAATAGATTGTCTTATTCTGGTCATGGCTATCAAGGTTCAAGGAACATCCCTGCTCCTGTGAGAAGACATCCCTCAAAGCACTGAAGCTGCTGCAATAGCTTTAGAATGAGCAGCAAACACTTGCTTTTCAGTAATGTAATAGGGATCTACACAACCCTTGTCTTTCTGTATAAGAGGTATCAGTAATGTCAGTGAATTGCTGAAGACCTGCCAACGATGTTAAAAAAGTAATCTTATTTATGTAGATATATTTTTCTGTTTGTTTTGTGATATTAAACTAAGCAGAGCAGAAAATGATAGATGATTTTTGGTGGGGCTTTTTTTGAGTAACAGTCACTGTCCAGATAAGGTGAGGGCTAAGAGATTTCTCTTCTTCATACCACATAATATGCCATTTTCATTTTGTGCTGCTTATAACCCTGAGTGTCACGGCTTTCTATTCTAGTCTGAATAGTCAATGAAACATTATGAAGCCGATAAGAAAAGCTGGTCTCCGTTCCTTGGCAACGGCTGTTAAGCAGAGCTGAGTGCTGTTGATTGAGGAGATTAGCTGCCAGAGATAAACCTCCTCTTTTTGCTGCCCTGCTGCTTATCTTTCCACCCATAACAAGTTGCACCAAATATGACAGCAGTCAGTGGTTTAGGCAGAATATGAACTTTGTGGCAGATGAAATTTGTGCAAAAGACTTTGGGTGCTGACGTTACGATCTTGAATTTATTAAAATTTGCGTGTTGTTTTCTGGACTGATGTTTCTTGACTCAGGGGTGAACGTTTTTATTGGAAAGGGTGGTGCTCCAGATGTGAGAGAAATGAGATGTCCTGTTGCTGCACCGTCTATTAATAAACACTGAAAATAGTAGCAAATATTTTTAATAGTTTTCTCTGGCTCCTGTTCTCAGTGACACTGAAGAAATACATGAGATATGTGGTATTACTGCAGCTACTAGGTGTGCAGGAGTTGAATTAAAAGATAAAAATTTATTCTTTTGGTTGATGCCTTTGAGAGAAAACGCTCTTGCAGATTAAACAAATCTGGATGCATCTAAATCTGTTTCTATCTGGAAATGGCTTGGAAATCTTTCCAGTTTCAGTATATCCAAATTACGTTTCATGACAGAAGTATTTTATTGACTGGAAAATTAGAGATGAAATATGACTAGGGAGAGAAGCTGATGACTTTTTTCTTCCTCATGATTCACATTTCTGTTTCTTCTTGCATTTTGATTTGCTTTCATTAGGGAGTCTGCAGTTCCGTTCACGTTTTTGCCCTTGGGGAGGTCTTTGGTGATGTCCACACCACCACCCTGGATCTGCTGGCTCTTTGCAAACCTCTCTGTTGGCCAGAACAGGAGTGTAGCCTGGGCTGGTTGTTGAATAACTGGGGAATGGCAAAGCACTGGTAAAGCGAGACTCTGAGGTTGTCTTTAAGAAAAGATCTCCGTGTGCAGAGATCTGGTGAATAGTTATCCATCTAGTGAGTGTCTTAAGTTCAGCAGTACTATTTAAAAGTATGTGGTTATTGTCAATTATGCAGCAGAAAGTTCTGAGTACTAGATTTTGGGTAGAGGCATTTTCCTTCACTTAGGATTGCAATCCATTCTGTTAACTCTATCAAAACATACTGAAGAAGTGATGATTTCTGCTGAAGGAGCATTCCACTGGAGTGTAGAAAGATACAACAAACGTAGATAGTATTTTCTATGTGGTTTTCTTATTCTGGTCAAGAATCTGGCACTTCATAAACAGTGCAGTATAACAGAGAAATTTAGAAAGATACAGTATGATGCTAATTAGTAAAATATTATTTCAGTGGATTATTTTGCTGATCCTGTAGTCCAGGCTTTCAAGTTTTTTTATTTTGATCTTTGGTGAATGGTTATTTCCTCCTTTTGTAGAATGAATATTTTGTTCACAATTATTCTTATTTATTCAGTCTTCTTTTAAGATGTATATGTGCTGAGTATACAACTTCTGTACTTAACCACTCCAATTGCAGGAGAATCTAAGGGTGTGAGCAGATTAAATCCAGCCCCCAAACTCCAGTTAAAGAATGGCTTTTAATTGTATACAGTATTTTTAAAAGCCTATTGCAACTTATAAATATGCACAAATGTTAAGTATGAGTTGTATGTATTCTGTGAGTAAAATAGGAAGCAATTTGGGTTGCACATTTTGCGTATATTGAGGGGTCTCTGTACCCATTGCAATAGCAAAAAAAAGTCCAGCTTTTCAGATTTATTCTTACAATAATTTGAGATATTACAAGTCCTAAAAGTTGTTATGAATTGTAACACACAAAACTGAGGAGAATAAATGTTTCTGAAACTGCTCCTAGTCCTGTTCCCAATCTCTGTTCCCGTATCATTTCATCTGTCTGCAGGCTTACTTAGAGAGACAAAAGATCATCTGCTGTGTTGAAGACTTTCACCGTAGGGCTTTTTCCAACCCATAAATAATCTCTTTTTCTTTTCTCAATGCCCTTTCCAGAATTTATCATTCATCTTCAAATTTGGATGCCAGAACTCTCTATTCCCATACCAACCTTACAGCATACTGAATGATGTCATCTCCCTATTCCAACTTATTGCTGCCATGCTCATATATCCCCAAACCTTTAAGTGCTTCTGCCCTTCACCTCCTGCCATTAGCAAGGCTGTGGGCAGTGCTCAGGGTCTGTCACACAGCTGTGTCCAGACCTCTAATTTCTTGTAATAGAAATAACTTTTCTGGCTGCAGCTTCTGATAGGTGGTCCTACGTATTTAGCTATTTTAAAGCACAGTTTGCTTGAAAACTGTCAGATTTTTCATGCTCTCCAGACTGTTCAGCAGAATCTGTTGGCATCCTGGTGTCAAAATTTGAGGCGAGGTTCTTGGCTGTTCCAGTGTCCGTGTGTAAGCTGCCAGAGGCAGCTTGATGTGCTGAGGCTGCTGTAGCATATTTCAGTCTTAAGCGAGGTGAAGAGATTTCTGAGGTAGCTCCAAACAGTTTTAATGAGGCCACTGGGTTCAGCACTCTGGAGTAATCCTAGTTTACAAGGATTTATCCTCTCCTCCTTAAAAGATTGCATTTAAATTTTCTGCTGATGTTTTTCAGGTGCACATAACATAATTTTCCATAATTTCTTTAATACTTTGTAGCTAGGGAACAAGATGGAGATCTTTATTACAAGTATTCCATGCACATCTGAAGTAAGTTCCATTTAGGAATAAATTCAGTAATTCAGATTACAAAAGCAGTCTGCTGTCTCATTAAATAATGTCCTGCAAAGATCTAGAAAGCTTCAAGTTTGGCGAAAGACAGAAATAAACCAAGTTTGCTCTATTAGATATTGCAGCTGGTGAATATGAATGGAATGGTCATTAGATACGTTTTCACAAGAACACTGTCTCCTGCAAACGCAAAATAACTAACTCTTAAAATATAAGCTCTTGGCACTTAGCACAAGGTAAAACTTTCAATACTTTGTTTTTAATACAAAATCAAAATTAATGCAGAAATCCATTTTGCTGAACATGTTTCCTTGCAGAGTTATTTTTGCCTTGGGAATACAGATGCAAGAGCAGCTACAGTCTGATCACAGAGCAAAGACATTGCCAGCACCAAAGTGGTTCTTGGCACCAGCCGAAAATGTAATGGGGATCCTTGAAGTGACTGAAGTACATCTCAGTGATACTTGGAAAATTAGTGTACATAAATAAGCATTAGTATATTTGCATCTCATTGATTCCATAAATAAATTCTTAGTCCCCCTAGTAACCTTTGTTCATAAATGCATATTGATTAAAAACAAGGAATTGTTCATGTTTCATCATTCCTTGTTGCTCTGGTTTAATTTTAAACAGTGCAAGCAATGGGAGCTCCATTATTCTTCCAGAAGAGAGCTGAGCAGCTCCAGAATAGTTTCTCTCTGCTAGAAACTTGTTTTCATTCAGATTGTTCATTTTTGTCTTTTCATTCCATTTCTCCCAATAACGTCATAAATAATCAATCAACCAGGCTGCCTAAACTTTTAGTCTTCCCCATAAAGAATCAGATAGTTCAATGGTTAAGGCTTTATGTGACTGCCTCCCTTCTTTTATTTTTCTCTGAACTCCTCTCATTTATCCACATCTTTCTGGAAATGATGTGGTCAGAATCTGGTGCAGTGTTCTGTCTTTCCTCTAGGAAAAAAAATAGCTTTTTCTAGATGGGCGGTGGTACATGGCTCAGATTCCTCACTGTTAGATAGCAATGTATGGTGTAAACCTACATGCTAATCTTGCAGTCCAGCGGCTAAATATGTTAAAGGAAAAGAGATAGCTTTATTGTAAGCCTACTAATACTTGACTTATACTTGAATTTAAAGTATTTATCCTCTTGGAGAAGGATTTATATGTTTAAGTCTTTTCTCCCTTTTCTCTTTACTACCAGTATTGTCAAAAAGGGGAGTTGATGTTCAGAGGATTTTGGTTGCAAGCTCTTTTTCCCTACACACATCACAGCTAATATTGAATATATGGTTTTGCTTAGAAAAGGACTCTCAATATTGCAATTAGAAGGTTTTGGGTTTTTTTCCTCAAAGGTTTTCTGGATTGGTCTCTGTGTGATCAAAACTAGAGGCAGATGGTTTCTGTGGCTTACAGACTGTAGTGGTCATTTGGATGTGGAAGATGTTGATTCAGTCATTGTTTTCTCACCCTTTATTATCCTCATCATGGAGCCAAAACCATGGCTGTCAGGCCACGTAGTTTCCTAACCTGTGGAAAGTTCAAGTTTGGTTCCCTAAGAAGTACCAAGTTACTGAAGTACTATTCAACATGAACATTAGCTCTAGCAGCAAAATGTTAAGACTTGCTTTTTTTTCATCTCCACTTTTTCCTTTCCTAAAAGTCCCTCCTTGCCCTCTCCTCTCAAGGCATGGCCATTATTTCAGTGGTTGCGAGGCCCAAGTATGACCTGTTAAGGCTGAGCTTCATTTCTATGCTCTGAATCAGAGAAAATAGGCATTGAAATCTGGACTTCTCATTCTCTTAGCTGAATAACTTTAGGGGCTTTTTGGAATCAGGCAGCACTTCTTTTCATGGCAAGCCTGCTCTCCTCTTGCTTTGTTAAAGTGTAGCTCACTTTTCCTCATTCCTTTCCTTCCCTCCTTTTGCTGTACTGAGGATTTTTTAGTTACTTTCTCTACAAGTTACATATTTCTGTTGTAACTTAAAAAAATCTCTCAAGTGAAAATGTGCATAATGCTTTGGGACCGTACAACCCACCACTTAAATTAGCAGGTTAGCACAGAAATAGTTCCTGAAATTATATTTCCCCTCCGTTGAAGGTTATATCTTTTTTTTTTTTTGGGTGATGGACTGAGTCCTCCAGAACTTGCTCTCAGAATTATTCCTTGAGACAAGGGGATTGTAAAGCTCAGAGGAACTATTCGTGCTCAGACGTGCCTCAGGATGATTTGGAGCTCTGCAAATCCCAGCCCTATCAGAGTATTTGCACAACAGCTAACTAATGCTGCTGTTAATGTTAACTTCTATCTTTTAATATGAGCACTTTCAGAATCACTAACATCCCATCCAATTCTTTCGATCAGCAGATATATTCAGGGGTTTTAGGTCCGGGGATTTTTTGAAAGTAGATCAGCTATCCACTTTTTCCTTAAATATCTGTGTCTGGAGAGGTGAGAAAAGGCATTAAATCTTGTTAGAGTTCTTTTGTAGGACTGTTAAGTGATCTGGCTTTCAGCAGAATTTACAAAGTTACCTTTGCCTTCCAGGCAGCAGTTTATTTAGTAGCTGAGGAAGGGTGGTTTTACTGGACAGTAAGAGTTCTCCACTGCATGACTTTTTTTTTTTTTTTTTGTAGGAGTTAAAAACGTCATGTTTAGTACATCTTACTTTGGTGTTTCCTGCTTTTTATGGCGTTTCTATTAAATCCACATAATAAATCTACAAAAATATGCTATGTGTTTTACTTAGAGTTGAGGATTTACTTTTACTGCGTCATGTTTTGTGCTTCACACACTAGCAAAAGCAGAATACCACCACATACTCGTGTTAAAGTCTATATGAGCTTTGTCCTTACACTGTCTTACTTCCAGAAACAAATATCACAGACTTTTATTTTAAAATCATCTGTCTTCATTTTAAATAACTGCCTTAAAAGCTTCCACATGCCTGTTAGCCATTAGGATAGGGAAGGACAAAGTGGACTGAGGGTGACTGGAACTGCATAGCTCTGTATTCCAGATGGAGTCAAATGGATCCGAGAGCAATAAATTCAGAAGGTGAGTAGCATGTGCTCCAGGACTGATCCCTGTCCACTAGATGCCACTATTACCGCTCCAAAATGAAAATAAGTAAGGGACCACTGAGGAAAATAACCAAGGACTACCAAGATAAGCAAAATAAAATGGTAAAAAGGCTTTCAAAGTTGAGCTGGGGGGATTGCCCCGTCGGAAGGCCGCACTCCACGGAGCGCTGCGGGGCTGCAGGGCAGCTCCCCCTGATTGCAAACAACGGCTTCTCTGCCGAACCACCGCAGTGAGACTTGGGAGGATTTGCTGTTTGGAAGCGTTGGAGTCACACTTTCAAGGCACTGTGTGGGAAGTGACGCTATAGAAGCCACTGTTGCTCTATCTGTATGATCTCCGCCTTACTTGTAAAGAGAATTTGAAAGTAGAGGTATAAATTATGAACAAATCTTTTTTAATAAATGGAATATTAAAAATTCGTTGTTTGCTGAAGAGCTTGTAAATGTTGATTGTGGATTTGTGTACTATATCTTCTGAAATAAGCCCCCTTGCAAATGACTTCATGTCTCCAAGGAACAATAACATTTAATATTTTTTTTTAAATTTTTGAAAAAGGATTTTGAAAACAAATGCCATACTGTGAGAAACAGCAGGGAGAGAAGAGTAAAATACTGTAACAGTCTCCTTCATACTTCCTAAAACATTTAATGTCTGTGATCTTGAAGTCCAATATCAATGGACTTTTGAGATGCAAATATTATTCTTTCCATTGGGAAAGGATTTAATCTCTCCAGTAGGCAACTCAGGTTCTAACCATGGGTTATAAGCACTGACCTTTTCATTAGTCCTGGACTACTCTTGGATTTTACTGCACCTTAAACCACTAGCTGGGGGAAGGAGTGTGAAGTGATGTCCATATTCAGTGAGAAGAAACACTTCCTTTCTTACAGAAGGTTAAATTGCTGAAGAATGATGCCCATTGAAAACTCTGCAGAAACATTAGAGGAAGTTCTCTGGTTAACTGCAAGAGCACAAATGAGGCAGTCAAAGGAGGCAGAAGTTGCCATTTGACACATCACTGGCTCTGTGGACTTTCTGTTTTACATCACGCCTCAGGAGCAAAGCACAATGGCTGCAGAATGGGGCAAAACTTAGTTTTATACATAGCTCTACTTTATAATTTTTTAACAATTGCCAGGCAGTAAGGGGAAGGAAGCTGAAGTGTTGGTTGGCCCCTGTGTGTGAGTACTGTTGCTGTCTGGAGAGCTGCCTCCTTTCTGGCTGCTGCACAAAGTTTGAAGAGTAGAAGAACCAGGTGCTTCAAAGCATCTGCTTGAAGGCTCCTTTGCAAAGGTCACTTGTCAGCGCCATGTGAAAATTTCACTGCATGTAGATCTAAATAATTAATTACTACACAACACAATCTTTTAATTTACATATATCAAGCCTTCAGCAGCCTGCAGACAAACTCCAGTATCCTTACCGTTCTGCACAGCTTTGTTCAGTAGCAAAAGATGATCAACAATAACTCATTCTTTTTTTGCTGGTATTATTCAAAACTGTGCCAAGTCTTGGCTGCATCTTAGTTTCAATCATCAGATTAGCCATACTTAGTGGTTCCAGGATAGGGTATGTTTCTCTTGCCAAGGACAACTTATTATACACAGATTTGTTTTTAATTTTGGGGTTTTTTTTGGAGGAAACACTACCTAAAAAAAATTTAATTAATCAGCTGCCCACAAATAGTGTTGCCTTCAAGGTGAGGGTTGTCACTCAGTGCAAGCTTACAAAGATCTTTTAGTACCTGTTAAACACATGATGCCTGTCTGCCTTACCAAGTGAACATGCTGGCCCAACCAACTCTTCAAAACTCTTTCAAACTATAGGTTTTACATAATTCTGTACCTAGATGACAGTCATGAATGCAATGTGGTACTTCCTCAGCAGGTAATAGAGGTTATAAATACGCACTAATTGATGAGAAATGAGCATTAATAATGAATAATGATGGGTGTTTTCTGTTATTTTCTAAACCTTTCTCAACAGTCACACTTCCAGAACTTGTGTTTTGACTTGCTCATGGTTTAATCTATCAGTTGTAATTTTTTTCACTAGAATTTGTTAAATACTCAGTGTAAATACATATACTATGCTCCAGGGTGCTGTCTTTAATAAAAGAGGTTCGTCTGCTACTATTTGAGGTCTTATTGGGGCACCTGAGTTAAGTAAATTTGTATCTTTTAATCTTAGCATCTAACTTTGTAGTATATAAATATTTGTCAAAATTCAAGGTTTTAAATAAAAGCTTGTAAAAGTTCAAGCTTGCATTTCTTCTCAAATGTTAAACCTGTCAGCAAAACAGCCAAATAGATAAAGAAGCATCTCACTGCCTCCTTGGGTCTATGGGTATAATATTCTTCTGTTTTAGTCTCTTCTTTGGAAACAAATGTAGAAGCTGTCTAAAAGTCAACATTTAGCATCCTGCTAACGCAGATGTTTCCAGGTCTAAGTATAACTTACAAGACATTATTATGGAAATTTCAGACACTACTTTTTGCTAACAGCAAATGATAGCACTTTAACAGCAACCATATGTGTTTATTGATCAGTTGTCTCAACCTTCCCTCACTCTGGGCATCTGTAAAGAGCAGATGTCCTTTGCAGAGTACATTCCTTCTCAGAACACAATTTTAATGAAGGTTAGGTATGAAACATACTCTCAACAGCTATAGGCAGACAGAGTGTGGCATTATTAAAACATCATTCGTTCTTTGAACTTCCTCTGCCCTGTCACTGTAAAGTCTGGGAGCTTTTCCCTTTTCAACAGCCCCACATCACACTGGGCCCGAGGTGGGTACAGCTGGTCCAGAGAGGTGCACCACGTATCGACTCGCTATAAATATCACAGTGAGTTTGGGATAGTTCACAGCAGACTAAGGTGGACAGTTCTTAAACATGAGCTGTATGTTCATGCTGGGCCAAAACCATTTCCAATTTCGGGTCACATCATGCCAAAGAGATTTCTTGAAAGAAAAAGAGGGGCACCTTTTACAAATTTTTCTTGGTAAAATGGGTCTCCCTTGCCTTTCCCCACTCCCCACTGCAATTTGTGTAATTTCAAGAAATTTTATTTAAAAGGTAGCCTGAGAATGGAATGAATGCTCAACCTCAATTTAACTTTTTAGGTCTTAAATCTTGCCTCAGAAAACCTTATTAATGAAATAATTAAAAAAAAAAACCCCAAAACCAAAACCAAACAAAATGACCCCAACCGAAAAACCAAACCAAACAAATAGAAAAACCTAGGAAAATTCCTGCTTTTTAAGAAAAAGCAGCTGAACTCTGAAATGTACTGTTTGCACGACTCCAGTCCAACTGTAATCCCCAGCATAAAGATCCTCTGTATTTTAAGAGCTGGTATTTGCCAAGCCCTCCTTGGGGGCATCGCTCCCGCTCCACTCTGCTCAAGCTGCATTTAGCAGAGCAGAGCCCTATTTGTGGTTGCAGCCTCTTCAAAGCTCATTATGCCCATATTTCAAGTACAAAAGCCAAAGTAACTTGCAGTTTCTCCCTAAGCAGTCCCAGTGTTTTTGGATAGGTTGTATAATGCAGCTCAGACTCATGTGCTAATTGTTAATTTTATAATATAAATAGGTTTTGTTCTATTCAAAGGAAGTAGGCTAAAGGTTTCTGAAAACTCTGAGTTTAGGAAAAAAGGGTTTGGTCTCTTTTAGAGTTTGTGAGTGAATTAGCTTTTGCATCCATGGAGATACCCTTAAATGATACTTAATACAAAAAACTCTAATTTGTAATTAATGTGTATGATTTTATGGACGCTAAAATAAGATTATAATTATTTTTAAGGTACATTATCTCAAAAAATTATGGAATATTAGTTGTTTATGTAGACATAGATTTTGTCCTAAGCCAGTAATGGTGGTATTCCAAACTAGAGCTCTCTATGTCAAGCTATGTTTCATTTTGGACAATCTTGTTCCTAACACTGAAATGTTCTTCTATTCCTTTCTGAATCAGAACCTTATTTATTCTTGCTATCCATCCATTTACAAACGACTGATATTTATATATTTTGCTTGTTTCCAACTGCAACAGGTTTTTAAAAATTTTTTTTTTTAATCTGCTGTTAGGCTGCCTTTTACATTATATGGCAGAAACCCAACCATATCTGTCTATGTGGTTTCCAAATTAAACCCAGTTTCCAATAGCAGAATTAGACTCAGATGTAGGTTTTTAATTTGGATTAACTTAATTTGGCAGTTATAAGTGACAGGAGGATTGGAAAGGCAAAGAAAGAAAAAGTTGGCTAATTTCAATGAGGTATTTGTGTATAACAGTGAGGGCTAATAATGCCCTTTTTCTGCATCCTGGTTTGGTTTATTTTCTTTTATGCCATTATTTGTGTTTAGTGAACAGCTGGGCCAGTAGTTCCCATTTGTAGTCCTTTAGCTCTGTGAAGTAGCACAGAAAGTAATGGATGCTTGCAAATTAATGCTTACCCTTATTTTCTGCTAATCTGATGTAGCTCTCCTTTTGGAGCATAGATGTAATATCAGAGCAGAAGTAATTACTGTGTTAAAACTAGGATTGCAGTAGAATATTTTGCTAATTAAACTTGTTGCATTTAAATTGCTTCCTTTGGATCACTATATAGAAGAGAACTATTTTGAACAATAAATGAAACCACTTTCTTTCTCAGAAACCCAGAATTGCAGATGGTCAGATTGTATGTGAAGCACCTAGGCTCTGAATTAGGCTTTTGTATGAAAGAGAGAAAGGTAATTTGAATGTTTGAACTCCCTGTTCCTCCCACACATACACAGGAAGCTTGCCTCAAAATGAACAATTCTCTAAATAAAGACTAATAAGAAGCTAAATTAATTAGAAGGTGTGATTTGAAAAGACATTGATGAGAAGAGTCTGTCATTTCAGACAAATGGAATGGAGCTAAATAAATTAGGCCACATTAATATCTCATTGTTCTGTGAGCAGCTTTCTTTTATTGCATTCATTAGAGGGTACTTCTTGAAATGAGCCTTTACTAGCCATTATGGATTCAGTTCTCATTTACCAATGCCTAACACACAGCTCCTGCATTAAAAATGTTTCAGCAAATCCTCATAGTTTCTGCAAATTAATATTTATATTTCTGGATGCTGCACTTTTCATCTGCAACATAGTAGGCATTGAACATTAAGTTTTTTTGCCCACTGAATTGTCAGTAAAGGAGTCTTACATCTAAAGAGTTGGGAAGCAAAAGTCTGAAAATATTTTATAAAATAAACTGTATGCATAACTTGTACAATAGAATATTCCTCCAACTAATATTCTTTCCAGTATTTATTTTGATAGAAAATATCCTGTCTCATGACTTCAGTAGTCCTTTGATAGCTTTTTAAAGTGTCTTTTAAAAGGTTCCTTCGATATATAATTAGGATGCATTAGAAATGCGCATCTCATCACACCGTTCCTCCTCTCAGGAAACAAAATGTGTATTTTTCCTTTTCTTTTTCTGTCTCCTGCAGATGGAATATTTGGGAGATGTCAGCGAGTGCCAGTAATAGACATCTATAAATATGACATTTCACCCCCTGTTCTGCAGCACCTGAGGATCATCCTGGAGAAGCTCTCACATAGAGGTACAGTAAAAACTCTGGAGTGGGGTTAGATGCACTGGGGGTTACAATTCTTTGTGCTCCCTCTGAGGTGATGTCTCCAGAAGTTTTTGAACACAGTGTGTTTCAGGCCCTGTAGTGCAGACTTTATAAAAGTAAAAAGCCTTTGGACTCACTGAATCTGCCACAAGGACCTGGGGAAGCAATTCCCGGAGAGGTGCTTCCTCCCTGTGTAGCACATGCCCGTGACTGACACTATACCGGAAAATTTTAGCATCTATGAATGCTGGTATCACATAAAGAAATCAGCAGGAAAGAAAAGAAGTTTGCCACGTATACTTTTCACCACCATGTGTTTCAGGGTGCATGGGCAGAAAACACACAACTTCCAGTTAGATGGAAACAGCACTTAACTTTACGATTAATTCAGATGAGTAGAACTGCTCTGATTTCATTACAAGCTGTATCTAGTCTGTTCCTTTTAATTTTTGTTCAGCTTTCTGAAGTTAATCTCTGTGCTCTTTCCAAAGCCAGAAAGGATATTCTAGCTTCTGAATGGCATAACTTGAACTAACAAATCAAAACTTGGATAAAGTGAAAGCCAATAAAGTGAACAAACCTTTTAGATACTAACACATAAGGTAAACCACTTGTACACAGCCACAGGACCAAGAAATCTTTGTATTCTAAATTTTTCCAAGAATATTGTTGGAATGGTTGATTTTGCACTCTCATCATCTGTGTGGATGTTTGTTCCTAAATACTTTCTGGTCACAACCTTGATTGCAAAGTAGGAATATTGTATTAACATGATGTTAGTTCAATGATGAGAAAAAATTGGTTTCTCAGAAGTTTGAGATTATACTTGGAGACTGGACTTCTAGTTTGGAAATCCCTGATTTAGAGGATTTAAAAATTTTCCAGGCATTTATTTCCTGTCCAGCAGCCCGTCCAAATGAGACAAATTCAGCAAAATTTGATTGTAGTAACTCCTGGCTGATTAACAGTTACATATGAATAGTACTCATGGTTCTTTCACTTGTCATTTTCTAAAGGCTAAGTAATGGAAGCAAATTTGTGAAAATACTCTTTTGTCAGGGCAACACTGGGTGGATGGAAAAACTAGTATCTGGTCTCTGAATATAATGAGGGAGGCGAGGAGCGGGGGAGCACTAAGTCACCTAAATTGGTATCCAAAGTGATCCTGCATGAATGGACAGGCATCAGTCATTCACATCTCCAGACTATAGGTCGTGTGTTCTATGTAAAGCTTCCTCCATGAGGATGCCAGAGGTAAGAGACCTGCAGGAGACTGATGTCCCTCTGAAGGGACACATATAGCAGGTGATGGGATACCCCAGGTCATCTCAGAGGATGCTTACCTGTCTCTATCTCCCTGCTTTGCCATAAGCTTTTGGTTAATTCAATGGAATTGTTGTATCTTCTCCCTACCAACTGCTTCTCTGATAAATAAACTGACCCTTTTTAGGATCTTTGTTATCTACAACCCACCTCTGTGGATTTAACTGTCGCAGAAAACTACAGACTTCTTTTAAAGAAACTTGGACACTGAAATTTGGTCTTGTCTCGTAATTTTTCACAGCAAGAGAATGACAAGGAACACACAGATTGAAACCATGGTGGAGAATAAAGGACTTTTGGTTTTATCCTTTCTTACTCGTGACATTTAGAGGTGCATACACAAATGTGTATATGCTTTGAACTGATACAAAACTCTTGCAAGCAGTTTTTGTGGCCTGTGGGTATCCCAGGGAAGGGAATCTTAAATATATCTGTGAAAGATAACAGAATGCTGGAATGCTCTTGCTCAAATGATTGATGTGATAAAATCACTCTTTTTTTTTTTTTTTTTACCCTCAGTATCTTGGCAAATTTTGTTTAGTGAGGACAGAAATATGGAAGGAGAAGAATCAATACAGGCTATCAGATTAATGGATTGCTGACATCAGCTTGCTCAGACAAGACTCTGCTGTTTGCTGGTGCTATCAGGTGTAATACATCCAGCCCTCAGGTCGTGTTTTCTGGCTGTGATGGTCACTTGCACAGTTAATGCTGTTCTCCTGCAAATTGTGTGCAAAATGGGATGACCATTTCTGCAGTGTAGATAAGCAAGACATTGTCAAGACCATGCAAATATTTCAGGCAACCACCAGAAAGGGCTTAATTTTTTTGGAGGTCTTATTTCCTTTATCTATGTAATACCCCATTCTTGTCATCTCCAAAAAATTACTGTCTAGCTCAACTTGGTGATGCCCACCTTCCCTAGAATGGAAAGGATAGGGGTCAGCATCTGTTCTCTCCTTTTTGTAAACAGCAGGACAATTTTCTGTTGAAAGACTATATAGTAGGTCTTATGATTAGCAAAATTTTAGTAATGTCTATATTAAACCCTTTCTGGTTTTATTAGATGTGTATAGAGTTAAGAACCTGATATATTGAGGGATATTAACTTGAGTGATCTTCTAGGTTTGTATTTATGTATTTTTCTAATTTTTCTAATTGTTTTTTCAGTTTTGTTTCTTTCCTGGTGTCTTCTTGCAGAATTACTAAGATTATCCTCCCCGCCTCCCCCCCCAACAATAGTCTGTTTACATGTATTTCCATAGAATTTAAAAACAAAACCAATAGAAAATCTTGTAAAATATGCATCCTTTTTCTTCCCTATTTGCTGATAGCTTGTTGATAGGCTTGATGCCTATATTTGAATCATGGTCCAAATGGAAGAACGTCTGGTGAGATGTTATAAAACAAAGGACAATGGGGTGTGAATAGCAAATAGAATTTGTGACTCTGCCAACTCGAAATGTTTACTACAACAGGAAAACTACAGGACAGAGGCTTAGATGAGTGACACACCTGATGATAATCTGTTTAATAAAGGACTTTGACTAAAATTGAATTCAGGTTTCATAATGATATAGTTTTTATGTCTTCTTTACACATTGAGTCTATCTTTGTCTACACTATCTACTAGTAGATTGATGATAGAAATGAATGCCTTGGAATATTAGATAGTCCTCTACAAAGAAATAATCTATTAGCATTCAAATACCCTTGCTTATGACATTTTCACTCCCCCTGTCCTTGAATCAGTCAAACCTTCAGGAGGAAGATTTTCTGAAGGTTCCATTTTTATAAATGTGACTGTCTGTATGGGAAAAACCCTCACAATTGCTGAAACACGATGAATCACCTTCTGAGGCTGGTGGTGTTATAATTTATAATTTATATTAATTTGTGAGGAATTGAAACTTTTCTCCTTGTCTGATAAACAGGACAGTCAGAAGGATGGGACTAAATAATTTGAAAAGGGAAATGTTGTAAGTGTCAGCATAGAGGAGTGAATAAGCAGTTCCTGAAGGAAAAGGAAACACTTATCCCTGTGGTTGGCTTTTGGTCTTCTGCGTTGCCTTGTCCAACTTGGAAGAAGATGCTTCTTGGAGTGTGCCAAGAATGATAAATCTATGCATTTCCTGGTTTGAGCTAATTTTTTTTTTACTTAATTTTTTTTTTGTTTTTTTTTTCTTGTCATGACAATATTACTGTAAAGGCAAAATGATCACATCACTGAGATTCTTAGCATGACTGCAGAAGCAGTTTCACATTGATTATTGACCTATAAACCATGAAAAACTGGATAGGAGGGCTAAGCATGGGACCTTATAACTCAAGGGTGAAGCACAAATAGTACTTGAATATAACCATAAGCAATAATAAGGTAGAATGGTGTATTTCTCAACTTGCTTACCCTAAGAGGCATTTACATTTGCTTCATAGAATAATTTCTGACTGCTGGTTAGAAATGGCACTGTGAAAACATGGTGCTAACTCTGTAAAAGTGCAGCTGCCACAGCAATGAGCATCACTTGACAGAGGAGCTCAGAGGTGGAGGCTGGAGGACACACTTCCTTAAGGGCATCAGAACAAGGATATTTGCACAGGGTCACAACAAATGCCCATCTGAGACAGGATTCTGCCTCTGGGAGCGGGCGCTGCATGTTTGGAGAAAAAATGTATTGAAAGTCCAAGCACACAGAAGCATTTTACAGTGCTCGTACCTTCTCAGCATTATGTGCTTGGTGTCATGGCTCTCCTGAGCTGGAAGTCATGTTTTTGTGTTTGCTGTGTGCTCTGTGGCCACTGTTTCTAGCACAGTTTGACAGGACACTCTGTATTAGATATAAACCTTGTTAGACTAATAGTAGTAGTTCAGCTTCTGTCTTGTGTTTTAGTTAAAATGTAACTACACTACAGCTATTGTCACCCTACTGCAGGAACTGTGCAGTGTGGCTATTTGAAAAACAAAGCAGTTGAATATTTTTGTTGTTGGTTTTTTTTTTTTTTAATGTGAGTTGGAATAATTCCTAAATAATTTCTCAGTATGCTTGCTGCTACTTAATTTTTGTGGGAACACCTTCTTGTTCAAAACGTTACTTTCAAAGAAAGCAGTTTATTTCACTCCATTAAGAAAATCCTGCTTAAGGTATTCAAAAATCAACAGTGTTATTAAGAGAACCAGAACCAGTAGGATATGCTTTTAAATTCATGTAGCTCAAGTCAGTAAGAAATTCTGGAGAGGTTCATGGGCTGTGGAAATTGGCAACAGATTTACAGACTATTTGAAAAAAACAGCACTTTTTTTTCCTCTTACTTGCTTTCTTTGCAACTCAGGAAGTTCTTGACAGGGAGAAAAAATTGTCCAAAATTAATTTTAAGCAGTTAAGTGTAAGGTGATTAATATAACTTTGCTAGAAATAATTTTATATTCTTACAGCAAATTTGTTTAAAAAGCTGAAGTGATTTACAATCAGTTAACTTGAAAATTGAAATGAATGTGACTTGTCACATACAGCTTGTGAATTACAAAAGGGTTGCTAAATATTTCTTTCAGTCAGAACTATTTTTCAAGGAAAAGTATCATTTGTTACTGCAGCAAAGGTAAGACTTGAAAGTAAACCTTTATAAGCTCAGTTTTGAAATCAACTTAAAAGGAATAATGTAGTTCTTGCACATATTTGTGAAGAGATTATCATATCATTATGGAGGTATACAGAAAGCTGCAACCCAGAGAGGTAGGAGAAAGCAGGTTTGTCTTTAAATTCAAATATTGATATAAATGAAGGCAAACTCTTCTTTTGGCAGAGAGCAGTGTGTTTACATCTGATTTCCTGGGCATCAGCTTGCTCCAGACATCTGTCTGTGAAGCAAATTCTTCTCCTAGATGGTTGCTGAAGCCAGGAATTGAAGCATAAGCCCCATGACGAGCTACAGTGGAGGAACTCAGCTGGGACTGGACATATTTGCCTTCTCCCGGTATCACTGTCACGCTGCCTTAACTTTTTGGCTCAATGGACAAAAACGTGCTGAAAAGGTTGCAGAAAATTCCTGCCTTTGTTAAGTGCTAAAGCACCACTGACATTTTTTGGTCTTCAAAGACCTAAATAGAACCTCAGAAATCTAAGAATGAGTTTCAGTAAAAGGAAAAAGATTTATTTATAAAGCAGCAGGAAAAAATACACTTTGAAATCCTGTTTTGAACACCTGTGTGTTGCACAGCACAGAACTAAAAAATAAAGGGTTTTTTTCTATTTTTCTATTTGGTTCATTGTATGGCTGCTCTGCTTGCCAGGCATAATGTGACATGGCATCGGCTTGTTGTTTGCCATGTAATATATTTGTGAGGAATGTTCTTTTCAGGAAATTGGTATTTAGCAAAAATACACTGGAATCATAAAAATTCATTATAGGTGTGAGACAGATTCCTTGTATCAGGGGAAAGATATTAGAAAGTACAGAGGAAATATTTTTTAATATATATATTTAGTTTTATCTGCATCCATAACACCGTTGTGTAAAGCTTTTTGATGTTGCCGCATTTGAATAACGGGATTTTTTGAAGACATATATGTCATCCCAATAGCATCACATTCCTTTTGTTTAAAAAGAATGATCAATCAGAGCTTTTACTTGTGTTTTTGATAAAATAGCACATTAACCATTATGTTTGATAGAAAGGAGAAAAGGTCTGCACGTCTCCTTCTTGTCATGTTTCTGTCAACTAGCAGTGACAATTGCCGACTGGGATCAGGATGTATCAAGTTCTTTGTGGCCCAGATAACTTTACAGCTCTTCTTCCAAAGGAAACATAGAAATTAGTGATAACATAACGCAAATATCAAAGGCTGCCGATCAATTCCTACATTGCTTCCTTTGTTTTGAAGATGTCTGTGGCACCTCATGGATTTTAACCTCTGCACTGTTTTGTATTTCACATGATGCTCTCTGTGCTTTCTGTTTTGTGGTTTGTTCTCTTTGTGGTCTTTGAAATTTGGGGACTGACTGTGTTTCTTCCTTCTATGGAAGAAGCAGCTCTGAACTTCATTCTTATTCTCTCAAGGTAATTTAAAATAAATTAGCACCTTCCACGGGACCATTGGGCCAGGCAAACACTGGGCTTGAAGTGACATAGGTACATAATATGTTTTTAAAGCACACTTGAAAATGCCACAATCAAATTGCAGTTCATTATCAGTTGTTCCCACACTTGGAATGCCAGCAAGTATCAATTCAAGCATGAGATTACTTCTTTAGCTGCTATATTCTCTAATAACACTACTTTTGGAAACTATGAGTAACAATATAGCATATCCGAACTAATTATGCCATTTTGTACCATTAATCTATAATTATAGCCCATTTACATATTCAACATAAGACTGTTTTTTTATCATTGCACTACCAGTGCTTTCTTCCTGATTTGTTTATGACTAGGGAATTTGTTTTCCTTTTATTTCTATATTCATTGCATTTCCTCATCTACAGCTTTTATCTTGATCTATGTGGCCTCATGTTCTTTTAAGATATCAACTCTTTATGACATCCACTGTTTGACATATTTTTTAGGTTTTTAATAGGTACTCCAAATTCTGAAATGTTTAGGCTTTTTGAAAATCATGATTTTAATCTTATTCATACAAAACCTCAACAGGAAGATTGTGTCCCTCACACAATCATGGTATGATTGAAGCTTTACTTTGTCTTAGTGACAAGTGTAAATTCCCAAAAAAGTTCTTTTTTTCCATTTGCTGTACAGAAAAAAATGTTGGGTTTTTATTTTCCGCTTAAGATGTTTTCAGTCTTTGCCTCATGGCTGTGGTAGAATGCTTCTGACAAATGTAGCAGCTTCCTGAAAAGGCTGAGTGATGTTAAATATCTATTTTAATTCCCCTTGTGCTTTCTTTCATGCTGGTTCCTAGCAAATACTCACTGTATTTCACAAGCTTCTCCTTCTGTTTTGTGTTGCCTGTACATATGTGTGTGGTCACGGAGAGACAGAGCAGTTCATGATAACAAAATCGTACTGTGCCTTCAACACTTTCCGTTGCTCAGTTTTTCTTTTACAGCTTCTCCTAATCTTAAAATTGCAAAAAAAAAAAAAAAAGGCTTTCACCTCATTTTTAGTCTTTATTTTTGTTGCTATCTGGTTTCTAATTAAGCCTTACAGAGACCTGCACCGCATTTTTATCTAAAGAATCTCCTACCTTTGAGGAGGGCTTTGAATGTTCTTCCTGTTTGACTTGGCATGTGTCATACATACAGCTATTAAACTAATTTTTCTTTCTTTATCCCAATTTGAGGTTTGTGGGGTTTTTTTGGTTTTTTTTTTTTTTTTTGAATGCTGTATTCTCACATTTCTTTAGCATGGTCAGATAATTGATTTTCTTTTCCTTATTTTACATGTGAGCTAACGAACAACACAAAGCCTCTGACCCAGAGAGAAAGTGGAAGGCTCATGAGTCTGCAATATTTAAAATCTTACTTTTTTTGTTCCCTTTTTTTTTTTTTCTGCTGCATTTGTGAACATCCAAAATTCCTGCCTAAGCATCTTCTAGTTGTTTGATACATTCCGGGAAAGCTGTGCTTTCCACCTGGAAGGTGTTCCTTCATCCCTTCCTGAGTAGAGAGAGCAAGGAAATGAAAACACTTTAGCACTCCAGTTCAGCTTTTTCTAATAGTTTGATGAATTTCAGGTCCTTCCAGGTAAACTCTATGTTCATTTCTGATAATGTTATAGTTAGTGACATCCAATATAGTGTTAAACATTGAGCTTTTCTTTTTTTTAGAGTTGTCAGGTTTTAACACGCATCCAGCTCATAGTCCCATTCAAGATGTGGAAGGATTTAATACCAGCCAATACTGCAAAACTTTGTAAAGCCCCTCCTAATTCAAAATGCTACATGATCAGAAGGTCAGTTATTTTGTTCACTCACATGCCTTCTGCCTTTGCAACTCTCCATGAGGTAGGTCTGTTCTCTGTAAAATTCCAGGCTTCCCATTTGATCAGGAACGTAAATATATAAACAAAATACACTTCCAAAACAGAAAGATACCTTCTTTCATCTCCTACATTTTCTGCACCCCAAAATTTAGCTGGAGGCACAGCACTTCCTTGCCTCTGTGGGGGCTCCCCGCTGTTACCCACTTGCCCTGATCTCTGCATGGAAGCAGCACACGCCCAGTTTGATTCCGTGTGGAGACCTGAGCTGGTCTCTCGCCCTACGGAGCCCTCCTGAATCTTTGCTTCACTTCCCTCTAGGGTAGCTGCCTGACGGCATTCCCACTGTCAGACTCCCAACCCCTCCATCTCCTCCAGGTTTCTTGCTGCTCCTACAATCTTTCTTTCCGTACAGCACGCTCATGGAGTGCCAGGAATTTCTCATCTGGGAGAAGGGCTGGTGCAACATGCTTGTGCTAAGTGACCCCTTGGGCCTCTTCCCCTTAATCTCCTGCTGGTATCTCCTGCAGTTTTTCTTCTTCTAAAAAACAGACAAATTTTAAAGGTTTGGAGGTTTTATCTTTAAATAATAATACTTAGAGTGTTCAAATGATATTTCATGCTCATCATCCTGATACACTGATTATATTTATCCTAATTTCAGAAATACTCTAAATTTCCTAACAGTAATAAGTACCAATCATGCACTGAAAGTATTTGCTAAGGTCAGTTCTGTGTGACTTGGGCCACAGAAAAAGAAACTGATTAAAAAATTCATTAAGATGAAAATCATTCACCTTAACACTCCATAAAATATTTATGAATAGTGAACACTTATACAGAAGTTAGAAATGAATTGCAAACAATTTATCAATATAAAAAGGGTTAAACTCTCCACCTAATAAAATCATAATAAATAAATCAATCAGCCCTACATAGAAAGGAAAATGCATTTTCTTGTGTTTTGGGTTATAGGTCTGACACTAACAACAGTCCTCATTGAAAACTGCAAGATTGTGCATAAGCATGTGTTTGCGTGTATGTGGGAGAGACAATGATAAAATACACTTCCCCAAAGAGAACTTGGACATTGCCTGAGGCCTGAGCAGAGGGCAGTGAATGCTCAGAAAGCAAGACACTAAGTTTAAAATTAAAATGTTCATCAACACTGAAAACTTCTTACAACCTATCTTATTAACCTGTGAGGTAATTCCACCAGTCAATAAATAAAAATGGAATGTGGCCCTCAGTGGTAGTTGCTCAAACTGGGAGAATTTTCTTTAAGCTGAGAATAACCTTAGAAAGACTGGATACAAAATTCAATTCAAAAATCAGAAAAATACTCTTGAACCCCTCTTGTCATAACTCAGCTTTTTCTCCCTTGTGGGCAGTGCAAAACCTGTCTGCTTTTAAATTTTAATTAAAACTTAGATTAGTTATGATCATCTAATCTTTCCTTTGCACTGCAGTGTCTGATCACTGCATATATAAGTATCCAAAGTTTAATCTGCTTCTAGTCCTCCCAGATTTGACAGTCTAATTAAGTGCTCAACTTTTAGCACTTAGTATATAAGAAATCCCACTTCATGTTTCGATTAGATTTTAGATAAAATTGGTCACTTACCTGTTCTGCTGAAATATTTCTGTATGATTTTATTGTTTCATCTTGGTGCTTCATTCAGCCCCTCTAGGAACCAACAGATTTCCTTCCTGAATTATGCTAAAAAATTTATGTGAAGGCTCAGCCTACCATTGACAGTAAAGCATTACTGGCATCGTACTGGGGTGTCTTAAAGACATTGCTTCAGTGTCAAAATTAGTATACAAAAATATGTGAACACACAAACATTATTTCTAAGAGCCGTGGCTCATTGTTTATAAAATCCCCTGTATTTTTCTCCCCGGGGTATGGTGACTGAACAACATGTGCGTAGATCTCTGTTATTTCTTGCACATGACTTTGCCCTTCTCTCTGTTGGCCTGTTCTTTACTTTTCTTCTGTAACCCTTCACCTCATCCCGGGTTCCTTGTGACTAATTGTTTTCCATTGAACTTTGGGAAGAGATGACATTCATCTCATATTCTTAGGTCAGCAGCTAATCAACACAGACAACTCTAGGACAAGCCCCACTGTTTCCTGGTAAGGGAGTGGATCGTTATCCTTATGCCAGTTTGTTCAGTGTGTAGGCAGGTGATCCACATTCTGGTAATGCCAGCACAGGTCAGATGGATGAAGATGTTGTTTCAATTCCTCTTAGCAGTTTTGTTGATAGCAGGCTTACATTTGCTGTGTAGGAACCATCTTGACCCAATATAAATATTCAAGAGGTTGCAGATTTGCAAAACTGTTACTTCTCTACCTGTTCACTTCCCATTTCCCCTGCCTCATTCCATCCCATTTTCCTGGCCACATCCTGTCCCATTCTTAATGACACTGAGTTCCAAGACGGTTCTTCAAGCACTTTGCCACCCTGGATTGCTTCTGCAGCTGCTGAACCCAGCCTGGGAGCTCTGACGGTGTGGATGGCCCCAGCTCACACAGACAGGCCTCTGCAGCCTCTCTCTTCTGGGGATCTTTGAAAACAGTAGAGAAACAGGTGCTTTTAGGGTTTGAATTCAGACAGCTGTAGGATGAAGGGAATCATGTCCTTGATTTCTCCGTCCATGTTGCTTAGCTCTCCATCGACTGGGGAGTCAGCAGCTGATTACCTCTGCTCTTTCATATAGTCACGTGAATTTGGTCTTTACTGAATGCAGTATTTAAGTTCATCTTTCAGGCCCTGTGGGGGAGGTGTTTAGAGGAATTCATTTGTGCTTTAAGGATAAGTAGGTCCTGGTAGAGCTTTGATAGTCTTATACAGGCTGAACAGTACCTGAGAAACAATTTCAAATTCCCAGTGCCAAGGTCACTGAAAAAAAATTTCAACTTTGCTGCAGTTTGCCCTGGCCCATACTCTTGCAACATTCTAATTAATTTTTTTTCTGAAATCCTCTGGGCACTCATCAGTTATCCATGTAGCAGTATAAACTAATCACTGCTCAAATTCTGACCTTTGTTGAATAGCAGGGGCTCAGGCAATTTCTAATCCTGCTGTGTTATTTTGGCATAAACTTCTTTGTGCAACTTATGCTAGAATAGATCCCAGTTTTATCTTGAACTTAACTTTGACAGATTATGGTACAGGTCCTTCTCTGTCAACTGGTGGTATGAACTTATCTTCACTGGAAGGCAGTTCAGCTTTTAGCCTTGAGAACATTCTGTGATCTTAAATTTTCAGTTATTTTTTTACTTCACCACTTTTCTTTAAAGTAGGGACAATATAAACCTGTTTACATGTCTTTAATTTTCTAGTGATTATGCTATGTAGCATTATTTTTCATTTTCCTTAAAACAGTGCTTTAAAACTATGCAGTAGATTAACTTGGATCTGTTGGAAAATTTGTCTTTTTTGGGAGGGATAAAAAGCTATTGTATCTTTGTAAATTTCACAAATGCTGTGGTAGCAGATTTGTTGGAATAGTCAAACTGCAATATTTTTCATCTTACAAAGAAATTGGGTCGGGAACTGGTTGATACTGGTTTATTAATTTCAAAATACAGCCCCTGTCTTTGTTTCTACTTTAGTCATTCCTTGCTGAGGCTACTGAAAGCATCATTTTTATAGTAAAACCTGCCATTTTAGAGGCTTTCACCTCCCTGCTGTTTTACTGAGCAAGTTGCAGCTGAGGGTGGGTGATGCTGAGGAGGAAATGGCATTGATTTTCTAATGTTGTCATACAGGAGTATTTTGAGATGTTCCTCTTTATTTTAATTTTTCTTTTTCAAGGATTCAAAAAAAAAAAAAAGAAAGATGAAAAATACTCAGAATTTCAAGGCTAGAATGGTGGAATCAAAGCATGCCTGAAAAAAATGTGTTTATTTTCTGGAGGATCTATGCTAAGACATTGGAAATCTGGGTAAACTGCCGATTCCAGGCTGGCTTTTACTTTGGTATGGCCACCTTGGGCTTGAGAGATTAAAGGGCACGAATTAAGAGCCCTTGGTTTCCTTCATGAATGATTGAGCAATAGGCCAACGAGCTCTTCATTTAGTATGGAGAATGTACACTTCTTGCAGAAGTGTAGCAATGTTTTTTTCCGGAAAGCAACGTATTATTAAGTCAATATTACTTTTTGTTATTGTGCTTCCAATGACTAATGGCGTAGACTGCTTGCAGTAAGAACACGGTGTAATTGCAGTAGCTTTATTTATTTTTCACAGATATTGTTTATCTATTCTTTGAGATTTTTTAAAAACTAATTTTTCTTTTAACATATACACCTGCATAAATAATTTCCCAAATGTATCTACATAAAGATCTGACTAGCTGACTCTGTGTCCTCTGACAATGTACTTAGGTAAGTTGGTTTTACAGGTAATTCTAGGTATGAAAATCAGGTATGATTTCAGAAAACAGGTGAAACCTTTTATATGAGTCAGAGCTTTTATAACCTTTTACAGGAGTTTCCAAAACATCCATCACCTGCATAGATGCTACAACTTTAGTGATACAATGAAGAGCAAGCAGCAGGTGGAGCATGAGCATTGATTTTGGCACTGCAGGACTTCGAATCCCACAAAGCAGAATTTAAACAAAATGCAGGAGACCTGAGAGTATCGTCACCAGTTCTGAGATGGGAAAAAATGTCTTAAGGCTATTATCCCTGTTATAAATGGTAGTGTGGACTTAACATTTTCTTCCTGGTGGTGCCTGCTGTATTACTCAATACTCTGAATAATGAATCTTATTTTTTTCCATGTGCTCTTTCAATTTATGGGGGATTCATCAGGTGTCTGTGTCAACTTTTGAAAGAAAGATTGCTGATCTGGGCTTGGAGCACAGATATATAGAGAATAATCAACAATCAGTCTCCTTATCTGCTTTGCTAGAGTGCTGACTAATGGATTTAAATTCGGTATTTCTAGATTTAGTTCTCATGTTAAGCACAGTCCGTTATTGCACAAGTGATATTTACATTCTTTAAGGTTCGTGAAATGCTTACTGCAGCTCCTATAAATATGAGATTTAAGGAACTTCTGATCAAACTACAGTAGATCTTTCGTTTCCCGGCTGCAGAATTGCTCAGCTTTCTACTGTTGAGCTAGTTAGGCAATAAAAAGTCAATCATTGCAGGTGTATATGTGTTTATAGGCTGCTATACGTTGGAAGGATGCTACATTTTATCAGTGGGTTTGATGCAGTCGGGCCATGCACAGTGAGTGAGCTCTACGAATTCATTCCATCAGGATCGGGTTTATACCACGCCAGTTAAGGTTATCCGGCTCTTTGTGCCAGTAATTAGTTTTCAAATCATAGCTTTAGAAATGTGAAAATCACATTCTCAACCTCAGTAATGATTGCCATTAACCTTTGCGTCTGTTTGCGTTGTTTACAAGTTAAAATGGAGGGTCATTGAAACTTTGGCTCTTTTCTTCAGTTGTCCACCACTACATTCAACGTTTCTAATACAGAGCATTGCGAACTTGACCTGCAATAGGGCTCTTCAAAGGGAGTCTTTGAACCCCTTGAGGGACTCGTTTCTGTTTGTCTGCCCTACTTCACATGGGGTTCAGAACAGAATCCAACTTGATTTTATGTATTGGCAAATCTGGGGGAAGACTTTGTCAGAAGATACTTGAAAGATGCAAAAAGCACATCCTGTGTCTGGCTTTTTCAGCCTTGTCTGGAATTGGCTTTTGTTGAAATTACCCCATGGCAACAAAACACCATTTTTAATTTTTACATTTGTTCTGCCCTTCCCTCTTAAGCCATTATGTCTGCTAACATATTTCTGCAGTCTGAACTAAAAGATCCAGAAGCAATTGTCTGGTTTAGCCAGCTGACAAGTCTGGATAGGTGTAAAAACCCATTGCTCTGGGCTGGTAAATGATGAAGTGCAATGTTAGCTCACTGAAGTGATTCATCTGGCTGAATATCCTCTGACAGTAATGGGTAGCAGATATTTAGGGATAGAGAGAAGGAGCACAAGATACCAAGCAAGCACAGAATGGGGTTTTCCCTTGTATAACTTCTGACGCTCAGAGGTTTTAGGGACTTCACAGTTCTTGTATTTTACTGTGGAAAAACTACTTGTAACACAGAGAAGCAACCAAAAACTCATGTTAAAGCAAAGAAGCCATGTTTGGATGAAGAAGAAGGAAAGCTGAGCAATAATTGCATCTTGTCAGCACAGGGTTTCCCTTAAAAGTCCTTTGTAGAGCAGTGATAGTCAGTCTCTGAAATCCACTCTCTGAATATTAAAAACCATTTTTTTTTAATATTGTCTTTCCTCAAGCAAAAAATCCGTATCATTCTCATTCACAGTGATTCTTGAGTCCTCTCAAGAAAATGATACAGCACATTTCAGGGGTGGGTGTCCTGTTTTTCATTAAAAAGACTTCTACAACAGTTAATAGTTTCCTCTCTTGGCCACGGCTTCCAGAGCTCATGTGTGAACACCCCGTGGCATTCCTCAAAGGAGCCTGAATTATTCTGAAATAAAGTCACAGCTGGAAATAGTTCTGCATTTCCAAGGACAAATATTGCACTGATGCCAGAGCCCAGGGAGAGCACACTACTCCTCTACCCACTGCACCAGAGGAAACTTTCTCCTTAATTGTAATTACTGCAGTATGACGTAAATGAAACCTGGATCTAGTATTTTTATCCTAATGCTTTTTTTTTTTTTGGCCTATCAGGAGTAAAGGTTGAATTCTTAATAAATAAAGCTAACTGGTTTCTTGAAGTCAGGTTTTAAGTGATGATATGAACAGTAGGGGTATGTTTCATAGGAGACTTACTTTAGGTTTCACAATAACAGGCCATTGGCCCCCATCTCATCATCACTCTTTGGGATATCACATGGATGTTTCCACAGTATCTTCTGCATTCTTAGTTTGGCTGTATCACCACTGATTCTCATGATGAATTTTTCATACATCATATGTTTGTGCTTTTAATGGAATAGGAAAACACCAGCACCTTCTGGATTGGGCATGGAAACAGATGAACTAATTTCACTGAAATGATGACTACGTGGAAAAGTATAAGAAAGTTTAAGAGCAAAAATGAATCTGCCATGGATCCATTCCAAATCCTGTTTTGGCAGCCCAAGATTAACTGTGATCCAGCTGCTGAAAGGACCCAATTATTTGCCCCTTAATCTTTTGCAAACTGAGTTCCGGGAAGCTGCATTCCATCTGCCTTGAAATCTGTATCTTGGCTAATTTTTCACTAAGAAACTCTGCAGTCTCTAAGGATGGACAGCTTTGGGATTCAGAGTGACTATGCCATATGATACATCATTTGACTGTTAGAAAAGCTGTTTCTTTACAGAGAGTATACTTAGTAGATAATCTAATAGGTCCATTTACCCTTTAATTTCTTACATTGCTGTTAATTAGTATCAAATTCTGGCTGCATTGAAACACTACTGTTGGCCCCATTTCCCATTGCTGCCTCTGGGATCAAGCTTCATTTTTCAATGTTCTATAGTGAATTTCCATTACTCTGGGAAAAAAATAGTATTTTTTACTACACCAAAAAATTTGACTGTTTTCCTTTCTATATTTTTTTCTTTCTTTATGGAAGCAGTGTCAAGGCTGATGTTTAGGGAGAATTTTTTGGAAGCCTAATAGCAGCAGAAAAGCAGTGCTGTGATCCTGCCAGAGAAAGAGCGCCAGTGCACTCTAGATGCCTCCCCAGAGCAGTCTATCAGGATCTGGGCTGACTGTGTCTTCCTTTCATATATTCTCTTTGCAATCATTTCTAAGGGTTGTTATTTTGGACAAGATCCCTTTTCAAGGCACTTCTTGGGTATCCACTAACTCTTCAGAAAGCTGGCTACCTGTAGTAAGTATAAACAGGTGCTCTTCTAGAAGTATTTTCATCCGACTTTTGGCCTATGAATTTTGAGGAAGCTGAGCCCACTGATGAACAGGATTTGCTGCTGGCATGCTCTGTCTCAGCTCTGCTAAGAGAAATCATAGAGAAGGTGGCATCAATTCACTTGATGCTGCCCCCAGCAGAGCAGGCACATCTGGATGGAAGATGCTTTGTGCTCAGGAGTGTTAAGGGTCTCTCTCCCTTATTCTCAGAGTTGTCAAAAATGTTCCAGGATCTTCTAAAAACGCGTTGTCAGACAAATAATGCAGAACTGAATTAGTCTGACTATTTTCCTTCTGTGTTCCTGTTGAAGGAGCAGGTTCATCTAAATGAGGAAGCATAAACACGAAACAGAGTTTTTGACAGTTAACCTTTTTTTCATAAATTGTAACATTAAGCCCAAAGACTTAAAAGGTTCAGCATCTGCTGTATCACATACTGCCAGCCTCTGTGGGGGAATCAGGGCGGCATATTCCAGAAAAGCAGCAATAAGATAGAGGCACCAGTGAAGTTAAAATCCTTCCTTTGTATCTGAGAAAGTTTGCACTTAAGATGAACAAATCACTGAGCACATCTATTCCCATCCTCCTCCAATTTTAAGGCTTTCATCCATTTACAGGTTGTTGTTTTGTTGGGGTTTTTTTCTTGTTTTTGTATTACAGTCAAATCTGAGCACCTTTTAATTTTCAGTATTTGTGTTCTCTATCTCTGGTAGATAAAGAATTAACGTTATCCTCATTTCACACATGGGCCACAAAGGACTAAAGGGTCAGGTTCACAGAGATATGTAAATATTTATATTTAAATTTTTTTCAGTAGCAAGTCTCCTGCCTACATAAGATGCTTAAATATGTTTTTGGTCATGCACCTTAGTGATTAGCTGAGATTTTACAGGAAATCAGTAGTGACACAGAGATCTGAACCCTTTAGTGTTCTTTGAGTTCATCTCTTTTTGCTGTGTGCTTGCTGGGATTATGTGAAGTCTAAGCCTCCATTCTCACCAAGCTGGTTTTAGCATAATGGGACAGAGGTAGAGAAAGCTGCTTTGATAGCTGTTTGCCTTGGGCTTTATAAACCAGAATTGACTTTAACAAGGCATTTACAAGTGACCTGGTGCTTGCTGGGAGATGGCCACTGCTGTTGGATCAAAAGCTAGAGGAGGTACAGCTTCGGGACAGAAGTAAAATCTCTCTGAACTGCTAAAAGAATCAGTATCAGAAGAATTGGAGGGGAGGTGGGTGAGGGGAAAGCACAGAGTAGGTAAAAGTGATAATTTCTGAATATTTATAACCTCTTTTGTGTTATCACACAATTGAAAACAAAGGAGGTGGAGCCTGTGTTTGTAATTAAACTCTAATTCTCCAGGTCAGAGGGTAAGGTGACCTGTTTGCACTATCTGCTTTTCAGGACAACATATGGTGTGATTGATATTGACTCTAGAGAGTGGTCCTCACACAGCTGTACTGAGGGGGATGTGAATGTGATAGCAGTTCTCTAGGGAGAGCTATAAATTTAACATTGGGGGATAAAGTGAATACAGTATCAATAAAAAGATATTGCAGCTATTTTTGTCACTTGTGCACCGACACTCACAGCCTTGGCAATAACAGGCAGGTCAAAACACCTCCCAAAATGTGATGAAGAACTTACTCTATTCTTTGGTTTCACCGCCTGGGAACGCAGATCTGATTTTAAAATAAATAAATAAATAAAAAGGTCTCTTGCTTCCACTTTGATGTAAGAGCTGTTGATATGGAAACAAAGGTTACTCAAATTAATTCTGGAGAGGAATGAAAATAGCGAAGTGCAGGATAATGGGATAATTATATTGATTGTTACAGTAAGGATATTTTCTTCACCTGAATTAAAAAAAAAAAATAGCGTTTTCTGCATTTAGTATGAAAAGGAAAGACTGTTTAAAAAGCAATATAAAAAAACAGTGGAAAAAAGTATATAAAAAGCTGCCTGCCATCAAATATAAGATCTCTGAGTTCAATAAGGTAATACGTGATGCAGGCCTGCTAATTTAAACTGAGGTTGGATCGCTCCTAAGTAGAGCATTTTTCTTTTCATTATGAAAGACAAAGCTGTAATTACTTATTTGGTGTCTATATATTTATAGTACTTCGATTTCTGTGGTGAACACAACTGTAAAAAGTGAAGCAGACTTCTATGATTTAGATCAGGCAGATTTTTTTTTTTAATCAAAAATGATGCATGAAAAATTAAATTAATGTATTCCAAATAATAGAATTTTATTTTTTTTAACCAAACTCTACAATATTATGATAGTGTTAGAAGCTCTTCCTGTAGGCTGTTTTGGTTACTACAGAATAGACTCAGTACAGAAAGCTTTTGGAGACCCTGCAATTTAAGAGACAAGAAATGGACCCTTAAAAGAGCACCAGTGCAACACACAGAAACTATGGAACTACAGGGGTCGGTATAGAGACAGTAAGTTTGCTGTGGCGGGAGCCCTACAGGGAAGAGGAAAGGGTGATATGTCTTTGCCTAAAAAATTCACTCTGTGAAGCCCTGAACATACGGCTTTAGGCAAGAATATTAGAAACCTCAAGTCTGTTACGTATGAAGGCATTTTTCCCAGGTCAATCACTTTTGTCCTTTCCAAGTGATTTGTGAAAGGAAATCAGTAGGTTATACCAGGGGTTTCTGGCTGATTTTTACTTCCATCAGAAGTCCAGGAGAAAACTGAGAAGTGGGGATTTTAATGGTGAAAATTCAATACTGCAGCCTCATTACGGCTCTGTTATGGATTCCCTTCATCCGATATCTTGATATTACCACTTAGAGCGGTAAAATGGTTTCAATTTATTAAACTAAGTGTTTAGTTGGAGAAAATCAAAAATGCATGCTAATGTCACTGTATTGACAACCCTTCATCCTCTCTGCAGAGCTGCCTGTATTTATGTTCCCATTCAGTGGGAGGTTCTCCAAATGTTGGAGGTTGAAGCCATAGTGAAGATGTTTCTGTCAGATCACTGCTGCTTAATTAGACAATATTGCTTTCAACAGTCCTGCTCAAGGGTTGTACTCTTTAAATACCAGGCTTTACCTGGGACCTGTGTACACTGCAACTTGTGGAATGTGGTCTCCAGACTGAGTATTTCTGAAAATTCAGTATATAGATATTCAGAATGATTTTAAAACTCTCCTTTTCAGTTAGAAAACTGGCAGCATGGAGATTTTTGGTTCGCCTAGTTTTGAGACATGTTTGCACATGTATTTTAGAAACAAAATGTATATGTTGCTAATTAATTGGCTGAGGCTTGATTGACAGACCAAAATACTTTTTAACTGCAAATCCTAAATCTAATTTAAATCTCATTTCATCTGTTCTAAAGAAGCTTGACTGATTAAAGGCACTTAATTTCACTGCCATGCAATGGATATGATCTTAGTGCCACCCTTTTTTAACTGGCTTTTCAATGCCAGCAGTGGAAGTGAACCCTGTAGTCCTGAAGGGAGACAGGGTTACATAGCCTGCATACAAAACTTCAGTGTCTTATCCACAAATAACAAAAGTTAAAGAATACAACAAGTTAGTGCTCCTGTCCTTTAAAAATAGGCCTTGAAACTAGCTAAATAAAAATTGTTATCAACATAAAGTGTGTCAGCATCCATCAGAAGAACAAATTGTGTGAGTGATGGTGATAAGAATGCAACTCTCTCATCTCTGGGCTAACCAGCTTAGATTTACTGCCGGTGATCTGAATTTACTTATTGTCCTATGGTCTGGGTAGTATGAAGGAAGTTAAAGTTAAGATCTGTTTGAGTGAGGTTTGCTTTGGAGGAAGGGGGAACATGATTATTGTAGTAGCTGAGATACTTGGGAAAAAAATGGACAAGTTTCTGACAGGTCACCCTTTCTACTAAAGTATAAAGGGCAGAGGTTGAACTGGCATAGGAGCCAAACTGATGTGCCCCTAGGTGGAAGCAGACTGTCAAGGCATTGAAGGAACTACGCTTTGCTGTTTCCCATGCGTGGACTGTCTTATGGGTGAGGTTTTAGCCTCTGAGGTTGACAATCTGGTCATACGAGTCTTTCTGATGGAGAAGGAGTGGCTCTAAGTGTTGGGAAAAAAGTTTCTGTGTGTGGAATTCTGGACATGGAACAGAAGTACGAGCTGCAAATGGATCAGATGAATGTACTGGTTCACCTAAATCTGCGTACTTTGATTGTCCAGGGAGGTGGAAAAATTCCGGTTCCTTATTTGTTTATCTAAGCCTGTACCTTGTTTCTGACAGTGTCAGGACAAAATACAAGGAGACTTTGGAAATTCTGTAGATTCTATAGTTTGGATATTTTCCCCTTCCTGTTAGCACTGAAACAGTGTTGCTGGGTAGCTCCCTGCTATGTTGCAAATGAAATCTCTTGCACCTGTTTGATACAACTCTGAATACCTTTGTATTTACACAAACAAATACCACATGTTAGTGTCCCACCAGGACCATTGAGAAGTCAGGTACCAGTGAATTCCTCCCAATTATTTATTTACCTGATGTGACTTTGCTGGTTTTTTTAAAATTTAGCATTGTAATGCTTCCCTTTGCATTAGTTCAGCTCAGTTGTTCATAAAGTTTTGAATTTATAACCAATTTGACAGAAAGACAAGGTTTGAAATACACTGAATATCTATGAGTTTTGTGGAAACTGGTGGCTGGGTCAAGGAGAGCTCCCAGGTGAATACCCCTACAGAGGGAAGGACCACTCAATGTTTTTGTTGATGTGTTTGGCTGGGTGATACACAGATATTTTGAAGCCAGCCACAAGATGTATGGAGGCATCTGAAAGACAAAGAACATTTTAAAATAATGAGAAGAGTAAATAAAGGTGAGAAATATAGATACTGGTGTAGGACATAAGGAGACATAAGGAGTGACATAAGGAGAGTGGTGTGGTGACATAAGGAGAAGGGGACAGAACTGAAGGAGAAAGCTGCAGAGAATACTTGGAGGGAGTTGGTACTTCTGTGGAGGTGGGACATGGACCTGAAGGAATATAGGCTTCAGAAATAAAGGAATAAATGGTAGCCATTTCAATTGTTCTTCATAAGTATGCCTTGTATTTCTTTAACCATTCTCATTGTCTGGTGTTGAACCTATTCCTTGTTTGGTTTTAGATAAGCAGGGCAACACTCCTCAGAGTATTTTAGTGAGAATTTCAGACATCTTTGGATTTTAGGACTAGTAGCAGCCTTCCTGTGCTCCTCCACATTTTTTGTTGTCCATAGTTGTGCATAGTGAAGCTTCCCATTCATTTCCTCCACTGAAAGAAGATTAAATTTGTTCCCAGCAAAGTATAGCTGTAGATTACTTTGTCCAATGTATACAAATTTCCATTTTTCAGCAGTTAACTTGTTTTCTCAGATGCCCTCCTGTTATCAAGAACCTGATTTTTCACAATGTTGTCGCATTTTCTTTAGTCTGAGGATATATATTAGCCTGTGAAGATGGCCATACCAGCTGTCATGCCTCCTTTATGGGCCGTTATTAAATAATCCAAAGATCCTAAAGGACCTTAGATATAAGCAAGAGCACTGAAACAGAATCAATATTTATATAACTGTAAATGCAGGAGGAAAACGGAATTCTTACTGCTATTTTAAAGTTAAATATTAAGTTTTACATAACACAAGTGTTTTATTGGTAGCAAGTGAAAAATTTATAGATGGAAATGTTTGAAATAAACATCAGGGAGGAAATGCTCGCATGTGACTAAATGTGATTAGAATGTGATTGGTTGATCATTTGGTCAATCATTTCTTGTGTTTACTCCCTGAAAATCAGTGTTGTCACTACCTGCAGTCCAAGCAAAAGGTGTGTGGCAGTGGTAACTGAGTGCTGTCAGGGGTGGGGGACACCTATGCCTCTCCAGAGCTGCCCAGTTCACTTGTTTACTGCCTTTGCTGAAATTATCCTGAATGTGGAAACCTCCTGGAAATGGATATTTGTAGGAGCTTCCCCACCTGTATGACTGCAGCAGAGATCCAGTGCAGCAGCAGGAGAGGAGAATTTAACTTCTATTCATATAGCTCTTTTCTTACTAAATGAAGATGTTCTTTGAGAAATAGAATACATTTGACACTGTATTTACCATTCATGTCTACTATGAACAGAATTATTTTATAGACAGACACATTGTTCTCTCACATATTAATTTTTTTAAGTGCATTTCACTTCTGCTGACAAGCTATTAAAATTCAACATTTAAATGTCACACTATGGCATGTAATTTGCTGTCATGAAAACAACTATGGATTTATTTTCTGGTGAGATTCTCGTTAAGTATTGAGCAATATGTCAAAACCAAAAAGTGTCGTGATTTCTTGAAGGAGGAAAAAGGAGAAATCCCCAAATGGTATGAAATGTTAAAAATTGCCTGTACTGATAGGAAGAGATTCAATGGCATTGGTTATTTTTTTTTTCATTTTGGAAAAAGAAATACAATTTTCTGGTGGGTTGGAGTTTTGGTATAATTCTGAATAGGTCAGACCAGTAAAAATGCAAGAGTTAATTATTGAAGCTGAGTTCAGTCAATTTTTGAATGAGAGACCATCAGTGATAAACTGAAGATGATATACAAAGCAGTTGTCTTGCTGCTGCTCTTTTTTATCTTCTTTCTTCTTTCTGAGTCTATTTAACATGAAACCAATAATCCAGCACAGCTCTAAAGAGGAGTGTGCTGTCTCAGGCACAGATGCCACTGCAGAGTATAATGCCTTGATCCCCTCTGGATTTTAAAGATGATAAGCACCTTTTGCAAGAAGCAGCATATAAATTTCAGTGACTGACACAAACTTAATTTGGACAATTTTCTTTACTGAATTCCTCCCACACCCGTATAAAATCCATTATACTTATTTAATCGTTGTCCTTATCAGCTGTTCAGGTTTGTTTTCTGCTATCAGACAGGCACTGTATTCCAGCCCTCCTAGGGCAACATATTAATCTCAGCTGAAAAAAAAGCGTGCTATAATTTTTCAGTGCTTTCACACTAAAAGTTGTTGGTAACAGTAATAAAAATTATTTTATGCTTAATGCTGTTTGATTTAGTAATATTTTGAAGGTCCAGATAACAGCTTATTTTTCATTCCCACATTATCTATAGAAATTGCTTTATTCCTTTCATTTTCTTAACACTAAAATATATCTGAAGTGAAACCAAATAACGTATTTGTTATTTCAAAATATTTTTACTGAAAACTATTTTCCATTATGTGCAATAACACATTTAATAAAAAAGAATGTGATTTATTTCTTAGATAAAGGTTATATTATCCTCCAGGCTTCTGTAAAACTTACCCCCCAAGTAATTTTTCTTTTCTCTTCCATTTTTCATTTTTACTGAAGCTGTAGCAATATGCATAGGTTCGATGTGACTACACAACAGATTTTCACATGAAAAGTACTGTGAAAGATTTTTAGTAACATTTTCTTACTGTCAGGTTACCTGTCTTTCAAAAAGCCCTTTTAGAAATTCTGTTAAAATGTGTGTGTCTAGTGTCAAGTGCATCAGATACAGGCAGGGATGGGCGAGTGTTCAAAATGACCTGTCATTGCGAAAGGGAAGTGGCAAAGAACATTATGCTGCTTTGAAAGAAGCCTATCTGTGCTGAAGTCTGTTAGAGTTCCTGTATGGAAAAAACTGGCGGGGGGGGGAAATGCATATCTCTGAGTTTTTTTAAATGCAACTTTGAATTTTGTTTTAAATAGAGGGGAACTTTTAGAAATAAAATTAATATTATGGCCATGGCTGTTACAGAACACTCCCAACCTGGATTTCACTTTTAGAAGTTCTTCCACGCTCTTTTAGAGAAACTAAATATTTAACAAAGAACAAAACCTGTCTTGTGTAAGGAAAGATGCCTGTGTTTTATGGGCATGTCAGCTCTTGGTTGAGATGGGGCCCAGGGATCCAGCACGGAGGACGCTAACCTTGTTACTGCAGGCGAAGAGATAATCATCTAACTCTACAAAGAAGTTATAATTGTTATTGGAGCTAATGAACAAAGCTTCTTCACAAGGCCTCATTGGCATCCTTGTTGCTTTTATAACAAAGTCCTGTTGCAGTTCTAGCAAAGGTCGTGTTCTTTGAGAAGAAACAAGCCCAAATCTGGAACTGGTTGAATTGCAGACAGAGATATATAGAGAGAAGGGATTGCCGTACTCCGCTTTTGACCAGGAAAGGGATTTATGATAAACTGAAAATGAGAGCTGAAAAGCACCTGTTCCCCTTCTCAATTACACCTCAGTTTAAGTTTAATTGGCAGGCTCACTTGCACAGAAGGCTCTGCCTAGAGCAATGACCAGGAAGAGCCAGATGAAAAGCAGTAGGGAGCTGCATGAAATCTCACCCTGATTGCAATAGACAATGGGGGTGTAAGGTTTATGGGATGAATTCTGCTGAATTCATGGGATGGATGGATGGATGGATAGATGGATGGATGGATGGATGGATTAATTCTGGGATGAATTCTAACTTACTCCTAGTTATCCTGCTCCAAGTGCATTAGGGTCCTTGCTTAAACCTGGCAGACTTCATGGAAAACTGACCTGCATGATGATCTCCATTTAGAGTCTGTCAGAAATCAAACCATGCTATAGCAAGTACAGAAGCATAGTAAGAAATTACCTAATAGCATAAATAGCAAAAAAAAGCAGCAAAATAAAATAAATAGCTAAAATTAGAGTATTCCAATTTACCTTCCCTTTTTCATGTTTCCTATTAAAGAAAGACTTAATGTAATGTTTCACTCTATTTCTTTTCCCTTCTGCAGTTTATCTGGGTTTTGGAAAAGGTGAGAAAGAAAAGCAAGAAAGAAAAAATCCAGTACCTGCTTGTGCTTGCTATAAATATACTATATTATATATGTGTGTGTATATATATATATGATATACTATTTATGACCAATTTTAGACTCTCCCTTTTTTGCCTGTTTTGGCATTAAAAATGCTAAGCTCTTGCCTTAAATTTTTGTCAGATTTTTCAGGTATCAGCTTTGTGCTTGCCATGTTCATTGTATTTACTTAAGCTTTGCTTAATTTTAGTGATTTCATCATATTCATCACTAGAAGTAGAGTGGGTTGTGTATAATTGCTTGAATAGATTTCTGAACAAGTCCTACACATACAAACTTCCTGTTATAAATGACCTTACAATGTGAAAGACTTGTCAAGTTTGCTGTTTTTCTTCTCTTTTCACAAAGGAAGTATTTTGAGTTTATTGATACTTTACCATGGGAATCTAACCTTTTACAATAAAATTTAGTTTGTATTCAATGAACTGTTACAAGGCAAGTATCTTCAAACTCACCATTGCATCATTTATCTGCTACTTCTTCAACAACTTTTTTCGTTTATTGTGATAGTGTTTAGTGTAACTGAACCAAGTGTTTAGTGTAAAAGTCCAGTTTACAAAAACCTGCCTACCTAAATCTTTGCAGTTGGTTTTGGTAGAGAAACCAGTGCATGAACAGGCCTGAGACTGAATGATGAACAGCTGATTTTGATGTTTTCCAAATCAGTGAATCAATGCTGTTGTGTTTTGGCTGAAGTACATAATCCTCCTCCTCCACCTCTGATGAGGAGATAATTCAAGGTTTAGATGCCCTATAAAACACCTCTTTTTGCCTCTCCTATCTATAAGTGATTGGGCTAGCATTGGGTGCTTCCCCATGGATTTGCTTTGAAAGGAAATGAGGAGTAAATTAGCCTTGTATCACACTCTGCACAAGCAGGAATTTCGCCTAGTAGATTTGGGAGGAATTAAACTGAAAGGAAAAGGTAAGGATGATTTTTTTTTTTTTTTAAGAGTCATGAAAACCAAGTTTTGCCACTGATAATTGTCTTCTGTCCATATCTCCAAGGATTGTAATGTTATTACTATCTAATTGATCCAAGCCTTTGCACTGCCCGTAGTGGTTCAGAGGTGCTCACCAGGGAGATGCTCTGATTAGAAGCATAGCCCTTTTACTTTTCACAGAACGTTCATCCCGAAACACCACCTTTTTCCTCCCGTTTGCGTGGCATAGACTGATAGTTAGTGCTGACTAAATACTGCAAATGAGCTTCTTGCTACACTAACAGTTTCTAGGTGTCATAGATTATGTTCCTGGGCCTAAAGCTGTTTACTGCGTCCATCATCAATACCATTAAATGGTTGTTCATCTAATCTGCCTTAAGGGACACAAGTAAATTTTGCCATAGTAGTCTCAGATAAATGACTGTACAATATACATTATTTCTCCACAGTAAATTTTTAAATAAATTTTAAGGAAAAAAAAAGGTACTGTGGGAAAACGGATTGGCTTCATAAAAAGTAAGAAATGAACATCTGTCATGGACGGAGTGACGCTCTTCATTTGTAAGAGAAGTAGCATTATGTTTGTTGATATAAAAGTGATTAACAAATTTTGATAGTAAATGTGACAGTGGTTTAATAAGATGTAATGGCAGAGTACACTTGATTATTTACTGCATACAGGACAGAGTCAGACAAGACTGTCAGAAGCCTGTAATACTGAGCCATGAGGCTCAGAAAAGACCCCCTTGTGTTCTAAACTCCTTTCTGATGGCAGTTCAGGTGTGGCTGGATCAAGATTTAGTCCCAGACTTGGTCAATGGTTAAAGTCTAAGTTTAAGTCTAGGTCTAAATGTAAAAGTTTAAGTCATATGTGCACAGTCAATCCTTTATATCACCTAGCTAAGACTTCAAAGTCTCAGTGCTCTTATTCCCAATTCTCTCACCGAGTATCTGATGTGATAATCATTCTTTCAGTCTCGATCAGTAGCCTTGAAAGGTGTCCCTACTCAAGGGCAAATCCTGGTGTGCAGCCCACTGCTGTGCAGAGCTCAGTGGGCCCTGGGCTGTCCACTGTTTGTGGGATAAGATGATTGACTCATAGTCACATTTGCACGGCGGCCGTATTTCAGCTGACACATGCTCAACTAGCCCTCAGCTGTTGAGCAAGATTTTTGGCCTTTAGGTATATTGTTGTTATCCATCTTCCCAGAGCCCAGCTCAAGCCAGATGCAGCCATCATGACCACCAGTGGTGGCTATTGCTTAAGTGGAAAAGGAGAGGGAAGGGAAGGTCCACACCACCATGTCAGCACATGCTGTAAAACATCACAGTCATTCAATAGCCGTTCAAGCAATCAGGCACCGCCAGTGTGGATGTCGTGTTTGAGTTTACTTCTCCACCCATGTGTGTGTAAACATATCCCTGAATTATAATGTCTCTAAGTGCATGAATGCATATAAAAGTTTACTATTTTCCAGTCTTTATTCAGAACTAGACATTTATTTCCTTACCTAAGAACTTACGGATGATTCGGGTGATTGGGACTGAGCAAGACCTTGTTTCTGAAAGGCACAGGGTAACCCCCAGTCAGAGCTAAGAAAGCCAACTCCCAACAGAAGCAGCTTGTCATTTTGCAGGAGGGAGCTTCAATGCCTTAAACTGAATTATAGAAATCTGTGTCAGGAAAAAAGGCTCTCTTCTCCCATGGGCATGGCAATAAAGTAAATATATCTAAACAAGTTCTTTGAAACATTCCACAGACTTTTCTGCAAGATCATACATTGTTAGATGAAAGAACTGCTTGATGCCAGTTTTTTCTTTCAAAGAATTACTAGCAAGATCAAATCCAAATCCAGATTGCTTTCAGTACAAGATACTGTGATGGATCATTTTTTTTGGCTTATTTTCTATTTTCAGACCTTGTTTTTTTTGTTTTTAGTACCATTCCAAAGAGTGAAGCATGCATGCAAAAGGAAAAGGTGGAATTTTGGCTTTCTCTTGAAATGCCAATTAGAGTACTGAAATTCTTTTTAAGAAAGGAAAAGGGAATAATCTTAGAACCCCAAACCTAGAAAATATAATTCCAAAAGGCATTGATATCCTGTAAAATGGAGATAAGCTGAAAGAAATTATTATCCAAGAGAAAGGAGTGTATATGGTTCTGTTTCCTGCTGACTTTCTAAAAAAATACAAATTTCTGAGGGGTGTGGGAAGGGGATGGAGAAATCCAGAGAAACGTGAGAGTTTAATAGAGATTTAATCTTCACATTGGTCATTGTTTAAAATCGTCTTTGAAAGTATTTTCCCTGAAATGGATTGTGCAACCATTGTAATAAGTACCCTGCACATTTACAGTGTGATTCACTGGAAAGGAAATTACAATTCCATTAATACGTTTGGCTGTTTTCTTAAATTTTGAGTAATATGGCAAATTGTGCCACTTTTTTATCCTAACTTGGAATAAATGAATTAAGGACTGTCATAATAGCAGTATTGAGCCAGAGCAAATTGCAGGACAATGGATTTAGAGTAGAACTAATCTAATATTGGAAATTTTCATCTGTGAGAAATCCTAACATTTGAAAGATGTTGTCTTGGGAGTATGGATTGATGCTTGGAGGGAAACTTTGATCATTCCTAAATAAATTGTATATAAGTCATTATTTTAGAACTCCCAGAGGCTTGAGAAGCACCATCCACTTGAAGTCCTCAGTTTCAGCTCCTGTGGATTGAGGAATTGCCAGGATTGCCTGTCACTCTGCTGGCAGGCTGGAGCTCCCAGGGATTCTTGTACATCTTTTCTTCCCAGGTGAAAGGGTAGGAAAGCAGGTTGCTGTGAAATGTTTTCTAAACAGAACCTCTGTCTCTGAAAACTTCTAAGCTAAAACAACATTCAAATTATGCCTCCTTTTGAGTAGTCACTGTTATCTGCTCAAAGCTAACAGCAGCACAATAAAGCTATGGGCTTCGCTGTTCCAACTTTTTTTTTTCTCAGTATGTGGAATTGTCTCATTAGGCATCTTACAGACCTAAAGCAGAAATATTCTCCAACAGAGCTGAGGAAGCACCCCAGATATGTTATACCTCTCTGATAGAAAATCACTGCTTCAAATGAGATAGAAAGAAGAGATTGTTGATTGTTGGAGTGGAGAGAGAAAGCATTTGGGTGAGGGAGCATTACACTCTAAATTGCATTAATATTGGTTAAACTATTTTGTCTGGAAATTGAGCAAAACAGATAACATCCTGTATGGCTTGGGGATGTCATTAGAAAGAATGATCCTGCTCTAGTAATAGCCAGTGATCATCTGGTGATTGCCCTTGTGATTTTCTGGTAAATTTGACGCAGTTCAGTTAAATTTTCACTGACCTGAGTGTGGGTCATGTCCCTGTGGTTATTTGCATAATCGGAGTTACTCTTACATGGCAGTATTTAACAACAGTTAAGCTGGTGCTGTGAACCACTGTGATTGCTCTCCACTGTTGATTAGCAGGAGGAATGTCTCCTTGTAACAATTTTCAGATATCTGCCTGAAATTTAGCATTTTAGGTCCATCCCTGGAAGTGTTCAAGGCCAGGTTGGATGGGCTTTGAGCAGCCTGGTCTAGTGGAAGGTGTCCCTGGCCATGGTAGGGGTTTGGCACTGGATGGTCTTTAAAGTCCCTTCCAACATAAACCTTTCTATGATTTTCTGATCTTCTAGTAATATTTTTCACCATTAAAAAGATTTTATAATCACCACTGAAGCAACAACGATTCCAGAGTTTTGTTTCAGAATCTAAGATACTTAAAATGAAAAAATTGAAAAAACAGCTGTTGTTTTACAGTGATTCTTATCAATCTTATAAATTTTCCCACTGAGATGGATTAGATAAGCATAACATAGCAAAAAAATAAACTTAGCTTACTAGATGATGAAGGAAGCAGTAGTTCCTTTTCTGTCAGTGCTTTAGCTGCTAATGTAAATAGTGCCAATTTTAGCCTGAAGATTGGACCCCCTTATGTCGAACAAGGTACAAATACGCAACAAGAGATTGTTTCTCACCCATTGACTCTAAGATAACTGAATAGCAACTGATGGTAGACATAACAGTGATGTTCCAAAAGCCCATGGATACTCAGTGGTGCTATCAGACACACTGTGCAGGTCACTAACAGTGAATAGCAGTGTCCATCCTGTTAGTCCCTACGTGAGATCTCAGTCAGATGTTTCATAAAAAAAATTGATGACAGTCCCAGTTTTGAACTTTCTGCAAGGTTATGTTCCCAGGATGTTGTTTTGATTCCCCAAAGGATAATTGTCACGGAGTTCAAGCTGTCAAAACACGTTATTAGGATTGCTGGAGGAAGAATATAAAGCTTTGAATAATCATTAGATGAAACTGGCAATGCTACATAGATGGCAACACCTATTTTAGTGCAAAAGGGGAGAGGTGATGAAGGCTAAAAATGAGAGGACACTCGAGTAAGAGTGTTTGCTATACACCCCTTTCTAAGGATTCTGGGAATCCTCTTAGCACAGGATGACCTCTGATCTTGTAACTCGTCTCAGCTGTTGCTGTGTGCTAATGGTGACTTCAGTGCAGTGAAGAGCCAGGCTGGATTTTGCTGAGAGAGACTGAATTACAGAGGGGACTAGTGGGTTTGTGTCAATATTAATAAAATCATAGGAGGATAAATCTTACCTGCAAGTGGGACTTGGAGAGAAACACTGCTTTTAAATTGTTCAGTGGAAAAAAATTAAGATTATAGTGGGTTGAATCACAGTGAGTTTACCATTTCTGTGACTAATGTGTATTGCTTTGTACTGCCATTGTGCTGCTGAACCTGAGGTTGGATAGTTTTCCTTTTTGCAACCACTTTGGAATCAATGGTTCTTCAAGTATTGCTACATACTTGAGTTTCAGTCAAAAGCTGGCAATTATTACAACTCCCCTTCTGATTATCAGCAGATTTCTTCCGTTTGTTTCATTTTTGAATGATCTTCTTTGTAGCCATTGTACCAATCAATAATGCGGTGACTTAAAAAAAAACGGAAGAGGAACTGAACATAATGCCAGTACCCAGAAGGGTTTTTGTATACAGAAGGCATGAAAACCAGGTCTTGCTCCATGATCCATGTGATAGGATCTTCCTCTGTGTTCCTCGGCTTTGATCTTACTATGAACTGGAGAGCTGGAGGTGAGAAGTTAGTGACAATCATGCTGAGCTGCCACACACTGCCCATCACCTCATGAAGGAAAAGAAAGCCAAAAAGGCTTTGACCCTAAACTGTAAGACACATTTTCATACCTAACACATTTTTCTGTTCTGTATTGTGAGGATCATTTCCTACTGAGGTGGATACAGCCAGAGGAAAGAACAAATGTTTTCAAATATTTTACACTGCCTTTACTGTTTCTTCTATGCATTGAAGTGACTGCTTGGAGGAAATTGTTGATAAGCTGAGAAACTTTCACTAGTCTCTTGCTGGGACACATAAGTTTCAGTTCCCCTGATCTCTCGGTTCAAGGCAGTCAGGAAAATAATGCAAAAATACAGGACTGTTCAAAGGCACGGAGTGGTGACAACTTCAGAAAAGTAACCAAAGTGAACAAGACTGTAGACTAGATTTCACAGTGATAAGTCGTTATAGCATACCCAGTTTGCTGTGTGCATACTTGGCAATACATAAGTCCTACAAAAAGGCCATGCAAGTTACTCTTCAGGGTAAGCACTGTTTATCGAGAGCAAATCTGAGCTACTTAGCGCAGAAATGTCATTGAGAATCAGGGAAATGGAGAAATAAAACAGGGTTTTGGAGCTGGGTGGCTCTTTTGAATAGTCACAGCATGAGCAGAGAAGACAGCAGGGTCTGAGGACAGCACACACTCTTTTGCACATTTTTGGGAAGAGACCTGCAAGCTGGCGTGAAGAGAAGACAATAAAATTTCCTTTGACATGAGTACTGAGAGGGGCATTTCGGGCTGAAGATGTTAGAAAGAGGAAGGAACAGAAGGTTGTTTCTTGAGAAATGCCCATTTAACAGCAATTTAAATAAGAGTCTTATATAGAACCGACATCCCAACCAACCAAATTAAAGGCAGTCTGTATGTTAAAGAAGTTGGGAATATAAACAGGGAGGAGGGAGAGATAAGATATTTCAAACACTTTAACAATTACCCTGAAACTAGATTAGAGTGGAATCCAAAGAGAGATCTTTTATCCTCTGTGGAGCAGTATGAATAATTCTTGTTTTCATTAAAGTTTTCATTTTTTTAATGATGTTACATTTGCATTTTTTCCTCCTAAAAGATAAGAGTTGATGAACAGTGCACAGAGTTTCATTTCTGTCTTACAAAAGTTTGGTTGGGAAGTTTTGTGGACTTGCCTCTTCTCTTCGGCCACATTTGGTTGGTTCAAAGGCCAAATGCCGTGTTCAGATTCAACAGCAGGGAGAAGGATAAATTCCTGAAGGTAATTCTGTGTCCTTTTGTTTGTGCCAGCTGATTATATACATCTTCCCTTCTTTGTGGTGTAGCCTAGACTAGCTTCAGAGCTGTCCCTGATTGTGTTCAGGAGATGAAGATTCCTGAAGAGTTGTAACACAGAAGAGAAATTGTCTGAGTCTCTTGGGTAGTTTTGCATCAGATTGACTGAACCTTCCACTCTGTGTTTTTATTATCTGGTCAACCCACCATTAATTTACTGTCTAAGGCAGGAATCAAGAAAGAACCAAACAGTTTTGATCTCCACCTTGCTTTCTTTCAACCTCTTTGACTCAAAAGAAACCATATGGAGTTTGAGAATACGCTGGATAACCTTGCTTGCAGCATTAGCAAATGTATCAGCGAGTTGGTGTGACATTATGTACTTTACTGTCCCTTTAGAATTTAGGTTCAAGTGAAACAAATGTTGGAAAAAGACATATGGCTTATGGGGACAGGTTTACTCTCTAGTGAAAAGTAAAGTTATTAAATGAGCAGTGCCTGCCAACTGCAGGAAAGTTGGCAGAGATACCTTGGCACTGTAGTTTTTATTTATTATTTAAAAGGCCTCATGCAGGGCTTCTGAATATGGCCTTAAAATTCCAGGCGGTGTAGGAACATACAGGGTCAATGCACAAATTATATATTGTGGTATGATCAGGAATGATATTACAAAAAATCGTCTCAGGAAAAATTGGGGGATATAATAATAAAAGATCTCACCTTAATAGACTAGAAAAGCCTTTCCCGAGGGTGAATACTACATACAAGGAAAGAACTTCTTGTCTAAGCTTTTCTGAAGTCAAACAAGAGAAGATTCTGTAATATTTCATGGTAGTTACTATGCAAAGTTGGTTGTGTAGCAGGATAATAAAAAACAGGTAATGGAATTTTAAAAATTTTCTTAGGAATAGTTGTCCTAAAAATCCATAATTATTAAAGTCAATTTTGCTACAGTTTTAGGAATCTTAAATTGGTTAAGAAATTCATCACATATCCAAGGCAAAACCTAGCTGTTAGTGCAAAGGAATCCTGATATACACAACAGCAGGTACTTCAATTAAGAATCTGGCTTATTGTTAGTGTACATATTTATCCCAGGGAGCTCTTACTTACTAAGATGCAAACCACTTTCATACTTATACACTTAAGTAATAACTGACTTTTTGGGGAACCTCTGAATAAGCCAATAGAACAAAACCAAATGTTCTTTCAAAAAAATAAATTATTTCAAAGAGATATAGTCTCTACAATAAGAATGTTATAATATGGTTAATATTTTCAACATGATGATTTACTGAAACCACCATGGAAACTTCCCGGAAAGCAATTTGCAAGCAGGGAATAGCCATAAGTAAAACCGTGTGGAGGCAACTTTGCATAAGAAGGTTGCAACTGGTAACGCCCACAGAAGCTCTCCTGGGTTTGGACCTCCAAGAATAAAGTATGCATTGAGAACTGCTGAACAATTAAAAGCCAGGCCTGAAGTCACCTACAGCTGTAATCACTGTGTTGACATCAGACCTCAGGAGCCGAGGTGATCCAAGACAATGATCTGAATACAACTCTCACACGATGCACTTTGCCTTTTTTTTCAATTTGTTGCAAATACTCAACCCTATTTTTTTTCCTCATATTCATTTGACCTTTTTCAACTAAGATAAGCCATTTCCTAATGTTTTTGCACCTTGTGAAATGTTTATTTTTTTATCATATTTTTATGCTAAAATCTTTCCAGAGGGAAAAAAAAAACTCTAGTGCTGAGCATCTGTGTAAAAATAACACAATCATATGGTTTGGAGTTTACTTTTAAACACATTGGAAAGGATTGCCTTTGTACAGGGGAAGCTACAGCTCTTTTGCAAATCCAGAGCCTTCACTTTCAGTGGAACGAAATGTATCAACATTGGAAGAAACCCAGTCCTATTTAAAGCTGAAAGCCTACTAGATGGGACAAAACCCCTGCATTTTTAAAGGGAGAAAGAGGGGAGAGAAAGCCATTCATGAGAAGTATAAAATGTAATTTTGTTTTAAAGCTCGCTAAAAGCTATATAGGTCATGAAGACAATCAGTCTTTTATTCTTTGAAATAATTCACATTACAGCCCTATGTATTACTACCCTTATCACAGAAAAGCCTTTAGATTTGTGTTGGCAGATAATTACAAATTGATTTCTGGACCCTCATTTTGACAATGGTTTTGAAAACCCTTTCTTTTTGCTTCTTCTTTTTTTTTTTTCTTTTTTTTTCTTTTTAAAAGCCTTTTATGATTTCTCCTGCATCATGCTAGAGAAGTACTGTCATGATGAGCTGGCCAAGTGTACTAACCATTTATAAAAAAGAGCCATAGAGGACAAGACCCAAAATATTCTGGAAATGAACTGTGAAATGCTGCAGGTAACTGCAGTATACTTCATTTATGTCTATCTTCATCTTTCGTGCCATTCAAACTTGAAATAATTTTACGAATAGATGGTAATTTAACAAATGGTTAACCTAAAATTTTACAACCTGCAGGTTGCTCCTTTCACTGCACACCTAATCCAGTTTCCTTGTTTTTTCAGCATTTATGGCTGTCAAAAAGTCTTCAGAAACCAAAAAGCTTAACCCTTCATTGCTTGTATTTATCATTATAGGGTCAAGTCTGTGTGAAGATGCCTTGGAATGATTACCAATGCCTTAGGCTGAAAGTTTAGTTTACAGTCTAAGACCTGTTCTAGAGGTAGCAGCCAAGTTTAGTGTGATAATCCCTGCCTTAAGGAGGCTAAAGTTTAAAACTCAGCGTGTTACAGCTGAAAAACACATTTAGGTAAAGTTGATGAGTAGGAAGGGAGAAGATGAGTAACAAAAATAACCAGATATCTTGGCACAGATGTGCTGTGTGCACAATCTGCAGTCAGTCGGTGACAGCGAGTGCAGTAATCACTACTCACCACCTGCTTAGTGGTGCTATTTTTAAAGTATCACTGAATGACAGCAGTAGTGGGGTCTTTTTAATTGTTTATTATTCCAGGGATTTAAATAGCGTTATCTCAGCATTTGGGGTACATCTAATGGATTTACAGCACTAAGAATATCCTAGGCATGCAGGTACGTGAAGTAGCCTGTAAGACACGCAGTAAACACTGACAAGGAGTAACCGGAGGCTAAATTGAAATTTTTTGGTTTTACAGACTTTATTGATTTGGTTTTGAGTTGTTTTCCTTTATAACTCAGGCTTATGTATTATTAAAATGTTTGCAGAACATCAAGCATGATACCATTTTTCTTTGGTTTATTTTTCTTTCAGGGGGAAAAAATAATCTTTCAGATATGTGGGGATAGTGGCCATTAGCTTTAGCTAATAACCCACTTGCATGCCTTTAAAGTACAATTTTTTTTTCTACAGCTCCCAGAAGGATGTAATTTGTAAACAGTATTAAGAAAAGCATATGAAGTGCCACTGTCTTCAATAATCTGTGGCTCTCAAGGGAGGATATATTTTGATCATGCTTCTTGTTGAGCTTGAACCTGAATCTGAATACTACAAAATTTAATTTTCTTTTCCTGTAATTTACTTTTTTCTATATATTTATAAGTCATTTACTCTATTAACCATTTCACTTTCCTTTTACATTTCAACATTCCTTTTCTCATTTGGATAAAGAAAACTTTTAACTTTAAAACAAAATAGAAAAACAAAATTCTTTGAAATAACCAATCAAACATATAAAATTATATGAAATAAGAATAATAACCCCCCCTAACTTTTCATGTAATTAAAATAATTCAGGAAAGTAGGATGTGACGAGGTTGAGAGGTACTTTTTGTTTCTCAGGGGCAGATCCTTTGCTAAAATTAATTACTAGAGTTCCATTCATTTCAAAGGGCATTTAACAATTCGCACGGCTTGGAATCTGTCTCCTGATTCCCTCCCTTTTTTTCAGAGTATCTGTTGCTTTTGTCTGTGCTCTGTTCTTTCCTGTACCGGAACATGTGTGTTTCTGTGTATGTTTATATGTGTATGAATGATACTTGCTATAAGCAATCTTTATTTTTTCTAGACAAGGCAGTTTAGGATTCTTCTGGAGTATCACTAATTTGTCTCCATGAGGTGCTGCTGTCCTATTGCTGACACAAACTGCTGCCGTAGACACGTCAGCAAAAGGCAGGAACTTGTGCCTGCATTTAAAGTGTTTAAAACCAGGGGAAAAATTATGAGAGAATGATTGAGAAACAAGGGACAAAGAATTAGGAAAATATTCTTTCTTTATCCTTCAAATGAGCTCAGGAAAGAGATGTTGTAAGCGACATGGCGTTTTTTGTGCAATTAAGGAATACCATTTGAAATTAACAGGATTCATGTTTCCTGAATTCAGTGGTGTGTGTTCTGCTGCATCCATAGATCAGGAATTGCACCTGCTGCCTAATCCTGCCCAAGTCTGTCTGTCCCTCAGTCAGAGGGAAGTGAGCAGTACAGCTTGGGCTGTGCACAGTCCTATTCTTTTGGACCGGCTCCTGTGCTCTGGTAATGCAAATGCAAAGACTCATTTCTTCCCTGTAAAGCCGATGCTCAGACAATATTGCAGAACAAACCTTTCCTTACACAAAGGTTATTTTCTCTCTGGAGCATTCCCCTTTTTACTGAAAGGCATTGTAGACTAGAAATTCTCTGAGAGTTCATGACACCCTGAGAGCCTTCTTTTCAGAGACAAGCTGTACAATAATAATGCGGTGACAGAAAAATCGAGGAGAGGTGGCTTTCTCTGATAGAGAATTTGCCTTTAATTCTACCCTGAAGAGATTGCGATGGAGCACCAACCTTTGTTCTTACTGTAGTGCTTCACTGCTACACCAACCATTTGTTAAATGGGAAGTAATTGAGGTTGAAAAAGGATTGAATGAATAAAGCTTTTGGCAGGGAAGGGGAGGAGGCAAAGTATGGGTTAAAGGTTATTCCTTGCAGAAATTTCATAAAATGAGAGGTAATGTGCCTTTTGAGCTAAAATGGTTTGTGCCTCTGGAGGGAAGAGAGCAGGTTGGGGGGAGGGAGACTGAACCTGTGGAAGCACAATGAGAATAATAAAACAGCATCAAATATTAAGCTTTGTGGCATCTTACTGATTAGATTACAAATTTCAACCAGAGATGTGCAGCCTTGGCCACCTCTCTAGGTGGGTGGAGAGCAAAGAAGGAGGAACTGAGGAGGAGTCAGGAGTAGTAACATGAATACTCCTTAGAAGCTTTCTTATCCCAGAAATATTTTAGAATTGCTGTAAGTTGCATTTATTGCATGCAGAGGAATAAATAGGCTCCACGTTGCAGTGCTTTCCTGAATTCTGCAGTTCTCGTGGTTTGAAAAATAATGAAGTTTGGTTGTTTTTTTTTTCCCCTGTTATGAACTCATATCTGTTTTTAGACTTCCTCTGTCACACTGACACAGCATTTTTTCCATCTGCCTTCTTCCCCTCCCCAAAGAAAAAAAATCTGTCATGAAAGTTAATCTTCTGTTATTTTGGGCCTGGGGACCCTGGAGACAGGTAGATCAGATTTTTATCCTTGGCAGAGCTTGTGTTGAATAAAATGTCACTATTATGGAAGCATTAATGTACTTCCATCCAGTGTGCTTTCCATACTGTATTGCAGTTATTTGAAATTTTTTGTTAATTTTTGTCTTTGTGGTCCAAATGTGTGCAAACAGAAACATCCTTTATTTTGTATGGAATTATTTTGTGTTCTTCTAATGCACATTGAATTGTGGAATACAGGATTTTTGCTCAAAAGAAACTGATTTTAACAACAGTTTTTGATACACATGGTATTTTCACACGAAGCCCATCATTTGCTATGCCTTAGAAAGTTTGGCTTTGCGGGTTTTTTTTAATGTATTTTAAATTTTTTTGCTCTTTATTTGGACACTACCAAAATAATAATGCGACCTAAGTAAGATTGCTTTTAGTGAAATTCCTTAGGGATAGGTGCTGGCTCAATTTCTCATCCACAACTTTGTCAATAAACTGAAGAGATACATATATTGGCTGCCAGTAAAAAAACTTCCAGATGACTCATAGACTTTTGGAATAGTAATTGAGTCCTACCAGGGAATCGAGGATAATTGCCATTCAAAACAAACAAAAAAATGAAGAAGAATGCTGGAATTTGCAATGAGGACAATGAGGATATCTGTTCTGTTGAGGAAAGTGTCAGGATTATACCAGACAAGCGGCTCATTTGGGCCTTCTATGAGAGCTGGGGCAAAGAAAGCCAATGTGGATTGTGGACACACAAATTAAAATAGTGATTTAGGGAGAGGGAAGTGATTTTGTCTATATATATTGCATTAGCCAGTCAACTACTGGAATATCTTGTTCAGTTCTGTGTCCAAATTTGTTTAAATTATGTTGACAAATTGAAAAGGTAAATGAATGGGCAAGAAAAATAATTTTGAGAGAATGCCTTATAGTGAGAAATACAGAGCTCCATCTGTTCTGCTTTTCTCAAGGAAAGGCACATGATTTGTTTACAGCTCAGAAGGGCCTTAATGTGTTGAAAATATTGGTTACCTCTATAATCTAGTAGAGAAAGACAAGATTTGGCTGGAGTAGCCTGGAAGCTGAATCCAGATGAATTCAAATTGGAAGGTAGAAACAAATAAACAAACAACAAAAGAAGGAGCCTTAATCACGGAGTAATACATCATGAAAAATGAAAATCAACATGCTTTTTTTTTTTTTTTTAATAAAGCAGCCAAAGTATCATTATTGCCAAACTTGGTAAATAAATGAAAAACAGTGCAAAGGATTATTCTACGTTGTCAGAATATCATCACCAGTAAATTTTGAAAACATCTAGACTCAAATTTTTAATCTCACGGTAACAAGTCATAATATCAGAATAGCAGCCACTAACACTGATTAAATATGATACTTTAATGCTTTGTACAAGCAGTACAATAACAACCAGTGTGAACAGCTTACTCCATCCTGTTGGAGCTGTGCTGGTCTCTTAAGCAGGATATGGCCTTTGAACGTAACCACTCGGGAGGAGACACATTTTCTTAAAGTGTAGTGTTCAGGAGCCCCTGCATCACATCACAGTCCCCAAGTCTGAACATGAAGCTTTGCACGGGCCCAGAGAGCCCGTTGCAAGCAGACAAAACCTCTCATTGTGTCCTCCTGCCTCTAGCAAGGCTGAACTCAGAGGAACCAGTATTACCATTTGCAGTCAAAATAACTTTTAAAACTGGGGTTAGCGGATAGATACAAAAAGTGTTAATTCTGTAAAAAATGTGTTACAATTAGAAATCATCATCAATTAAACACACTCACAGAATGAGGTATTTTCTTTGTGGCACGTCCAGTCATTCTCTTTACTTACATTTTTATTACTTGCAATTACAATTTATTACTTTCCATAAAAATGATATTTTTCAGGCATCCTATGTTAAATGAATGATTCAATAATTTAAAACTGAGTGTTTGTTATCTTTGAGGACTGTGAAAATGAATTGCACATTGTTGAATTTTAAATGCCAATCTTGTGGATAAATCAGTCCCCGGGGGAGCCATGAGCAGCACTGTCACAAAGAGAGAAAGGAAGAGGTTACAGGGTACAGATATTTACTTCTCTTATATTTATGGCCTGATAGTCAAAGAGGCTGAGCATTTGAAGATTCAACTGAAGTGAATCGAGTTGAAGGTGTTTCCCAAAAATCTAATCTTCATATATATGTTCACAGTTGACTGGAGGGAAAGAAAAGTTAAAGCAGAGAAATACAGGCAGGGAAAAGACTCTGGCCTGAGAGCAGTTTGAGTCATATGGAGTTAAACGTGGGCTGCTCTTTCATGCCTTCAGAGATCAGAGATTCCCTTTTAGTCTGAGTGGAAAATTTCACACAGATTTGGAGAGAAATGGTCTGCAGTCTTGGACCAAAATCAGTACAAGGGACACTTGGAGAGCTTGGATCTCACCCTGCTTGCGTGACATTTCCTTCTTATGCAGAAAGTTGAGATGTTTTAGCCTCCTTGGGGGTGGCAGGCACTCCATGAATGTAGGGCACTGTGTTATTAGCAGCAGTATCACTTCAATTACTCGTTTGCAGGGAATGCCTTGCATTCTCAACCACTTTGCTGAAGATTTCAGGAGGTGGATTAAATGGAGTGCATATAGCACATGGAGTATTTTTTTCTGAATTCAGAGGTAATCAGATCAATTCCTGTGCAACTTCTGCAAATTCATTTTGTTTCTTTTCTCAAACCCTTGAACTAATTCAAAACATTACAAATCAGATTCTTTGTTGTTTTGCTTCATGTAAAAACCAACAATCATGTACCACATAGGCAAACGTGAAGATGTTTTAGCATGATGATGCACAAGCTATCAATTTCTGGTGATTTAAATACGTGTGCAGTCGCACATATATTTTCAATCTCTGTGCTGTTCCTCAGTTCAGAATCACATATGAAGGATTTTTACATTGATTTTTAAGGAAAAGGGAAAAGCTGAAGCTTTTGGCAAGAGCTGGGAATGGAGCAAATTTAATATCTGAGGGGCTTGAATGTGGAAACCAGCCTTGTGTCTCTACCTTTGTCTAGAAGAGGAAGAGAGAAGATTTTTATCATGCATGGATCTGTCATCTCCTTTGTTGAAAAGAGAATAAATATCCTGCCTAAATTATTTTTTAAAAAATTACTTCAGCTTTATCTGAAAAATGTACATTATTCCCTTTTCAAATTAGTAATTTCTTCTACGCATGGCATCTCCTGCCATTCAGTACCTTAATTGAAATTGTAATAATTGATGCCCCGTTTACAGATTTATTTCCTGTAGAAATAGTTTACACAGAGTCACAGATTCAGAAGATAAAAAAAGCATTCTGGTCATGGGCTTCTCTCCTCCACTCGCTGTGATGGTAAGAGTGATTTCCTGTTAAACAGGCAGCCCAGGACTGCAGTCGCGTGTGCACGAAGCTTCTGATTTACAGGGGTGCCTAGCACGCTGAACTCCAGTTTAATTCAGTGGAAGCCTTAGCACCAATAAATTAAAGTCAAGTATGTGTTTGAACATATTTTATATACTCTGTGACAGGTTCTGATTACTTTCATTGTTGTCTAAACTCAAGCCTACATTTGTAGGTTTTTTCCCCTTAGTAAGTACTTCGTGGTGTTTCTCATGCCTATATAAACTATTAGGAAAAAACTCAACAGCAATTCCCCTTCCCACAAAGCTCCTGCTCTTCTTATTCTATAGATGCTTTAGCCTTTGCTCTAATGCAAACAATGTCCCAGGGTACAGAACGTTGTTGGCAGAGGCCCAGCAGTGTTTATCGATGATGCATCTGGCTCAGCCAAGTGGCACAGGTTTGCTGTGTTGTGACCAAGCTCAGAAATCGCTTAGAGAGTTATGCCTGTTTGCAACAGCGCAGACCTTGGAGGCACAGAAAATTCCTGAGACATCAGTGTTCATGATAATTAGGTTAACCAGTGGATGTGAGGCAATCAAATGATCATATGCGTGAGTGAGCTGATATACAGAAGGTATCGTATTATTAACCGCTGGAATATCCGTGTCCAAATAGGAAAAATACCAGGACAATTAACAAGCAGAAGCTCCACACAAGAGGCATCATTATTACCCAGTAATGTATCGTAGTTTGTGTGCATTACACACAGTAGTTATGTTTATTAAAAATAATAATGAAAAAACCGTCTGAGGACTGCATATCAAGCATCCAAAAGGTAAACAAATGTAATCCTGGCATTTCCTGCACTGTTTTAATTCAGCATCTTTCTGCTTATGTGTTACAGTCCAGTGTCTGATTATATGATCACATATTATTTTTTCCACATAATCCCTGCATCGTTTAGTGCAGGAGGAGACCTATTCTTTGGATCACCTGGGATCTGAAATAGCTCCATTTGCAAGCTGATAGTTTAAACTCCTAGCAACCCAGACATGCCTACATAACCAGCAAGCTTATCTGAGGTCTTCTGTCTCAGGAAATAAATTAACCCTTTCAATTCCAATAGCTAACCATGAAAAGAAAAGAAATCAAGTTGCACATGATTTTTATTTAACAGCTTTGCAGTCTTTTACTGCCTTTTTTTTTTTTTTACAATTTGAAGTCTCATTAATCTCTTAAATATTTATTGGCAGTAGGATGTGAGCAAGAAGGAGTAAGATGTCATAAATGAATCGCTGTCTATTTTGTTTCCTTTGAAAACTGTAGAGTTTATTTATTGTTATGAAAAAGAAATAATTCCATGTTGAACTTGGACTGCTGCATGGAATAAAGGATCACAACAGCCTTTCTAGGAATGTGTTAAATCAAAGCAGGGTATATTCTTGAGTTAAGATTTTTAATAGGAAATTTAAGTGGTTTTGAAACCCTAGTTACTGTGAACGCTGGAGGGAAGGAATGTGTTACTGTATCTACTTCTGAGCTGTATTTTGAGAGTCTGCATGAGTCGTCAAAGGTGCCTGTGTGAGATGTGACCTTTTCAGTTCATATTTATTATGTCTTCCCAAATACACACCGTAGCTGTACAGTGCCTGTCAACATTACATTTCATGAAACTAGTTCTCTGAAGGGAAGAGTTCTCTTTTGATACTTAAATACTCCCCTTCTGAAGCTGGTCCTGAAAAAGGGAAAACCACTGTGAGGAAAACTGTAAGAAGGAGAGGAAGAAACATGTTTTAAGTTCCTTCCTCTCTTTCTATTTCAAAATCCTTCCTCCTCTAATCTCATACTTCTCCTTGTGATCTGTTCTTTATATTTTACTGTTTTCTTCTGGGGACTTTTAAAATAAATGAAATGCAAGTATCTCATCTCCAGTAAAAGACAACGCATTTGTACTGTGTTGTATATAGACCATGTAGGGCACCCCCCTCCTTCTCAGAACAGTCTTAGCTACAGCACCTGGTTGTTGCTACCTGTCCTGATCATGGTAGAAGATATTAAAACATTTTCAGCCTTTCCAAAACTGTCAGTGTCTCCTTCTAATTTGCAAAGCTCTGATTACAACCCTTAAGCTCTCACTGTGTCTGGGTTTCTACAGTAGGGTGAGCATAGAGGGATCAGAGCCACAGACAAGACATAATGAAATATATTTAAACCTATTCAAAACATGGAAAATATTGTGTTGTATAATCCTAGCTACCTGATCAGTATGCCACCCTCTTTAAACATCATGGGGGGAGATCATTGTGACCTACACTGGTTTGGTGAAGACTTGTCTCAAAGCTAAATTAAACAGTTTTGTCCCTTCTGAAAATGTTATTTGCAACTAAAAAAATAACCATTAAGTGTAAATACAGGATGTGACATTCTGTGAAGTGAGTAGTTAGGATTGAATTGGTTTTGATTCTGAAGAAGAACATTTTGGTAACTCTTTTAACAAATGTTGGTCAGTAGTGTGAAAAGTTAGTTCATTTGTCTGAATGCATGAAAGGGTCATATCAGACATTCTGATTTGTGTCGTTGCATTTTCTGAAATCTTGTAGTTAGATCAGGCTATCAAAATCTTCAACAACTGTGCCGTTGTCTTTATAGTAATGTGCCCCTCCTAAATCCCCACTGTGAAAACAATTGTTCTCGGTGGGCTGGATCTCATCTTGTCTTGAGCAGCCTCATCTATCTTACTGCTTTGCACTGCTGCAGACAGGCTGGCACAGCTCTGAGCACAACTGGACTCGGACCAAGGCCTTTGGGCAGTCCCATAATGTTCCCAATAAATCAAAATAAACTGTCCAGCTGCTCTTTCGTGTCCTCTCATTGTGCTGTTTGTCTTGTTTGAAATGCGAGAAAGTCTTCTGTGGATTGAGTATTTTGGCAGGGAAACAAACAGCCTCTGGAGCCTTCAGGTAGCAAGCCTGGGTGATAGGAAAGCAGCTGGAAGGGATAAAGCTTGTGGATGTCTAGGGGAGCTACAGGAGTGCTTGGGGAAGAAGGAACCATAGAGGAACACAGATTGTTGATCTTGTGATTCTGGAGTGCACCCTCTCCAGTGTGGTGCCAACAGAAAGGCCAGAGCTAACTTTTGTATTAAGGAATCTGTTTTGCTCTCCTCAAACATCACCAGCAAATAGCTAAGATTTACCACTTGCATGACTTCGATCTTTTTAGTTATCTTCTATTCATCCGTGAAAAAGTGATAGCTGATCACCTGGAATATCCTTCATCGTCCTTGTGGGTGTACTTGAAATGGGATGTTGGTGTAGATAAGTGCACAACAGCATCTGTAGATTTAATGCTCTGTGGGCCCCATCATTCTTTGCTTTGCATGGGCTTCACAGTCTTATGGCTATATGGGATGGAAACTAGATTACTCTTATTTTCTCATGTATGAATCAGCAGATAGTCCTATTCATTGTTTTTTATTGAGCAACTGGAAAAAAAAACAAACATAAGGTCAAATGCGTATATTTCCAAACTACTTTTTTCCTGTATTCTGAATTTCTGCAAAAATTTCTGCAGGTCTAACAGCTCTATAATGTATAAATCATTATAAACAAGGCTTGAAAGGAGCTGCACTGTTTATACTATAACTTCCCTGCCCTTTAGCAGTGATGAAAACTGAAAATACCAGTGCATCTTGAATTCAAAGGAGGAAAAAAATAGATGAGAGATCATAAAGGGGTAACGCGGTTCAGCTAGACTCAGCGTTTGGAATATTAAGCAGATTTGACCCATGCTGAGAAGAGTCTGAAGAGCAAATTCTTCTCAGCACCATCTCTTATGTCAGGACCCTGATTAACAAAGACATTTAAATAATGTCACTGCACTTCATACAATTTGAGCCTATTTTCTCTTTTGTATAGCTTTTGAATGTAATCTTTTTTTTTTTTACTTGCCATATTTGACCTCTGTGTCCTAATAGTGGCAAGCAATGATACTTTGAATTATTATGCTGAATATAAATGTAAGCTTCAAAACTAACAAAGCTTTTGTTCCTTTCCTGATGAAAGCACAATTTTGCAGTTGCTTTAAATATTGTAGCTCTAAGTCTGCCGTTGCTACTTCTACTAAGGTTTTCTCAGTGAATTCATTAGAGGTGTCTGTTTTCATAGCCTGGCTTGTACAAATAAGAAGCAAGGATTTGAGAGTTCAGGGTGTATCTTGCTGTGCTTAAGCTGCAGCAGCGTTCCGTATGCAGAACCTGGTTTCATGTTACTTGTGAGGAATAATGCAAGCTGAACTCGGAATTCCATCATTAGAGGGTTTAAGTCTGTAAGGCTAAAGCTAAAGCCAAGTTTTGATATTTTTTAATTCACCTGTGTGAATTAGTATTTTCAAGGGGGGCACGCAGAATTTTGAAGGAGCAATTCTAGAAAGATAAAAGTAAGGAAAAGCCACATGTGTTTTCCAGGCATGTGAAAATAATTTCAAGGGTCAGTGGCTTCGCAGTTGGAATTAACAACATGGTAACAGAAAGAGGAAGAGGAGAAGGTGACTGCAGTTCCATTTTTTTATGTGTAATGCAGAGAACAGTGATGTGCAGAGAATGCTCCTAATGAGATAATGTTTCTAGGAATAATGGCTTTTTCTCTTCATCACATGGATTTTTTTAATTTTTTGTTTTTAAGCCCTCCCAATAAGATCTATTTCTAGATGAAGAAGGGATAGAGGAGAAATGAATGGACTAAACCACTCTATTTCAAACTGTGTCTAGAGGTTTAGGGCACAACAAACTTCCGATGGTGATAATTTCAGCTTTCAAGTGGTTTTCTACATTTCTGGTTTTGGAAGAATGGAAATGAAACTGCTGTTCATTTGATGGAAATATCTGAAAATGGAAGTGATTTTAGTGAGAAACTGTTCTTCTCTTACTGAGTATCTAACTCAGAGCTCGCCCAAAGCCTCTCTGCTACGTTTCAAGGTAGCCTGAACTGTAGGGAATGACTGCCAACTGCCCAGATGGAAGCTCTAAATCAGGCAGCAGACAAATGTGGGATTGCCTCTGTGAAAAATAACATTTTTCAGTTGTTTTGCAGATTAGGAACCTGTCATGCTTCATCGTTGTCACACAACCCTAAACATTTTTTAGGGAGATACATGGAACAGAGTGAAGAATACGAGATGACTCAACACATTCTTATGTAATAGGAAATTGTATCAGATTTAGATTTCGTTGCAATCAATACCACAAACAGGTAGTGTTTCTTCCCTCAAGCTTTATTCCAACCCCTTGATTCATTGTGTTTACGCAACGTTAAATATTTCCCTGAATTATTCCAAATCAGGGCTGTCAGTTGCAGCTGTATGGAATGAACACCACAGGCTGGGAGGGTACTTACAGAGAATCATTTCTTCCTTCCAGCAGGTTCTCACTTCACTGTCACAGAGCCAAAAAGAGTTGGTGAAAGAGCAGCTTTCCAGCATCTTAACACCTGTCTTCCAGTAATTTTCAAACAGGGAGCTGGAATATTGCCTTTTATCAGTTGAGATATCTTCAGGGTTGGTGGGTGAAATGAAAGATTTTGCATTATGCCTTTGAAAACTTGGTACAATGTGTGAGGATTTGCCAATATTTAGTGGCTGCCATGTAATCCATCTCTCCTGTTAAGATCCAAAATATCCTGCTGTTGTTGCATTAAGATAACTATTTAACAAAGCATACAGGAATTAGAGAAAAAGAAGTGCTATGTGCTTAAGCATTTTTATAAGCTTTACAAATCACTGTTTGCAGATATCAAACACAAATCTAAATGGTAAGAGCAGTGGTTTTATCTTTTATTTAGAATAAAATAATGCAGTAATGTAATAATCACATTTTCTAAAGTCTCATGGAGCCCAAGAAACCTCTTCATACCAACTGCAACATACTATCCCCAGGGATGCTACTAAATTGAGTAAAATTGCTGACAGGTTATACATCCTATTTTATTTTTTCTGGTGAATGTGTTTTGTTTAACTTAGAAATAAAAAGTAGCAAAGTATCTCATCATCTTTTTATCTCTCATTTTCCTGGATGTGTGCTTGAGAAGTCTCGCTTTGCTCATCATCACCATCTAGGCTGTAGGGTTTTTGTTTCATTTTTAGCTACTCCCATTTCAAAGCCAGTTTTCCATTCTGAGGCAATTAGCAGCCTGGCAGCCATCAATAGATGGAGATGAATTTCTCTTTTTTTTAACTATGATGATTTCTTCTACCAATAAGCAGAAGGTCTTGATTCGAATCAATGCTTTTTTCCATTTCACTTTGTATTTTATCAATTAATATTGCCCCAAGATTTCATCTGTCATTGCAATGTCATTTCTATGACGAACTCTGCCAATTTTTTTCTGTTTAATTAACATGTTCAGCACCGTTTGGGAGTGAAACAAGTGTAGGTTTTGCTAAGAAGAAAAGAGATGCTGGTTAGGGAGGGAGGTGCCATGAAGAGAGCTATGGACCAAGTCAGAAAAACAATATGTCCAGTTTCTTCCCAGAAGAAAAGATCCTTATGAAAGGAAAGAGAGAGGGCCTACTGTCCATGGCTGGAGGGTTTAAGGTGCCGTGGGGATTATAGCTCCAAAGGAGAGAGGCTTTCCTCTGCTGGATCTACATGGATTCTCTTTATCTGATCTCTTTCTTTGCCCCGTGCTGACAGCATTTTTCCTCAGGGAATTAAGTTCCCCTAACTCTGAGAAATCCACCATGGGCAAAAAGATGATGTAGTTGCAGCTCTGCCACAGAAACATGTCATTAACCTAAGCCAGCTGACATGCTCTTGAAGAATACCATTTGCTGTATAATTCAGAACCCTGACTAGACTGCCCTGTACTCTTTTAAACCATGACTGTTACAAAACCAGATGGAAAATGAGGATGCTGCAATGCTTTCCTTGGAAAAGCATTTGGGTTGTGCCATGTTAGGCACAACAACAAATCTAGACTTGCTGCTAACAGAGCAGCTCCACTTTTGGAGACGGGCATCCCACTGACACTGAGCAGACTGTTCCACAATTCACTGGTGGCATTCAAGAAGTTAGAAGAGATACAATTTTTTTTACTGTTTTGCTCAGATTTTGTGTTTAATTTCTCTGGGAATTTGAAGATATAATTTAAATAATAGAATTATAATTTGGAAAATTAAGTATACATACTTAGGAAACATAAATCCACAGTGCATAGTATTGCCTAATGTTATGCTGGAATAGTTTCTACATTTTGTTAGAATAAGTTATTATAACTCTATATTTTGATTTTTATTTTATTTTATATTTATATTTATTTCAAAAGGTGATCAAAAAAAATGTGATACTAAAACCATATCAAAATCAACAGATTGCTTTTGGGTAGCATATGGTTGGCCACTGCAAAATATTACAGTGCAGAATAGAAGTAAGTTTATGGGCTTCGTAGTAGTGTATTTCTCAGAGCTTACAATGAAAGTCTATAAAAGCCATAGACAAGCTTCCCTGTTGCTATTGAACTTTTGTATTTAGAGTAAATTTTCCTTGCTTTCCTTGGTGCTTCTGGTGCATTGCGTGTGTGTTTATGTTGCGTGTTTTTCTGAACAGGTTTTTAGAATTTGGACTCAGATCCAAACACATGAATTCTTCAAGGGCAAAGGCAGCATCACTTGTCATTGATTCTGCCAAGCATTTAAGAAGAAGTGACATTTACCAGGGCTTGTTTTGAAGATTTATAAATGCAATATAGATTTGGCGAGAATAGCTGCTTCAATAAACGTTGTGCTTCATCCTGTAAGCATGGGCTTTACCACCAGCAGATTCACTAGCACTATGTCATCCTAGTAAAAATAAATATTCAATAAACAATTTATTAGGGATGTGAGCTCACTTCTGCTTCATTCCACTTGGAAAGTCTTGACATCTGTTGCCTACATAGTGTTATTAAGGACACAATGAAATGAAGACAAATTAATTGTGTAATTGTCAAAACTACGTCAGGGAAACTTTCCCTGGCTAACAAAAATGATGCAAAGAATAATAGGAAAAGGGATATATCTAGGCTGTATGCAGAGGGTGTTTGGTATAACAGTTAGGGATAACTGAATCCTAACACCTGACAAGAATTATTCTTTCACGGGCCTGACTTTTGCTTTATGAAAAGTGCTTTGCATTCCTCAGGGGAATTTGAAGAGCTTACACTAAAAGTAAACAGGATTTACAACCATCATGGTCCTCATTTGGACTGCCAGATTTGTGGGATATGGCATTAATATGAATGATACCAGGAGTAACAAAAAAATAACTTACTGCTTCCTAGCCCTGTTAGCATGTGAGGCCATGTAGTGTGGGGAGAGTGGGAAAGGGTCCCCTTTAGCTTTTTCAGTACAACAGTTACACAAGTTCCCATTCAGGAGGGTTTTCATGCACCCATTTATCCAACCACATCCTGCAAAGCCTCATGACATCCAAGGCTGCACAAAATCTGGGACAAAACCTGTTCTGGGCAACTGTCTAGCTAAACTTCACCAGTACTGATGGAGAGAAAGGTTTTTTGGGGTGTGTTTATTCACACAGAATAACCTGCTCAGTCTCTAGGGAAGTAAGTGGCCCTGCTTGAAAGTCAAGTAGCACTGGGGGAATCCTGGGTGACATTTGAGTGTGCAGGAGAAGTGCTCTAGGAACAGGGACACCTGAGGACCGCAGCATACCTTGTACTGGTGGTGGTGCTCAGACGACTGAAAGCTGGTGTGTTGGAACAATCTTATTTAGCCCCAACTGTTATGGGGATCACAACCATCCCCCCCCCAATATTACACACACACAAAGTATGTAAACATTACAGTCAACAAAACAGATTTTTTCCTACATACAGAATGAATGTGAAAAAGATTTAATTGTCTTTTGTATGACACATCAATGTGGATAAGAATATCTTTGCTGTAATCTTGGAAATCCTGACCAATTCAAATGTACTTTAAATCAGACAGAATGATCAAAAATTATCTTTCTGAGTAACACTGAATACATTTGGCATCTAAAAATGTCATAGATTCAAGGGCATACCTTGGTACAGCATAGAGCAAAATGGACCAGGCCTGTCTGCCTGCTAAATATAATGTAAAGTACAAAATCTCAGTCTTATTTGGCTATCAAGAGAGACGTCTTCAGTTTATATGTTTGAAGCTTTGGCATTTAGCTGAGAAGTAATTGAGGGAAGGAAATATTTTTTTTTTATGTCATATAATGTATGTAAAGTAAAATCTATAAATATGGTTTATCTTTATATAGACACAGAAATAAATGGTGAGTAGTAATAGCAAATTAGCAATAAATCACTGAATTTGCAATTCCCTGTGTTTCTGTTTTATTTGTCATAGTAAATACAACAAGATAATTTAGGATTCTAGTTTATTCCTTGCAACAAACAGTCCTAAAGTATAAAATAAAATCATTGTTTCTCTAGATAAAAAGAGAGTAATTTTTTCTATTAGAAAGTCCTAACACTGTGTGAGGTGCTGTGAATAGGGAACAGCAGATGAAGGCCAGATCTGTAGCATGTAAATGGGTGAAGCATTTTCAATAGTTCACGCACTCGTTGATCTTTTCTTTCTAAGATTTGAACCTTTTGGGGCCATGACAGCAAACATTTTGTAGGTAAGTCGCCTTCCTGAGCTATAGATCTGGAGAACTGAACCACAAGCATTTTGGAGTGAGAAGAGGACAGTTCTTTGTGTTTTTATTCTGATATTAGAAACAGCCGTAGAGGAGTGTATGGAACTCTTGGACACCTTAGCTCTTGGTTACAACTTCAAGGAGAGTTGCTTAAAGTTCCTTTACTAAGAAACAGAAACCTGGTCAATGACTCAGAGGTCTTACTTTAAATCATAATATACTTGTAAAACATATGCGATATTCTGGCGTTTTGACTTTACGTCTTTTGCTGTGAATTAGCTTGAACTGCTCTCAGAGCAATCAGATTGATTGCTGCAGGTTTCATCTATCATGATTGTTATAACATGGGGGTAGCACTGCTGTTAATTAAAGCTACATTACATTTTCCAGTATTATTTATATGCCTATTGGAGTAGTTTATAGGTGAATAGAATAATCAATGTTCCTTTCTTATTACATTTATGCCTCCCTTAAAAGGAATTAATATGCAGGTTTTGTGTTTTTTTAAGATGGGAGAAAAATGCATGTGACATTTAACCAGAATACCCTGAGGAAGTGGAAAATAAGGGACGTGAATGTTCCACCACATCAAAAGTATGGTAATAGGTAGCAGTCAATTATCTAGAAATATATCATTATTTCTTAAAGCCGGCAGCCAGTGATCAGAAGACTTCTCTTCTGTAACAATACTAAGTGTAAGAGAGACATAAGAACTACACCACCAGTGTTTTGAAATGCTTTAACATCATTCCTGCTGCACCTCAGTGTTTGCTCTGAAGGGGATTTGCTGCTTTGTACAACATTCAGAACTGCTGATGGACAAATTCCTGGAATGAATGGCGTTTTTGAAAATATATTCAATTCTTTGATATTTGTTTCTAGTCCTTAAATAATAGAATTACACTGAAGTTAAGAAAAAAAGCAACTAACCTGCCAGTTAGTTCACAGCACAGTGCAGTATCTCCTGGTGGACTCTGCTTTTCTCGCTGTTCCTTGTTTATGCCAGCCCAGTTCTACAGTATTCAAATACTTCATGAAATGCAGTACAACTTTAACCCCTGAAATTGTGTTTTGTTCTACCTGTGATGCAGAGAGAGAAGCGAACTTCAGAACCTGTGCTGCATTACAAGTCGAAGGGCAGATTCCATAGGAGGCAAGTGTGCCCCTGGTCCCTCCTCGTGGTGCTCACCCCTCTGTGGCTCAGCTGCGGGTCCAGGCTGCACCTCAAACCATGGTCTTTGCCCAGAGGAAGTTCTCTATAGTTCATAGTAAGCACATGGGGTATAGCAGGTCTTTGCAGTTAGTGTTAGACCCTGGTGGCATGAAATTAGTGGAGCTATTTCAGAATATTCAGATTTTAGCTGAACATGGAACTCACAAGGGTAAAATTGCTCCCAAGACTGATAGGAATTTCATGTTCCCTCTGTATGTTTTATTTCAGTGTTCTATCATTGTTTCTTTTTTTGAGGCATTTTGTTAGTCCGAGTTTTTGTTAAACGACATTTAAACCTAACTTCTCTTTATAGTTATGAGCAAAAAATGATGAAGCTTTTAGAGTGAAGTATTGTTATGAATGGACATCAACAGCAACTGTGCTCATAAAGACTCAGCTTTTATGGGCTTTAAGTTCATATCTGATTATTCCAGCTCTTCCATTGTAAATATTTTAATTCACTGTCAGTCTTACTCAAAAAATTAATTTAGAGATTAAAAAAAAAATCTTTTTAGTAGCACTGTGGTACACTGTGGTAAAACTGAATCACAGCTTGTAGCATGGCGTATTTTAAGTATTCAGAGAGATCAGCCCCAGAAGACAGTAAAGAAGTTTGAAAGAAATCAGAGTGAATGCAGCTGACAAAGCATCAGTGGGAATCCATGAATCAGCACTATACGAATTGTCCAAAAAGGTTATTAAAGCTCACTAAGATACTAACTGGAGGCAACAAGGGAGGGAAAATGAATACCACGTCAGAAGTCATGGCAGTCAGAGCTTCTCTTACTAAATCTTTTTCATTGTTGACTGAAGTAAAATGATATAATTTTTACCCATAGACACCAGCTAAAACATGGGCAGACACTGTACCTTGGCTTACAAATGGTACAATAATTTGTTAATTGTATTTGGATTATAAATCAGAGCCCTGAGATGCAAGGAGTAAATGGGCTTAAGTGAAAAAAAATTATCTGTCATGCAGTGGACAGTAATTGCATCCTCCATTGCAGTAGGTTGGAGGGTCAATACCCAAAAAGTTTATGTGCACAAGAGAATAAAAAAGAAGGTAATTCAAATACTCCTCTGGGTAAAAACACTATGTTGCCTTTCAGGGTTGCAGAAATTCACTGTGTGAATTTCTCAACATGTGGTGAATTTAAAATGAAACCTGAGGAGCCCTAATCAGATTTTAAGGGAGCAGCATGACCTGCAGATTGTTCATCTTTGCTTCAGGCAAACTGCCTTGTCTGATGCACTTCCCTGGAAAACTCCCAGCTTTCAGCCACCAGGATCCTTACAAGGTTCCTAAGGGAACCCTCACTTCTGCCACTGCTGAGCTTTTATTAATAATAATAGCAACAATAACAATTATTGTTATTGTTATTGCTGTAGAAAGAGACTCTGCAAATGCATGCAATATATGGCCTCTCCCAGGAGGAATTTACAGTCCAAGAGAGATGGCTTAAAAGTGGAAAATGGGGGATATGGTTCCCCACAAACTGTGTTTAGAGTTTTTGCCAATCCTTTAAAATAAACAAATTATCTCTTATCTTCTTTAGTTTGTCATGATGCAGGAGAGAGTGTGGTGAGTAGAAGACCTAAGGCCTTTGCTAGGGAAAGTGTTTCAGGGATGTTGGATTTCCTGAGGAGGTACACTGGGAGTATCCTGGAGAAGCCTTTGCTCTGACTCGTCGTAACCCTCCCTCCATTCTGCCAGAATGTGCTCTGTGCTTCGTTCTGGAAGTCTTATGTTCCCAACCAAATATGGAGACGCCCTTGCAGCTGCAGCCCTTGCTGTCCCGACTGGTGTGGCACCCCTGGGTATTGGCTTTGCATGTGCAGTTCAAAACACTCCTCTGACAGCTGAAAATTGATTTTTCACAAACATCAGTGATAGTTCAGCAGTTACATAAAATGGGGGTGAGAAACATTCTGCAGAGCTCAAAGAACAGTTCTTCTCATAAGCATTTAAAAATACATGAAGAACTGCATATTTGAGACAAATTTGCTAGAATGAGTTGTAACCTGTATATCCACCTAATTTTCTATACTGATTTAAGTGCTGGGACATTTTTGACCAATTCTGCCTTGTTACAGGTGATGTTTTAATTCCCAGACTGAAGACACTTCAAAAGTCCTTTCCAGGCTGTCCTCCTACTGTTAGCATGAAATGAAATGGATAAAATAAAAAGGGAAGAAAAACCTGCTGATTGTTAACTACACATTGATAACTACTATTTGGACAATATCTCCGTTCTTAGCATTGTACAGTCTAGTATTACAGTTTCTGCATACTTAAAGAGATCATGTGTTTGAGGTGAATGAAAGTGTACAGTGGTGGTAAGACATTTTGGAAAGGAATAATGTAGAAAAGGAAGGAGAAAGGAAGAGAAAAATGGAAGACATTTTGACAGAAAATGAAAGATCGTCACTTCTTATTCTAAAAGGGGATTGCAGAGGATTAACATAGTAAAGAGAGCTGTTTTGCAGTGTAGAAGTAACATCAGACCTTTTGGGTTAAATTTGGAATAGTTACAGGCATCTTGACGTGATTGTCAGCTACCACAGCTGGGTTCAAAGCTCGGTGAAACAAGCAAAGTAGTCTCATCTTTATTTTAGTATCGCTATTTTGAGTGCATGTGAATATTTCTTCATGTTCATGAAAACTCCTTGGGCTGACAGCACTGAGGAAATGTCTGTGCATAGTCCAGGGTCAGAAGGAAAAGGAGGAATAGAAGGTGCACCTTGGCTCACTATATATTATAGTTGATTGTTTTTTTAATAAATATGTCACAACCTAAACACTGCAGAAAGACATTCAAGTTAAAGGTGTGATTGACCATGAGTTAAATTAAAGTTGAACATTAATATAAAGTTACAACCATGTAAGACAACCTCTCTTCCTTCCAAAAAAACATTTCTGAGAAAGGAATGATCTCCTTTCAGGCTGAGAGTCAGCAATTTGTGGAAAGGTTTATACAACATAGTGAATAATATGGGACTTATCTCAAGGATTCGGGAAGCCTCTCATGTATCCATCATGTTCTAGTCTTTGGAAAATAGTCTATTCTAGGTGGAAGTCAGGAGATATATTTTGCATTATCATATTATTCTCTTATTACTATCAGCTCCCATTGCAGAGAAATCTTATGTAACACTTAGAAACTTTCTCTTGTAGAAACCAATTATTTGTAGCTCTCTACAAGAGCTGAAATAAAAGTAAGGAAACATTGCATACTGAGTCCTGTGAGAGCATTTTATAATATCCTTGGCAAATGAAGCACTCATTTGGCTTTTTCAAATAATAGAAATTTCAAAAAACTGAAGAGAAAAGCCTTCCCTCCACCTTCTGGGATAGTTACTTAGAGTAAATTAAAATCAGGGCTGTAAGCAGATCATACTGGTAATTTAATTCTGTGGAGATTACCACTTTTATGTATAATAAAACAATGTATGAAAATTTGAAGCCATAATCCTTTAGGCAGCCCTTTCATCTGTTCATTCAAACGGAAGCTCTTTGCCTGTGAGTGAATCGCTGCTGAATGTAACAACTGAAATTCCTCAGTATTAGAAAGATCCCAGTAGAAGCTCCAAAAGAGGGTAAGAAACTCACCAATGCAAGTCCAGTACTTGGCACTGGAAAAGGGAAGATAAAAACAAAAGGTCCTGAAGACTTTCAGGAGAGGATGACCACAGTTCCTACTGAAATGTATTGGACAACAGTGGTGATGACTGTTTATAACCCCCAATCATCTCTTCAAATATGTTCTGTATCAGATCCTTGTCATCTAGGAGGCAAACACAGAGTCTGACCAAACAAATTCAATTAGAGTAAGTTTTCATGGAATTGTAGTGCAAAGTGTCTTGAGAGATTTTCTTCCAGTTTTGTAGAAACCATCTCTAGTCACAATTTTCAGTACAAATGAATATTCTAATACAAAGACAACAGAGGAATTAAAAGGTTGTGGTTTTAGAACTGAGTTTAACTTCTCTATTACTGTTTTTGCCATGAACTTGTCATTGCAAGTTGCATTGCAAAATTTCTTTTGGACAAAGTTCTATTTTAAGAGGAAACACCAGGATTTTGTCTTTTGGCTTCAGTTTTAAGTAGAAAATACAGCAATAGCAATTGGAAGATTTACTTTTGTTGTACACACAGCTACCTCAGCATTAAAGCTGCAATTTTGACTTAGCTGGAGCTGAAATATATGAACATTATTGGGTACATCCTTGAGCTCTGAAAAAGGAGGTCTGGAATGAGAACAAGTGCAGGTCCTTTGGAGAATGTGGAAAGGCAGCCTGCAGAAAGGCATGTCTGTATGTTGACCTGTCTGTTGTGAAAATAGGGAAGAAAGCCAATCATTCCCAATTCTGCAGACATTCTGACAGCTAAAGTAGGCATTAACAATTTGCAACACATGGCATGGGGGATGAAAGTCTCTGAGCTCTACAGCTGAGACTTTCCTGGCTGAAATGAAGTAGCAGTTGAAGGTATCGCAGAGAGAAACTTATTTTATAATCCACCATGTAGGGACAAAACGGACATCATTACCAAAAAACAATATCACAACTCAAAAATAATATCTGTTCTGGCTTCAAGTCTCAATAATTCTGATTTTTTTTTTTTGCCTTTATTATGGGGATTTTCCTAACAAAGAAGAATCAAGTTTTAGTATATAGGCTGGAAGAGTCTCATGGCATTACCCAGCCACACACGGGTTCTCCTAGACTTGCCTGCAGAGCCTGGTTCAGCCTCAGCCATGCTGGTCGGGAAAAGAGTTGGGAATAGGAGTAGGAAGATTTGCAAAGCCAGATCTTCAGGCAATGAGAACTGTTGTTTCCTTAAAGGACTTAAATTGAGCTCTTCTGAGAATTCCTTTGCAATGTTAAAAAGCTGTTGGTTTTCTTGCTTGGACATTAAGAGGCAGGGAAGATTAATTATATGAATAATTCTGAACTAAAATCAATTGAGACAGAAAAGTAGCAGATGAATATTTTCAACTGTTGCTATTATAATTTACATGCATTAACAATGTGGTCAGGTATATTTGGAGACACATCAAGTTCCTCTAAAATGGAAAACAGAGTCAAAAATGTACAAAAGACTGCCATTCCTTAGAAAAATCAAACAGTAGAGAGAAGGAAATATATATTTGAATTTTGATTATTTTTCAATAATTCTGTGTAATTGTTGTAGCAGCAAAGCCGATTAAGCAGGTTAAGTGAAATTATATGACAAACATGAAAACAATTTTTACTTTAATTTTGGAGACACAAACTAATATTATCTTCACCAGTGTGAATCTGTGCAACTGTTTTCTTCACTATTTACTCTGCTTGCTTTTGATTTGATTTCATTTCAACCAATAAAATAATTCTTACACATGTTCTCTCTGTTGACATAGTCATTGCTAAGTGTTGAACATAATGGGGACCTAAACAAGAGTAATTTTATTATCTTTTCGTAGTTGTGGGTAATAATAATAGTAAAGCATTCTGTGGGAAGAAGAGGTCCGGGGAGATACCTGATGGTAATAAGTAGAGACTGCGTCATGCCTAGAGTGACTCCATTAGTTTTGATTTTGCAGGTTGGGTTTACTAAAGGTATTAATGTCTTGCCTTCACCATCTTTATACTGACATTCCCTTTTCACGTACGTTTAGCTTATGGAATTCTAATTGAAATGAAAAAATAATTAAGCCTTGGACTGACCCCAGTGAAAAGCTCTGCTTTTTGTAGGGGGCATTTGTACCAATGGCTGTTTTTCATGGGGTCCCACTGCTATCACGGATGTTCAGCTGAGAGCAATTTTGTATCTGCTGCTGTTGCTGTCATAGCATTTGCGTCATTGCAGTGTCTGCCAGACTCCTGCTCTCTTTCCTTGACATTGTCCGTCTGTGGGAATTCGCGGCTGGGAGACGCAGGTCCCGGGCAGACCTGCCGCAGGGGGGTTGGTTAATCAGGGGCTGGGAGTCCCCCCATCCCCTTCCCCGTTACTGACATGGAAGTAATGTGTGTACAAGAGCACTGCTGTGATCCTGCTCAGCCAGTGGACAGAAATTGTAATAATTGGGTGGCGAGGCCGGAGCTGGCGCGAGGTGTGACGGCAGAGACAAAGGGAACAGGAAATCACCATACGGCGTCATATGCTCCTTCTCAACCTTAACTCTGATTGCAGCTGTCAGCGTGGCATTATGGTTCGTCAGTGTGCTGTTTTATTCAGCTCAGTGTGTGGGAGATATTTTTTTGAAACTGAAACAATGCTAGAAAATGATTGACATAAGGTTAGCTTTAGGCACGCTGCGGTTCCTGAGATTGTTGCATAAGAAACAACAGTATTAACTTACTGACAAGGGGATTTTTGATTTAGTTAAAATCTGCATTTTTCATCCATGTCATGTTTTAACTCTGCAGTGAGTTAGAAGCGCTGGAGATACAGCTGAGAGGGCATTTTCCCTTAACTCTACCTTCTTAAGCTCTATAACAAGTATTGTGGTTTTCTTTCATCTATTTACTCTCCTTTAATACCATACTTATATTTTTCTACAGCATTAAGGATGGTTTGAAATGCATTAGGATAAAATGTTAAAATAGTGCTGCAGGACAAAAAAAAATATTGAAGATAACAAAAGACACACCTTTCTAATGACCAGTGAGAACTGGGATCACAATTATTTCCTATGCTCTTTTACTGAAAACATTGTTTTGCGGAGGCATAAAAACCTGTATTGCTCAGGACTGAGAGAAACAAATTTCCTGTCTGTGTGTAGGTACCATGGTTGAACTCTTCTTGCTTTAAGTTAAACCAAGCTCTTCAGAGTAATTAGGTTTATCATTCTTCAAAGTTTATGTTATTTATTATGTATTTTTTAGCCTTTAATAGGGTTAATATTAGCTTAGAGTTAGAAAGCAAAACTCCAGTGATTTTGGACACATAGTTAATAAATAAGAATGCTGATGATTTTAGTATATATGTATTTTAGCTGAACTTTTTTATGTTGCACATTCTTCTAAACTGAAAAGTTATCTTAATTTTTTTCTCCTGCATGAATTTATAAAACAAACAGAAATGTGTTTTATAACAGAATAAGCAACTTGTATATATATATATATATATAAAATATAGAACTATATATACCCATATAATATATCTCTATTTTAAAAATAATTTTAATAACATTACGCCAAAATAATCATAGGTTCACGGTGACTCATTTTGTGTGTTCACATAAAAACATGTTCTGAGCAGCCTTAGATTTAGATTTTCGAAACTGTTTGAATCCGTCTTATTACATGGCACGTTTGAAAAGGTGAGATTAGCATTTGAAAGGGATGAATCAGAACTAAAACCAGATTAGACAGAGGCAGAGACTCTTCCCACTCCCAAGAGTCTGGAGTCATTTACTGTAGCCATTAACATCTCTCATGGCTTCAGGTAAAGCGTTTCCTCAAGAAACTTGAGTAACATTTTTATTTAAGAGAAGAAGAAAGAAGGATCACCAATGAAGTGTCAGAGAGCTTTATTGTTCATTGAAGCTTTCATGCATATTTACAGTTTCCAGCTTTTTTATTTTTTTTTTTTCACTAGTGGAAAAAAAAAATTTGGGCTGCAGTCCACCTAAATCTGACCCAAATGCAGACCTTTATTCCTAAAACTTGTCTAAATCCCACACAACAGCACAGTTTGAATGCTTCCTAGGCCTGTCTAATCTTACATTCAACTTATTTATCTCTTACTGAATGAAAATTGGTAAAATATTGAAGTAATTATTTTTCCATCTTCATGCTCAGAACTGTCTGCTTTGGCAGAATGGACAAATCTTCTGCTTAGACTTCTTTTTTATTTCCGGACTTAAGTAAACAATTAATTCCACCTCAATACTGTGGAAAAATCTGAAGAGCCCACTGGGCAAAGCACCCATCCCCGAGGAGCAAGGTGGCCAAGTTCTGGGTTCTGCTGAGACTGGTGATGCTTTAGCTGTATCTGAAGACACCGCCCATGCCAACAATCCTGATGGCTGCAGATGGGGATGAAGTTTATAACGTGTGTGAGTGAATAGGGAACGAACCAGAAATCCGCCTTGCAAGTTCTAACAACTTCCCTTCCTGGTTCTAGCAAACAGATCCGGCTGCTTCCATCTGGTGCTAGAGAGGATTGTTCTTTAGGTGATTCTTAAAGGCAGATATTATCGGGATAACCATACTTGGAACTTTTATCAATATTCATTTGAGAGATCTGTGGTGTTTCGCTGCATGTGGCATAAAAGCAGAAATTCTTTTCAATTATGTGATATTTAGCTATTAGATAATTACAGATAATTGCATGGGCAAGTTCTATGAACTGAAGTGTTACCGTAACGTCTAAAAATCTACAAATCAGGTATCAATTATGTTTGGAGTTACATCATTATTTCGAGTATAATTACCGTGAGATTGGCAGTGCATGTACTTAATGGGAAATCGCTGGAATTTGACTTCACAGTTGCACTTCCCCCTGGTTAGTAAAGTTCTTTGTCACAAAATTTAAATTTAAAGATAACATAAATTGACCTCCACGTGTGTTAAACTAAAACTGCAGTACTAGCTCCTTAATGTGCCAAACCCACAGTTTCATGGGGGAAACAGGGAAGGGACAATGTGCTGTGAATGGGGAATAAGTGAAGCAACCTTTCAACAGACACCGGATAGTGGCATAACTCTTTTCCATAGCTGCCCAAAAGAACCCTTTTATATCTATTAAAGCTAGTTTGCAACCAGCTAAAACTCTGCTGAGACCAAAGGCTTTCAAAATGTCCTCACGTGATTTACTGTCTTCCTCCCATTGAAAGAAAGTTTCGTTAGTAAGATATCATTGACAAAATTTCACACAGAAGAGGAGAATCTGTAGTTCACTCTTGGGTTCCGCTTGAACAAAGCTTCTTTTTATTTTTTATATTGTTTATATATATTTTTACCAAACTTCCAAGTTATTAAAAAGTTTATCTGCTTTTGTTTGTTTGTTTGTTTCATTATTTATCAGGTTTTACCTGGCGAGATGATTATACTCAGCATGTTATTGGTCAGGAGCTCTCAACCATTCACAAAATCCACAGCAGACGCCCGGATGCATTTGCATCTGAAGGATCTGACACAAGAAGGTAAGTCTTCTATGGTGTTTTTGCCTGGTAGGGTTTTGGAAGGGTTTCCAAACGATAAGGGAGAGATTGGAACAGAAGTGGAATTAAAAACCTCACCAAACCCACTATTTATATGACAAAGGGAAAATAGTCATACAGCACACTGAACACACCAGTGTTCAGTGGACAGAATGAATTAAAACCCTGAACCTTGTTTTTCTGATTATCAAGTTAAAAAGATACACTTTCTATCATTAATTAAGGTGTCAGAATTCAAAACATGAGGCCTTTCACTCAATTTATGTATTTTCTAGTGTCAGTTCAGCCATCTCTACTTATGACTGGCTGAAAAAGGCAGACTTACACCGTAGCTCGTACACAGGAGACATTTTATTCTGGACAAAGTATTGAGTGACATTCTGAGCAACTAATTATGTTTTCATAGTCATATTCTTCCAAAACACAGCTATAATTGATCCGATATCCATAGATTCCCAGTGGTAGTTGCAAAATTTGTCCAGGAAGGAGAGGTTCATGCAAGTTCCCATGACAGAAAATAGTGTTGCGATATGGCTTGGAAGGTATTGAGGGATGACTTCGTAGTTATTGGTTGCAAGATACACATCTGTAATTCTGTAAGATTATATGGTTGTAGAACCTGTAGTTATATCATCTTCATATACAATTACACATATAAAAATACTCTTCTACCTGGTCTGTTCTGTCCTATAGACTTTTAAGTGCAACCCAACCGCACAAACCCCAGGAGGAAATATTAGGAACACTAGAAATGACAAATTTTGCTTTCTCTTGCATGGTTTTAAGAACTACAATCTCAAAAGTAGTGAAATTGAAAGAAAGTGCTTTTTGTTTAAAAGCTCTTCTCATCATGGGATACAGTTTGAGCTTCTAGCCTTGATGGGCAAGATGTTGAATGCTGGACTTCAGATCTTCCTATACTGCAGTATGTGGTTTGCATATACTGCAGAACCATTTCTTTTCTATATTGCTCTTTTATGGAAATAAAAATGCTGCATAGTTGATATTGGCCAGTGGCTTTTACTGTGTTTGCCTTGCTTTGTTTTGATTTAACTCAGTATTCGACCCTGTATTTCACATGTTTGCTGATTCAAAACCATTCCTTAAAATCGCAGCACCATACATTTCAGAAATACGGTAAGGTAGAAACTTAACTTTTTAAGACGATAGTGATCTACAGATTATCATAAATGTGATAACAACATGTTTGAATCTGTAAACATTTTCACTGCTTAGAAATGGCACACAATGTGAATGGTTTCTGAATGGATTACTCTCTGTACATGGTATCAGAAATGATTTTCAGTATCTTCTGGGGGGTATTTTTTTAGAATGAGTGAACCTAAAACTTTTATTCATGACAGTAATACAAAATAGGCCAGAGTTCCATGAGATCAAGGCTGTATTCTACAGTGTTCCAGATTCATAGTTAGGTAAAAATAAAAAGTATAAGCATATGTAAGAAATTATTTAGGTTTCAGATTGAAAACTTTTTGGATTTTCTGTTGTGATCAGATTTGAGATCTTTTGCATTTTTAACTAGAACTATACGTTAAGAAATAGTCCATTTTGTGTATTGACAGTTCAGGAACATCAGAATTTCAAATGTGCTCACATATAGCGATTTCTATTGTGGATAGATTTTCTGCAGTTACCAAGCTGTGCTTCTGAAAGCATTATCTTATGTGCCAACAGTTTAAAGCATTAATTGATTTTTCTGGTTGTCCATTTGCAAAGTATTCCGTAGGTCAGAGAACAGTAGGAAATTTGGTCTCTTGTAGATTCTGATCAAGTGTGTTATATATGTTTGGTGTGCTCAGTGTGATTGCTAAAATCTTACGAGATAATAATTAAATAATTTAAAAAGCAACTTAGTGTAGGTATCTAATTATCAAAGAAACATTATGGCAGGAGGACCTTTTATTAAGGGTAACGTGTGTAATAAGACAATATGAAGTCATACTAATGAGTCATTAATCCCCACAGAGCTGGTGAGAGCAAGAAAATAGACTCAGACACTTGAAAGGTAAATTGACTTAGGCTAAATTAGTGCATATGAAATCTGATGAAACAGAAGACATGGATTTCATCTCAAAAAAAAATGCTGAAACTGGGAGTTTGATTTCAAGATGAAAGTTCTTTCTTTTTTGGCTAACTGGAGTGTACGTGGTATTTCCTGGGTCCTTATTAAATTTCAAAAAAACCTCTCTTGAAAGAGTATTCAAGATAAAGGAAAAAAGTCCATTCTGCACTCAGGGAATAAATGTCAATTGTGTTCATTGGTGCAATTAGGCAAAACCACAAACGTTTCCAGCAAACTTCAATGTATGAAATGGGGTATAGCATTATTTCTATAATAAAACCATCATTAAGTCAGTAATAAGATTCTCTCAGCACTTAAAAGGGAGAAATTTATTCTAAAAAATGTGGTATCTATTAATGGTGAACATTCTAGAAATAGCTGAGGTGCAGTAATTTAGATATTTCCACACAAAAGCTTCCAAAGTGCTGAGTTTTGTAGGAAATACATAGTTATTTCTGTGGATAAATAATTATATATGGTATTGTCTTTTTACTCTAAAGTTCATTGTACGTGAATTCATTTTTCAGAACAAATTAAAACTGAAAATACTTCTAAATAAGTGCACAACAAGAACTCAGCTGTCATTTCTCCTACTCACCAAGTGCTTTTATATATTTGTCTTTCATCCATTTTCCAATATCACTCTGTCAAATTTAAAAGAAATATTTTAATTCACTTGCAATAATAGCTCACTTAATGCATTTTCATTTCTACATTAACAAGGTGCACTATAAATTTTTTTTAAATCTTTCTTATGTATTCATAGGATCTTATTAAAGTTGTCAGCAAATGAAGTGTAAAGCTTTGTAGTCTTTTGCATTTTAATTGTTTAAAAGTTTATAGCATAAAATATGATATCTAATGGGGAATGTAAACAAGAGTGCAATTACAGTCTGCATAAGAAAAATGAGAAATCTTAGACCTCAGATTTTGGTTTCACCACCAGTGACACTGATTATATACTGTAAATAATGGTTGGAAAATCCAACCTAAATGCTGTATTTTGTCTGTGCATTCAGTTCCCATTAGCTCCAGTGGAAATCCTTGGGGCAGAAGTCAGTCTGGTTTTTTCATTTTCCCTTTCTTTTCAAAGTTAGTGAAGAAAAGAGAAGAAAGGTGTTGGGATTAATCAATGAATGAAAAATGAGTGCTGTAAAGTGGGATCCCTTCTATGAAGAGAGGCTCTTTGGATTAGTTCATCTCTACTGAAGCAGAAAGCAATACTGCCCGGCTCTTTCTAGAACTGCAGAATAGTTTTAGTCTGGCTTTAAGTTGAAAAGGAGGTGGATAATGTTACCTGCATGTCCACCCTCCATCACAAGGCAGAGTTTAGAGCCCTGGAATACAAGAAAAATGCAAGCAGCGTAAGAAGGAAGAAAGACTTACAATAAATTATATCAAGTTTGCTACAGTGCTGTGCAGTAACCCTTTTTTTTCCTAGAGTTTCTGTGCCTGGAGAGAACCTGCTTGTTTTAAACTGGGGGAAGTAGAGGGTTTTCTGGTATTTCAGTGAGCAACCCTGTGAGCGCTGTTGGTTGCAAAGCCACCACAGTAAATTAGATTATTAATTACATTTATTGGCATTAAATTAGTAGGGACACACATTTGATACAACTGTGAGCATGGAAGGAAGTCTGTTACTTTGTGCATAAAGTAGTGTAATTAAACCTGATATTTGGAAAATGATATAATGGTTCTCTCTCAGGCTGTACCCCTACATAAACACTGAGGCGTGGGCTGGTAAAATAAAATTTTATTTACAGTGGCAGAGAGATGTTGAAAGTCAAATTCCTTCACTGAGCTGGAAAACCTTTCCACCTTGAATTGATCTTCACTGGAGAAGTGTGGGGGCATGTGAGTAGGAAATGGTGACACCAAAAAGGTGATTTCCCTGAAAACAATGAATCACTCACAGGGGAGGAAGTGAGCTGGGAACCCTCTCTCTGCTTTCTTGCACAAGGAATGAAATAGTTACTGATGCTGACATTTAAATTATCATCATCATTGACATGTTGTTGAGATAGATGAGGACAGCTGGTAATAATTCAGATTCATGGCACACAGCACTCTGAATCCCATATAAACACCTCTGCACCGCCATCATTTAATCACACTTTTAGCCTTCCTTTGCAAACAGCACCAAGATCTGTCTAAACTGCTCAGGAAACACCACTATCCTGTGAATCCCAGGCACATGAGAAGATCAGAAGAAATACTTGTTCCATCTCATTATTCTCTTTTCAAGCCCTTTGCTGGAACTGACTTGCTCTGTTATTACTGCATAGCCAATGGTCTCCTTGTATTCTGTAAATTGGTGCAGGGCCAAATTGATGTTGAATCTCATCATCATCCAGCAATTTTTTTTAAATCTTAGAACCATCTCGTATTTCTTTGGGGTGCAATTTATTCATGCTTATTTTCTTTTTACAAGCATTTTCTTTTCTTCTCTTCTGAATGTATCTTTGCCTTGATGTGGCATTTTATTTGATTTACTGTAGAATCATTAGCTTTGATTCATGCCATGGATTGTTAATAGTACAAGATTTTTTGACTTCTTTTGCTGAAACACTGAATCTTCTATACTTTTGTGGTTAATAAGCTTTTGAGTGACTTTTTTGTTAAGTATTGGACTAACTTCAGTCGTTTGCAGTGACTTTTTAATTGGCCACTTTGTGCGTTGGATGGGCTGGTAACTTTCTTTTGCTTGCTTTTGCTGTGCAGGACTTTTGGACAGAATGCAGATAATGAAAGAAATTATGATGGGGAAAATGATGTGAACTTGGCCAAGTCTCTTCAGCAATACCTGAAATATCTCGGTATTCTCTCCCAGTCTGCAGCTACAAATTTGTATCCAAGGAAGACAAGTGACAAAGCTTCTGTCAAGGTAGTATTTTCAATGTGGTTCCTATATTCTGTGATTTTGGCTTTCTTCTTCTCTGAGTTCTTATTTTTCAAATTTCCCCTCTATCTCAAGACCAGACATTGTTTTTTACCGTGTCCTCCAGTTGATTATCATAACTGCAGTAACCAAGTTCTCCCAAAATGAGTCACCTTCAGCACTGTAAATCTTCAGCTTTTCAAATCTGAAGCATTTTACCTTAATTAGGGATAGATTGAATATGATGAAGAAGGAAGAGTAGGGTAAAGGTGGTAACATCTTCACTGACTGATCTGAAACCCTCCTTACAGCACCTGAACTACTTCTCTCCAAAAACCTGGCTTGATTACTATGTGAATTCTTAGTGGTGTTTATGCTTCTTGGAGTGCAATTAATATAACCTTTAATCAGATTTTGATAATGGGTCTGATTAATTGTGCCTCAACATTTCTTACTTCTTGTTGATCATAAGGAAAGCCTGCTGTGACCAATTAAGGTTTGTATATAAAGATTATAAATGTACAGATGGCTGGGAAGATACATCACAAGCATTAAATCTTGAGTACTGACTATGTTAAAAACCACAAAAATGCCTATTTGAGAACTAAAACATTTTTCTTTCCTAGAGTAAGATGTCTTTCTCATTGTAAGAGGGAACTTGATAAATTTATAAAAATTATAGGATGAAGGGGTTGCATATGATGGGCCTTTATAACTCCGTATCTTTTGCTCAAAAAAATGTGCCCTCTATGATTTTAAAGAACTAGGCTGCTATTACAGCAATCCTTTCGGAAAAATTATATGTGCTATTTGCATGCATACGGTGTAAATGCAACAGCCTTAGCTATAAAATATAATGAAGCTTTAGGATAAAAAAAAAATCAGATGAAGAAAATAAAGTGGCAAAGCCAAACTGCCGTTTTATTCCAGGGACTAACTCCGAGTCACCGAACTACTGCAGTGTATCTGCAACGGCAACTCCTGACAACAGCACCAGCTGCAGCAACCATTTAGTCATGGTTATTATTCCTGTCAGAAGCACAAGTTTCACTGTTTCCAGTTTCACTGACTGACACATCTATATAGCACTTATGATTTATGGTGTATGTCATTAGGTGCTCAGCTGGGGCAAAGGAAGCTTGCAGGCAGCAGCAAGGCAGCTTTGAGGAGGGAACAGGGACCACCTTCATGCTACTTTTCCTCCACTCTCTCCTCATGGGCGCTGGCTGTACTGAGGATGCTCTGTTTTGAATCACTGGCTTTCAGAGACAAGAAAACTTGCTCAAAAAGTATTTCAGCGGGTCTGGTGCTGTCATGCAAGATCATAAATAATCCATATGGCTGAGACCTTCTGTGGGGAAGCCTGCTGTGATAACACCACCCACCAACCTTATCGAGTGTTGCCATGGAGATGGGTACTCTGAAGCCTGGGGGAGTGGGATAAAGAGGAGAAAATCTGGAAATGAGGCACGTATAGGAGCAAACTGTACACTTCTATTTACTAAGGAGCATTTTAAAACAACAGACACTGAGTCAGATGTGTTACCTGCAATTTAAAATTAAAAAAAGCAAAGGAAAATTATCTTAAAAATTAGTAAGCAATCACGAATTTTAAATGGTCCTGGAGATGTTTCCCTATCCTCTGCAAACAAAATGCAACTGCTTTTCTTTAAATGCAAGAGGGACATGGTATTTTTATCTTGATTCATTGTTTCATTAATGGATTAACATTTAAACAAAAGAGAAACCAGGATTTTTGCTACTCCTGGAAGAAGCAAAACCCCATAAAATTTAATAATTTGAAAAGAGAAGGAAGGAAAGTAACTGCTTGAGCTGCCTTTGATATGGTTGTACCACTTGAAATTGAAAATGGCTACCATACTTTAATTGCATGCTTCACCAAAATATTGGTACCTTATTTTTCAATTTAATCTATAGATAAATTAAAACCCCACATTAAATAATTGTAGCAAGATCTCATCTTTTGAACTTTTTTGCCACTTTCTGATTAAAAATAAGGACAAGACAGAGGTACTTTACCCTACTTAAACTTAGAATTGCAACTTTTGGGCCTTTGCCCTTGTTAAAAATAATTTTCTTTCAAGTATATATTTATTTCTGTCACTTCATTCCTACTATCAGGAAATAGGAGACGTAACACTACTCTGGTTGCTTTGATACCTTACCTGCTATGAAGTACAGCTGAATCTTGCAGAAATGTAATGCTTCTAGCAGACTTCCCGAGTTGATTCTGATTTATTCCAAACCTGACATCAGAGGTCTCTGGCCAAGTGTAAAACAAAGCAAGATAAAAGACAAAGAGGTTTTAAAATATTTCTTATACTCTGAAAGTGCTTTTTCATATTTTAATATAAATATATTTAGTCAAACTGTTTTACAAACTTTCAGTCTTTAGTTGTCCTACTGTCTTCCACATGTATTATCAGAATAAAGTTACCAAGTAGTTACCACACAAACAGTTATACACAAGGTTGTAACATAAGACATCACAAAACCTAGAGCAGGTAACTCTTTCCCTATTTCCCGTGTTCAAACAACTGTCTGTTGGCTTGAAACTTGATACAACAGTGACAGAAATAACACAGTAAACCTAAATCATGTGATTGACCGAAATTCCTATAATGTCTACCATTTATTGCAAGAGCTTCTTTCAGTGATTTTTGAAGCACTTGAAGTTTATCACTAACTTAAAATTTTTTTCCCAGTATTTAGGCAGTATCTACTGCAGGCTGTAACCTAGCCAGCTGATAATGACTCTGCCAGGGGATAAATACCAGCAAATCAGAAGCTTTGATGGGTCTGTTTGCTGAGGATTACAGTTTTAAAGAACATTTCACTTTAGTTTATCTGAAAAGAGTTGTTCAGAAAATGGGCACTTGGTGGCATTTGTTACTTAAGCATTAGCTAGTGGGGTTTTGTGTTTGATTTTCTTGGTTTCCCCCCATTCACACACACACACACACTTTTAGGCTGTATGAAAGTTTTACCATTCACGAAACCCTGTGTTATCAGTCTTTGTGATTCCTTTATACCAAACCTGGATATATTATGGAAAAATAAAATGTAGCCAGGCACATGCTTGTAATGAAGAAGCTTGATTTATCTTAGCTACAGAGGCAAGAAATGCATATGCTTCAAATTATGTGTGAATTCCCCCGCCCTTCTCCCCTCCATTTAGAGCAAACCCGTGTCACATCAAGACACCCGAAACCAAAACCCAGAAAAAAAGCACTATACTGTTGACATTCCTACAGAAACTGAGGAACGGGGTTTTGTTGGGTTTGAAGGGACAGCAGGTAGCTGGTGTTGCTAAAGCTCGTTGGCTGTAAAGGGGAGCTCACTGGCTTTGCTGCTGCTGCTGCTCTGTGTGAGCACTGGCATAGCGGGGCCATGGGGGGACTCTTGAGGAAATTTTTACATAAAGGAGACACCAGAAGAGAAAAATACAGTGACTGTTGCAACAAAGCAAAACAGAGAGGCAGCAAAAACCATCAGTACGGAAACAAATACCCCTGTTGTCTACTTTTCACCAGCCCTTAGCCAAGGCAGTGAGGAATGTTCTTACAACGTGGTTTTTCTAGAAGTCTAAATGCCTGCACTCGAGTAGTTACAGGTGATTTCAATGGGCACGCTCTTCCTCACCTGTTTGATCTCCCAGCTCCACTCTGAGAGTGGATACTCCTGTGGTACCTTCAGAACACCTTCTGGATAGCCTGCAGGAACAGGGAAGTGCCGCCACATTTGTGCTAGGGTTGCATTTCTTATTGCAGGGAGTCTCTATTTTATAGTTTGTGTTTTAAGGCTGGAAAAGTCATGGAACTGCTTTTACTCCTTTCCCCTTGACCTGACCTCTGAGGTCTTTGGCCATAGTGGGTCCTACCTGCTGCTAACATCTTCATCAGGCCTGTGTGCCATTCAGGCCCCAGTAGTACTGTGGGAAGAAAGGGAAAATTATCTCAGAGTCATTAGGGAGTTTCATGAAATTTCTGTTATTTCTGTTGCAATCATTTTCAAGGTAGAATTTTTGTATAGGTATTGTGATTGCAGAAATTTCCGACTCCTACAAATTTTTAAGCAAAGATTTTTGGGACAAAAAACCAGAATCTTTACATCAAAGAAGTTACTAATAAAGTTAAAGGTCTCTGCAAAACCGTGAAGGGGAAAAGAAAGAGGCGAAGTGACTGGTTAGTGCCAGAGAGTTTTGGCTCTGGCAGTGGTATGAAGTGCAGTGGTATTGAAAGGGGAGAAGGTGCTAGTAAAAGCTCAGAAAATTATATAAAATAAAAATTCACATCTTTGCTGGGTTGAAAATCAATTGTTTGAATCTTTGTAATTGATCTCCTGAAAGAACCAAGAAGTGTGATAATTATTTGAAAGGATTATTATTTATTTTAGAGAGTCTGAGTGCACGAGTGCTCAAAGATGTACTCTGAACTTATCTGCAAATAATAATTGCTGCGATTAACTAGTACGAAATTGCTCAGTCATTGCTCATTTTAATCTGGAACTTTAATTCAAAAAAGCAGCACCCTTATTTATCTAACACTGATTAAAATACAGGACTGAATGAAGATCATCAGAAATTGCTCTGATGACTGACTGCTGAAAAGTCAGAAACCTCCCTGTGATGTATACATTTAAACTCTACTTATATAAATGTAAAATTTAATATTTCATACATGAGGGATTATGTATAAGTAAGAAAAAAATGTAATTCACCCTGTGCATGAACACTTTCATAAAAATATTTCAGGAATAATTGATAAAGGAATGTCTCCCTGAAGCTACAGAATTGCCCATCTATTGTCATACTTACACAACGATATTTAATCATTTCACAAGCATTGATATATTTATTTGCCTTAAACCATTACAAAGAAGGAAAGAACTAATATCCTTTCTTCACAGACAGATTAGACAGCCTTTCTAAGGTCATGCAATAATTTTTTTGGTAAAGTGTAGACTAAAAGCTAAGTCTCAAATCCCAGAAACATATTTCAACTTTTGGATCATTCTTCTCTCCATGGCTCCTTTTATCAAAATGGAAACATTAAAATCTTCCTATAAAAACCCCAACAAACAATAAAAAAACCCCAAACCCAACCAAACCAACCCCAAAACTCAACAAACAAACCCCCATAAGCACTGGAGCAGAGTTCACTTGATCATATTAAAATATTTGTATTGCTGCAAGTCAACCTAAACTCATTCCGTGATCAGTAGAGACAAAAACCAGAATTTTAAAGTTGAGATCCATCCACTCTAATTTAAATATATAAAATAAGACATTGTAATTTCTATCCTCCTGACCATCTTTTGTGAATCTGGTGTAGATTACAATTTTTTCTGGAAGAACTGGTACTTTTAAAGCTCTAACAGAATCATGGCTACAAAGCCTAGTAAAATCCAATCATGTTGTTTGTGGCATAAATACGCAGTCTGTGATCTAATGTGACTTGTGATTTATTTTTTTAATTAATAATTTGGCAACGAAGCATTATCATGCTCTTCGAGCCTTAGACCTAACACCTACCTTTACCTACAACCTATCAGCTTATGTAGGACGTAGTGACAGAATTTCCACATCCAACACAGAATCCCTCATTTCCCTTATCACACAGCTATCTTGTAAGGATTAATTATTTGTGCAATTATTAGGAGACACAAGTGCCATAGAAATGTTATTATAAATGATGTGTGTCAAGTCTGGAGGCTTATTTAAAAGGGCAGTTAATTAATTTCTACTAATTCTCAGATGAAACATAAATTGATATTTTTAAAATCTCAAATACCAACTGGATAATAAGATTTGGTTCTTTTTCAGATCCTTCACTTCAAAATCAACTCTTTTTTTTCCAAATACCATGTTTATAGTTTCTTTTTCTGTAATTTTCTCTGCAAGTTTGCAGTCATTTGCAAATATTTACGCCCTGTACTTCAGCACACTGTGATCAGTAAATAGAAGATGATGGAGCTGATACAAATTTTAAAGTGGATTCCATATTTATTTTTCCATCATATTCATCAAATGCAAGGGTAGAACTCACGGAAATTTAAACTTACTTTATCTACCGCTGTGGTAGTGTGTTGGTGTAGACATTTCAGGAGAGTGGAACAACAATTTTTATTTTTAATGGGAGGAAAAGACCTCACCTTACCTCAAACAGTTGTCCGGCAAATGGATGGTTGCTTTCAATGGGATTGTAAAACAATATTGTAGACACTGATCCTGCAGATCTCTTCACTTGCATTTCTATGATAAAAGTATTCTCTAGATTTGTATTTTAGAGTTATAAATATATTGAATTGGTGCAAATGTGCTCAACTTTTGGCAGATAAAGATGTTCATGTTTCTATGTAAAGCATCTTCAGATAATGAGTTAGCTCAATATACCAGCAAATGCCTACAGAAAATGTGTTTAAACATCGTTCACTGAAAGCTCAAGTAACAGACTTATTGGCACATGAGCAAACTGCTCTCAGGCAAGGGAGGCTGATACACCCTGCTAGATCTGTCAGCACTGACCACATGCACAGTTTCTACCATCTACTTTTTGGTTCCTACTGGTAATGCCAGAGAGCTTGAATGGAGTAGCCTGACAAGTGTCTTGTGACCCCAAGTCTAGGCAGTAGCCAAGTGGAGCAGGTACTGCCAACAGGCACGCGTGGTCTGACTCTGGTTGTTGGCACTCAGACCACCAAACACACACATGCACACAGAACAGAGCCTCTCACCCAGAGGAATAGTTAGAAATTGAGTCTATTGAGAAGACAGAACAGACACAAGACATTGTCAGACGAGTAAATTTGCCAGCCTGCTTTCATGCTACCAGTCCCTTTTATTCCTTTTTCTAAACATCCCATAGTATGTGCAGGACAATGGCAAGATGTTCTCCTCGGCATGTCAGAATGAGTTCCACAGCACTGCAGGCAGTGATGATGAGCTAATGATGAATGCTGAAGAAAGACCATCCAGAACTCCTTCTACACCAAAGGAAACTTTATTTTGACCCATAGGGTGGAGATGTGTCAGAAATAGAGAGAAAACCCAGCAGTCAGTTACAAAGACTAAAGACAGTGAGTAACTCAGCAGTAAAAGAAACATCAGCTGATGATAAAATTACCCATGCTGGAGAGTCTGTTGATGATGGTTGAAGGTAGGCATGCAGCTATGATCATTCCAAGGGAGATCAAGAATGGCTGGAAACATTTGAGACTTAAACGTGAACTTATTAAAGAGTAACTTGTACATGAAAGAAGCCAATGCATGTCCTCTTTTTTTTCCTTTTGTTTTGTTTAGGAGTATAGAATATGCTGCTCACAGTCAAATCTCTATCAACTGAAATTACAGCAGTATAGATTATTAAATGCTACAGAGTCAGACCCTGGACAGTCTCTGCACTGTGCTTTCACAATGAGAATTAGGAAGAAAAGTCATCACTAGTTTTGACCAAAATAGACTCTGAGAACTCCTTTTGCTTGATTAAGTTTTTGACACTGCAGACTACTACAGGATGTTGATTAAGAATCTTTACCACCTTTACTTCTCTGATGTAGTTCTTGATTTCAAAGCTATTGAATTTTTCAGAAATATAATAGAAAATAGTTACAGAAAATTATTAGTGAAATAGTAGGTCAGGTGAGATGACTGTAATGGTGCCTGTTACCTGAAGCCTTTGAGTCTGTTGAAAGGCCATGGCCTGATTCTATCCCATTGCTGCAGGTGGCACTGGTTTGGCCTCTTTACCAGTTTCTGGGCTCTGAATTAATCTTACACACTCTTGGGGTTTATGCATGGTGTAATGTCATTATAGTAAGTGAAAAGTTCATTATCAGCTGGTAGAAAAGGCTTTTGCTCCATTTTTACCCAAAACATTCAATTCTTTCATTGGCTTTAGCTATTATTTTCAGACAAACCTTACACTGAATTTGGTGCAGAGCGTGCAGTATCATGTCTCCAGCACACAGAGGCTTGTAAAGAGGGGTTCCCCCCTCTCAGCCTGTTTGAACCTGGCTGGAAGCCTGCCAGGATATCTTGGCAGGACAGCACTGCATGGGAACATCAGCTGAAAGAATCAAGGCTTTGTTAACACAGGACTTGCGACTTCGGCTGTGATGCTCTAAGGACAGAGCTGCACTGCTTACTCAGCTCCATCCCAGGGACTTTCACACTGTAATCCACTCCGTGACGTTGGGCCCTCAGGTTTCATTGTTGGGTGGATTTCTCCCAATTTTCTCTCAATTTCTCTCTTAATTTAAAGGTAAATTGAGAGGTAAAAATTCATGGTCTACACTTGGATTTAGCAATCAGGCAGTGCCACTTGTGCTGCTGTTTATTTTAGCATAAACAGGGGTTTACATGAGTACATGTATCTCCCCTGTAGTGAGTTTACATGAGGCAAGTTTGTGTGGGTCGTAAAATATCTAGACTGTGTCTGGTAGGAAAAAGCTGAATTTCTTTCACTCCACACAGTGAGTTAAGAGATGAGACAATTTCATTTCTGGTAGTCTTTGGAAAATATTATTTTATCCCACCATGGATGGAGAAGGGCCTTCCACTGTTTGTTGTGATTTGATTTTCTAATTTCAGAGACCACACAGCCACTATCTCAAACAGGCACACTAAATTATAGGTTGTAAGTGGAATCATGCTCCAAACAAATTTAGTTGGTAGCAAACATAAATTAACATCTGAAAATGCATCAAACTGAGGGTGGAAGATTACTTCTTTATGCATTTCTAAGGGATTTTTTTGTTAGTTCTATATTCCTTCAAGTTTTAGCAAATTTATCTGCAAGAAAGGAAATATTTTGTCATAAACTTGATTCCATTTTTTCTGCACTTGGCAAAACACTCAAATCAATCTATCCTTTAGAGGATAAATTGAACAGCACTGGGTTATATGTATCTAATCCTGCCTCCCTCTTTTAATTTTTTTTTAATAAAACATGTGGTCCATAGACTTTTGCATAGTGCTTCTGCACAGTGTAATTTAATGTGCCCTTCTGTGAACTTTTATGCAGAAAATGTCAGTTAGTTACAAACCTAAACTATACAAGACATTGCCCTAACAATTCCATCTTCAGAAAGGTTAGTGTGGGGGGTTTTTTGATGATGTGTGAATTATTGAGATAGCTTATTTGAAAGGTGGTGAAGGAGAGGAAAATCCTGTGCAGATGCAGAAATAAGATTTATTTTTTTTTTAAATTGGGGTTTTAGCAATTCGAAGCACTTTGAAAAGATGTTGTGTCAGTGACATGAGATAATTGAACAGTATTTTACCTATTAAAAATAAAATGTTCTTGAAAGTAATAGGGACCTTTATTCTAACCCTTCTAGTATAAAACATCTCTATTGTAACTGCTGCATTCTTTTTTAGTTCTTGCACATTTCACTTAATGTATGTTTGGGTTTTTTGTGTGCTATTACTGGCGGTACTTCATATAAATCCAGTTTAATCAATCCGGAAACTCATTTTCTTTTTAACATTTCCCAGCTCCCTGTTTGCCTCTGCTTCTCCATAATGTCAGAAGATTCTCCAAAGGCACCAACATGGGAATTTACAGATTATGCCGTTCAATTTTGACATAGGTCGAACTAGGNCATAATGTCAGAAGATTCTCCAAAGGCACCGACATGGGAATTTACAGATTCTTCTTTTCACTAACCATGGATTATGCCATTCAATTTTGACATAGGTCGAACTAGCAATGTCCATGTTCAGGAGGTTAGCTTGAAAAAAACCCTTCAAATAAGAGTATCACAGTGCTCTGCAATTGTTATTAATAACTTGAGATGTAAATTGTCACTGGAATCTAAACTACATATAACTGTTGTTTTTCTGTATTTTTCTGTTAAAAAATAGATGTTTTTTCCCATGCCACTTAGACAGACCCATAGTTTAGGATTGTATTTATCTCTGCTGCAATTTTAGTTGGATTTCACCTTGCATGTGTCACTTGGCACCTATACTTCTGGAGTTTTGTTGGAGATGGGGGCAGTGGGAAAGGGGATTTTTTTCTCCTCCAAGTGAAGGATTGCCATACAGCTGTGAGACACTCTTAGTTAAGTCAGATTAAGCTACATCAGATGGGCTGGTGTCTGAGTACACTGTGAAGACAGCTGAGCTGTCAGTGCTTTACTTTAATTAGACTTTTAATATTTCATCCCTTACTGCCCAAGGTGTGAACTGTCAAGCTTCTGAGAGGCTGCCTCTTCCTGATACAGGTGCAGTGCTGAGCCCAGGACTGGCACACATTTCTATCCAATTTATGTACAGTCATTTGGTGGGTTTGTGGTCCTCTCTTTCTTGATGTGCTTGTTGTCTGCAAGAACAGAAAATCACTGATCTGTTGTTAAAGGGTATTTGAGTTGTTAAATAGCTCATCAAAAGCCAGCCCACATCTCCTGACCCTAACCTTTCATGGTGGTTTGGCAGTGTCTAGCAGTTTTTTCCCCTTTAAAACTTGATTTATTGGTAAAGTTTAAGAGGCAAAAAAACCTAGCTGGATATAGAACAGAGATCCAAAATAGTGTGCATTTACCAAGGGGACTGAGCTGACTTTGTGTCTTTTCGTGTCTGAATAGAGGATGTCCTCTTTCCCCTGCCACGATTTTTTTTCCCAGCTCCCTGTTCTTCCTTCCCTTGTCCCCAGAAGGTCCTCCGAAACGCAGCAAGGCAGGGAGTAGAGGAGTGGGAAAGGCAGGCAGCAGCTTTTGTGAATTCTCAGTGAACTACTTGTCGCGTCTGGGGGCGCTTTGTGCCATCCTCGGGCAGCTCCTTCTCAGGAGTGAGTATCATTAGAGAGTTAATTACCCCATGCAAAGACCCGTTGACACTGAGAGATAAATACACACGACTGTAAGTTTTTCACGTCTAGGGTTTGCTATTAAGTATGTAAACAGCGTTCAAGTTGCATTTTGACAACTGGCTCCCCCTTGGTGTTGATCAGAGCAGCGCGTACCCTGCAGCTGGAGCACTGAACCAGAGCTGCGCTGCTGCTGTTTGATACGGTTCCTGGGGGACACTGAAATGTTTCATACACAAAGCTGTTTGATCTCTAGCTCTATATTCTTTGACACTGCCTTAGCGCAGCCCAATTTCTTGGCTTTCACAAAGCGCGTTTCTGTGTTAAAGACCACCTGCAGAAGCCCAAAGCCTTGCGTTGGTGGATCACAAGCTAAAGTAGCCAAAGTGCCTTTTGTCTCTGTAATAAAGTTGCATAAAGCATAAACCTACAAATCATCATATGGAACCATGTAATGAACCTCTTCAATCATTTCTTAAGCAGGGGAAAACCCTCTTGGAAAGCAAGGGATATGAATATTTATTACAAAATCCGCTGACTGTTATCAGAAGAAATAAAATTGTTCAAACGGAGAGCAAAACTATTGTCCAGGAGTAAAGACCCAGATAAAATCTGAAAGTTTTATTTCATCACTGGAATAGCTTTTCAACCTTACTTGTTTTGCTTTTACAAAGTACACTAAGAAATACATAAATAATGATTTTTCTGTCTGAATCCTACTAATGGCTCTGTTTTGGGGCATATAGTCTCTTCACCCTCTCTGTATTTTGCAGCTCCTTCTGTCTTAAATTACACTATCAGTGCACAGGGACATTCGTGATTCACTATAATTTATAGCAGTGGGAGCTGAAATAGTCCCTGTCCTAAGTTTCCCATATTGTGAGGTAGTTTGTGTGGCACCAAGAAAGCACAGGTGAGAAGCAGGACCCATTCTTCAACTCACATATAGTATGGGATGCAACTTCAGCAAAGTGTCCTAAGGGAATTATAAACAAATTGAAATAATTCTGGATATAAGTAAACCTCTCAGTTCAAATTTGTATTTAGCAGGGAGTGAAGGAAAATGATTTTTGAAATTATTTAGGAGGGCGGAACTTGTTTGCTAAAAAACAAAAAGTCCTGCTTTCAGGTTGTGATCATAGCAAAAATGTCTTTAGGATTAAATGACAGTAAATATAATTTCCATCTGGTGTTTCCACGAAAATATGAAACTGAAAATACAAAGCTATAGTGCAAGCCCACCTTTCCACTTTTTTTTTCACCAGTACTTCTTCAATAAAGATGTGGGTTTAGTTTGATTAACACATTTTTTACATTCTTGTTTAACTTGCTGTGTTGTTTTACCTGAAAATAATAAATTAATTAAAAAACAATGTCAAGGTTGTTTTTACATTTTTGTACTGTCAGAGGACAGATTGATGAGACATTTAATTTAGTGGGAAAAAAAAGATTTAATTTAAAACAGAACAAAGAATTTCATGTATGCCAAAGAATTGTTTTACTTTCTTGGTGTTCTTTTAAAAATGACATTTTCAATTTGACATGCTAGTTTTTGGTAAGTAACCTGAAGAAATAGTTATTCCCACAACTTTAGTAAAAACCAAAGGGAAAGTGGATTTACTAAATTTTCTTTGTCTGACTGAATGAAAATAGTGCACACATAGTTAACATCAAGTTCAAGCTGTATTATTCTCTAATAATCTCTAATTTCTTTCTCAGGCTTTTCAATGATTTCATAAACTGTTTTACAGAATTTGCACTGAAGTGATAGTGCTTCTTTGAAGCAAACTCCACAGTTTGAGCTTTGCAATTGACATTCACTCTGCAGGTTCTAATTATTGTTTTCCCAGTTGGTGAAGCACTAAGGATTACGCCTCAGATTCCGGCACAACAGTGACCATTACGAAGCACTACTGACACATTCCTTTTTCCCACCTTCTACTCTCTCCAGAGCTACATCTACAATGACCCTATCAGGTACTACACGAGGTGGAACCCCAAAGATCGAGCTCCTCCTTTGGCCCGTCCATCAAAATCCCAACAGCAGCTCACTGAGAACCTCCGTGGGACGACCTTCGGCCAAACCCAAACACAGAAGTTCTCACCAGAGTCAGAAGTGGGGCTCGACCAAAAAACCCTGATGGCTGCACTGCACACCTACATCACCCAGAACTTGTCAGCACAAAGCAATGACAAAAGCTCTCACAGCAGGACTAAAGGGTCTCAGGTTTATGCTGATAGATTCTACTCCACACAAGTCAGTCCTTTTGATGGAAGTTTTGCCAAAGGAAAAGCAGAGGATTTTAAAATGAAGAAGCTGTTCCAGCCAAGGCCTGCTTCTGGAGTGCTGAGGCCAACGCCTGAGGCGCTGAGTCGTAAATCTGCTTCCCAGGATGATCCCAAGGACCCTCTGAGTGTAGTGGATGGTAAAGTTGATATTTACTTATTTTAGCTTGTCTGAAGTTTCCCTCATGCTCACTGAGCATTTTTTGAGAGAAAGAAAACAAGATTAGACATTTGATATGTCTCCTACTATTGGCACATTTACATCTACCATAACACAGTAATAATGTTCGCCATTCTAAGTACTCTTTCCCTGCAAACATCTACCCACATTCTTCAACCCACCTTCCATATGCATGCAGAAATATATGGCACTCAGTAAGACAGAGCATTTATGTAACTTGTTATATTTTGAAAGCATTTTACAAACAACACGTAATTATGGGTATATCTTTGCTATCAAATCTGTTTTCATGCAGTCATCCCACACTGTATAAAGGTAATTTGAAATGCCTGGTTTTGTTCCATATCTATTTATTTAACTAGAAATTCAAGGACCATGGGTAAAATTTGAAGTTAAGCATAGAAATTAACAGTGAGATAAATTCTGGCGCAGAACACAGAGAAGGGAGGAGTCTCTCCATTCCATGGTGGGCAGAGATTAATACAGGAAGGTGGTGTTGCATCTAGTTTTGTCTGGACATTCAGTAACAAACAACCTATTTGCAGGATTTTCATCCTTTTTTTTTGAAAATGTTATCATCCATAAAGTGTAATGTTCTTTGATTTTTTTTGTAGTTTGTTAAAAACAAACGAACAAACAAACAAAACCCCAAACCAAAAACAAAAACAAAACCCCAAACTAAAACCAAAAACAAAACCCCAAACCAACCAACCAACCAACCAAACAAACAAAAAAACCACAAAACCAAAACACAAACAAACACACAGAAATGTCAAAGTTGCAGCAGAGGAATGATAATGCTTGCAATCTAAAGGATGCTCAGAAGTCAAAGCATTCTTGGTATGGTGCCCAGAGATAATAGGTTTCAAGGAATGAACTATAATGTAAAATCAAATCCAGGTGGCACTGTAAGTCTCTTGCACAGGTTAGACAATTTTGTTGCTAGACTCAAAACAAACTAGGCACATGCTGGTTTCATTATCCTCCAGCTGTTCCACTTCACCTTTCCTGGTAGGAGACAACTGGGAAAAAAATGCTTAACACTTACGGGGAATAACATGTTTCACAATTCACTGGGCTGTACTACTTTGACTTATCATACATAATATGCCCTGTAGGAACTTCTTCCATGGCACTTGCTTTTAAATGTTGCATAGACATAACATTATGAATTGTTTGAGTAGAAAATAATGTGGTTTCCTTTGTATTTTTGAGCCACTTAATAGTCTCGGAAGGAAGTGGTGAGGACAGACCCCAGCATATTCATTGCTTGAAATGCTGTCCACTTGGAATGATGGTGGTTTGGGTTCAGAATTCCCAGGCTGACAGCATCATCTCCTTCTGCTTTTAACCTTTCTCCAACCTCTCTAGTGTTTCAGGGTTCTTGTACACTTCCTGGTTGTTTCTCTCTCGCACTCTGTAAAAAGCTGGAAAGCATGAGGTGCTCAGTTCTCTGCTGCATCTGGTACAGGATTAGATAAAGGAACTGGACTGGGAGAACAATCCAGAAGGTACTGAGCAGATTAGTCCTGAGCATTGCTGCAAAACAGTGGCAGGTAAATCTGCTAACAAGGCACCCTGAGGGAGAAATAAAAGAGAAGGAAATGTGGGGCTATTTTTCTATCAGATTTGGAAGCTGTTACCTCTAGGAGTAGTGTGATGTGCGTGGGTACTGCCTTTGTAGTCACTGTGCAATACTGGAGTTGTTAATCTCTCTTGTGCACCAGCTGTATTTAGAATTTAGCTTGGTTTTCTGTGGTTTGTTTTACTCTGCTCATTGTTGGTGTGTTAAATATTACAGAATACATCTCTCTGTTGCTTTGAAAAGGTCAAAAAATTAGTAATTCAGATGTCTTTAAAAAAAAATAGCAACCTTCCATGTTTATGGAAGAAAGATGGTTTTGTACATCCTCTGTTTTGCAAAGCTGGGTTCACCATTCCATATGGCACTCAGCTGCTGAGTACAGCTAACATGTGGACAGTAGGGTGATGGGGTTGAAGAAGACAGACCACCCTGTGGGACTTCTAACACAGTTCCTGCTGCCATACCATGTGGTTGTCAGGCAAGTTGGCTTTCGTGCTTGTGCCAGTGCAGTATGAGGCATGATTTACTTGCTGTACAATAAAAAGCTGTTTTCCCTTGATAAGGTGCTAATGTTACCTACTAGGGAATTATACTGGTGAAGCTCATGTTAAAAATTACATCACCTAGGATGTGTATGCCTTCACCTTCATCAGGGCTCCAGGGCAACTATGAGAGGCAACTTGCATTCTTCACTTGGAGAGCCGGAGCTAAGGGAGAAATCTGGTTTGTAGTACAAGCCCTGTGAAACATGGCTGAGCATTGCTGAGTCCCTTTAGAAGAGGTCAGTGGGAGAGTATAAAAGCTGTGCACAGGTACGTTTGCTGCCTGAGTGCGGTGCCATTGCAGTATCCATCTGCTTTTTAGTCTTTCGCCAACAATATTTTCAGATGTTAATACAATCATCCCATTACCCAAAGGTGTTTGTAAACAGATGCACTGATATTTCTTCATGTGTCAGCCTTATCCAATAATTTGCAAATTATTGAAAACATGAACAAGTGCCATAACAAGAAGTGGAAACATCTGTATTTAACATGGACATGGATTAACATCATATCAGTAGCCTCGTGAAGTTATCAAGACTCTTCATGTAGACCTACATTTCACCAGGCTCTTATGCTTTGGTGACTGTCTCTCACAGTGTACTAAAAACATGAAGTTCCTCATACTTACTGGGTTTGGTTATTGCCTTTGGTCCTAAATTAAATGCTTAATATAATTATATGCCAAAAGTAGTGTGTAATGCCAAAGTTTTAGTCATGTCAACACAAGCATTTAGGAGTTCATTTGATGAACTGTACCCAGGTGGCAACGGCCAGGGCAGGAACACTGGCATGAGAGGAACAGGAGGCTCCACTACACAACACTGGGGTTTTAGTGAACCAGGAGGACTTGCAGTGAGCCTTATCCCAGCATTATCTGGATTAGGGCCTGTGGCCATTCTTTTTCTCATGTTATTCCCTGCCCTGTTCCCCCATTCCCATTTTGTTTGACATTGAAACTTTTTTTTTTAATTGACTATGAGCCTGTGGAAGCGGACTGGAGAGATAAGATTTGGCTAAGATAATAGGTACAGAAAAAAGTTGGTTTGGTAAAAAGGAAATGGAAAGGAAATGACAAAGCTACTGACTGCATGTTGTTGAGCAGCTCAGTATTTGGTCTTGACAGCTGGCTGTGAATCAAAAGAAATAAACAAAAATCTAGTAGTGTTACATTAATATAACTCTTTTAATTATATATGTCCTGAAATATAATTCTCTTTTAAGAGTTGTCTTCAAATGATGTTTTATTTGTAAAGTTTTAGTTTTGATTCGGATCTGACATATATTCTGTCTTTTCGTTGCTAACTTTATTAGCTCTGATTCAATAATTTAGGTTTTTCTGTCAAGTTATTGTCCAATAGTTCTATAAAACATAAGAACAGAAATGATACCTAAGCAGACACAAGGCTTCTGTGGTAATCTGGCAGTGCTCTTTTTTCCTACAGCTTAATTTTCAGCATTGCTGCCATGTGTAAGTGGCCATCTGCCGGGTAGTTGTTGTGCTTCTTGAAAAAGCTTCTTGAACTCTGGTTAATCAAGTCTATTGAAAACTTTAGTTGTTGTTTAGATCAAATTGCTTTTGTAGATCACCGTCCTAAATGAAAGCATTTTTGGTCATTACGTTTTTATTATATTAATAAATTCATAAGGGGGATCGATACAATAAAATGAAATGTGGAAAGTATTCAAAGTTTTCTCTGAAGTGTTGCTAAGCTTCCATCAAACTTCCATATTAATTTTGCTGCCTCCAAATATTGCGGCCAAGAGAGTTTGGCACAGATTGTGAGTTTAAGTTTTTGACTCTCATTGCTGAACACTTTCTTGTACAAAGCACTCCACTGTTTCAGTATGGTACCAAAATCTTTGTCAGCTGTCACAGTTTGAAGTAACATCACAGATTTAACCTGTCTTTTTTATTGATAGTTGCATCTGAGTGTGCTTAAAACTGTCTTTCTTTAAAGTAAATTTCAAAAGTTCACAGCTTACAACCTCAGCTGAATTTTATAATTAAATCAGTAGAATTTTGTAATAACATTATAGTGGATTATTGGAAAGATGTTTCTTTTTCACCTGGAACAGAAAGTACATCAGAGCCACCTTCCCCGTGTGTCAACATGCTCTTTGACTCACAATAAACCTATTATTTAAGCTGCTTAAGTTTTTTCCTTTACATGGACTAACTAGTTAAGGAAAAATGGCGTTGGTTGGGTTGCTGAATTATGGGTCAGGGTGGAGGAAGTTAATCTTTGCCTCCCTGCATAATCAGAGATGTTCTACTGCCTCTTCCATGGAGCAGAAGAGTCTCTTGATTACACCTATTTATTTCCTGGTCTCTATCTACTTCTTTTGCCTTTGCTATGAAAAAAAAAATCCTTCTTTTTAGCCCTTCTTACCTCAGTGTTTTTCCCTGTTTTCATACTTTTTAGGTCACGATTATGTAAGCCTGAAAGCTGACAGCATGGTCCCATAGTCTTGTTTACAGATGATGATGAACATGTCCAACCACAGGGCTTTACAGGGAGAATGTCACTACTGAGAAAAAAGGTTGATTGTTGCCTTCAAACTGCTTATATGGACATTCATACATTCAACACAGATTTAAAAGCAGTGCATGTCTTCCTACACGATACTACCTATGAGAAAGAGTTATATTGCTTGCACACATATGCATGTGTGTGCTAAAATCCTTATCAACATGAATAAGCAGAACAGAGGCATGACTGAAAATGGTTTTGGTATGCTACAGTAAGCCCTACTTTTAGTTTCTTATACTCCGAGGGACGTTAGACCGAGTTTTGCAGAATTATACAGTCTGGTACTGAAGTGCAGATGCAATATATACAGTCGGAAAACTGCATTCCCTGAAGAGCTGTTATGCTCCATCTTCTGACTCACCTTTAACACCCATTGTCCTTGAATTTCCTTATCTTCAAAAGGTTTATTACATCAAAGTTGTTTTGTTGTTTTGGTTTTTTTTTTGTTTTCTTCCTCAATGTGACTGTCACAGCTGACAAACCAAAACAAGTTTTATATATATATATAATCTTTGATAAAATACATAAATTCCAAGAGAAATCAATACAGTTTAGGAGGTTTGTCCTTTTCATACACACGAATGTAAGGGACATATATCCATATCCACTTCTAACTGAAGAGGAGCTTTTTGATTGAAGGACAAAATGTCTGACTCTCTTTTTTTTTTTTCCCAGAAGTCTGTATAGCTCTTCATCTTGCAAAAAAACAAATCAACAAAGAAACCTGATCTCTGAGAAACAGTAATATTGTTTGCACTCTTTTGTAGCTAAAAAAAATTTAAGCTACCTTAACACTTTTCTTCAGTATTTTGAGTCAGTCTAGACTAGGAAACAACGCTCTTCTTGTAAGGAAAAAGTGATAATTTTATGCCCTCTCTCTAGGACAACTTGCTGGGTTGTAGTGGCATACATACATCCCCCATTCCCGACAGAGATTCACCTTGTCATAAACTTTAACATCCATTTAATGCAGCATGAATGTGTATGCCTTCCTTTAGAAAACAGATGCTCTCCATGAAGGAAAAGCTATCTTTTAGGAAAAACAAAAGATGCTTTCTGATAAAAGCACATGTACTTCATGTGTGCAGCTAAATCATGTGCTTATGTTGTTTTGTGATCCAGAGACACTTATTAAAGATGTGTTGAAGGACCTAGAGAAACATCGGGTGAACGTGGAGAATCTCAGCTCAACAGAACTGGATGAGATCGCTGATACTATCGCCACTGCAATTCAAAGTGTTGACATTCAGGAAGAAACACAAGGTGGTGCTGGGAAAACTAAAGAAGAAAAAACAGAAGCACAAACAAAAAAAGGAGATGCTCAAGGAAAGGCAGAATTTCAGATGGGATTAATGGAAAACAGTGTTAATATACCAGGTATTAATTATAAGAGTTAAGTACAACAAAAAAATCAGGTATCCTAATTTTCCTCTGTCGTTTCAAATTAGTGCCAGACTTTTAAAAATTCAACTTAAAGAAGTTAGGAGGGAAATTTCTGTATTTCCCCAAAGGCTGCAGGATTTTAGCTTTGTTCTTTTCTTTTTACAATGGGTTCTTTATTTACCAAAAAAAATCTGTTTGTTAACACTTGGCCTTCAAGCTTCTCAAACAAGATAACCCTACACGCCAAATTATATTGAAATACAAATTGCTTTCTGCTGTTTGATCTAATTTCCTCTTCTTGAGAATGAGATGTTTAAGCAAAATTATAATGAAAATTATTATATTACAAGATGTATTTCAAAATACATGGAAAAAAAATGTTTTGCAGGTAATCATTCTTTAATGTTGGTCACAATTACCTGCAGAAGAAAGTCTGAGACAAGTAGAGGTGCAAAACCACTCATGCCCTTTCCTACTTAGGGAATAAAAAGAGTTATTGTTGTTATTTGCTTCTGCCTGCACACATATTTTCCTGGTAATGCAGATTCAGGAGCTACAGTAATTGCCATTAATGAGTGGATACCACAGTGGGACTTGTTATCAGTCATCCATTCTCTATTTTAGGAATAATATCTAGGACACCAGAAATGTGTACTGTAAGTCATAAACAGTGATTTTAACTTACTGTCTTTTTTCATGGTGTTACACTGAAATCCTTACTAGTTAGGAATATTCTGGTTATTTTAATTGCCAAATCTGTTTATACATTAAAAGGACTGAACTGAATCATGCTGAGAAAGAAGAGTAACACCCAGTTCATAACCCAAAAAGGCAGCATTATTTGACTGAGGTTAAGGACATGACTGAATATCATCACTGTAATTGAACTATAATATGGTTTTGGTGAATGATATCTATTGAAATAAGTCATCTTCTTCCACCAAAACATGTATGAGGGATGTATATGTTTCCTTTTTTTTTTTTTACTCTAAATGTTCATTCAGCTAGAGCCATTTCATAGGGGTTTTTTTTTCCTAGATATTGTTAAACTGATATGACAATTGGACACTTAATTAGCAAAATAACACTATTACTTAGGCTCTTGAAGTACTCTGTCTATTGATCTTGCATTAATTTGCTATCGAAGTGGGGTTAGAATAACAATAACAAATTATACAGTGCTCTTTACAGTGCCCTTTCAGCTTTGATGTCTTAATGTTTAAATTACACAAAAAGGCCACTGCTACAAAGCAGCCTATGAGAGTCTTTGTTTTGTACATCATTTTTGCCCTTCATAACTAAATATTGGTGTTTTTCATATCCTACAGACAATGGAGTGCATGAAGCCAGCACAAGAACGGATAAAGAGGTAGAGTACCACTATTTTAACAAAACAAGTATTTAATCTCAGAATATTGGGTTTCTATGCAGTGAAGGTCAAAAACACAATTCTGAAATGTAAGACTTGTTCTGTGTTTTCTGTGGCTATGATTCAATATCACAAGTAGGCAAGTTGTTGTTGATGCATTGAAATATCAAATGAACATTGATTTAAATCTTAACCAAAATTAGTTTTGCTGTTCAAAAAAGCAAAATCAAGTCCTTTTTGCCTTTCTTTAATTTGTAAATAGAGATAATTCATAACAGATTCCCGAAGTTCAGAAAAATTCAGTCATTTCCTCAAGTTAATAAATTTTGAATATTGGGATGTTCTTGAAAACACTCTTCCCTGTCTTTTATATGTTTCCTTGATGAATGTAAGCATCCTTGCTCAGATCATCTCACTGGTTTTCAGAAGTGAATGAGTAAATATATTCCCTCTGAAGGTATGTGTTGGGATGGGGATGGGCTGTGTTTCAAAATTCCCTCTCCTTTCATGGGATCTGCCATTCAGTTTTATGTGTTACCACAAATTCATTGAATACCAGCGGTATTTCAAAAGCTCTGAGCATTGCATCTCTTACCCTAGCTATTAACATCAAATTTAGCATTTAATCCAGATTACTTTTACAATATTCCTCACGAGCTTTGAATTGTATCCTATGGACTTCTGTCCAATATTCAGCCATTTTTGAGGTATATTCATCTATCTTTTTCTGGGTTTCATGGAGCAGAAAATTGTCAAAGGAATATTTTTTAAAACTCTATGAAACTTCTCCTACTGTATACTCTGTCAAAAGCTAATAGTTGGAGATTATAAATGGGCAAATCTTCTTGTGTTCACAGTAAAATCTCTTCCGCCCTTCTACCAAGCAAGGAAAATACACACATGAACAATGTGGCAGGAGCTTTGCCCACCCAGATGAAATTCTTCAAGGAATGAAGTGCTGTATTCACAACAGACTTACAGAGTATAGATTTCTTAGTGGCAGTTTGAATAGAGGATGTGATAGAATAGAATATATTGTGACACAGAGCACAAAGTGCCCATTAGCCGTCATTTGCTTATTGTTTTGATTTAGTAGACAGATATTTCGTTTTTCTGTGATCATATGTTTAGCTTATTGGATTACTCAGATACAGTTTGTCACCATTTCTAGAGATGAATAATTGAAATAGAATTGGTCATATAATATCTGTTCCCTTTCCTGTGTTATAACTGGTGAGACCCAAGAAGTATTCATGTTTCCAGGCCCAACACATAGACATGTTGATGGATATTTATATTCTTTCTCCTTTTCATTAACTTAGCTCATAATAAAGTTTTATTTTCATCAATACTTAAACACATAGACACATGAAAACTATAGTGGCATAGTTTAATGCTCTTTTATTATTACCGAATAAACAGTATGTTCTTAACATAGTCTGGCAGCTTATAGAAATTAAGAAAATGACCATGCAACAGTTGTATGAGTAGACTATGCCATATCAATTAGAATTTGGAAGATTTAATCCAGTTTTGGTTCAGTATATCATTCCTGTACTTAGTTTTAAAAATAATGTTATTCTTTTGATATAGGAGAACACTGCAAAACTAATTAAATTCTTGAATGAGAATGCATTACCTGAAAATACACCCAAAGACCTCGGCCCTGAAGAATCTACTAAGATAGAAACCAAGAAATCTGAAGAAACTGACTCCTCAGAAGAAATAAATGCTGGTGTGGAAAACGTAAAAAGTGAGACTTTCTCAAGGGAGCTGACAACTGCAGAGAACAGTGAATCTGACTCCAAAGACCTCAGCAAGACCAGCTACTGGATTAAGAACGCTTTAATGCAGGATGGAAACTCCTATGAAAAGCCTCAGAAAAATACGGGACAAGGCTTGCAACTCGAAGTGAAGTCTTCTGAGGAGAAAGAATACGGCTACATTGTGACAGTGAAAGAGTAAGTACAGTGGCCAATTTGAATGGCATTTTTAACCGGAGAAAAGATAAAGTCATTGCACCTAATGAAATATGAATGTGCAAGAGGAAAATGCCACAGGCCTGATTTTTAATACATCTGAAACTGTTTGGAACCTGTTCAATACTTTGATGAAAATACAAGAAAACAGTTCCATTTTCTTACAGTTGCCTTTCCTCCCTTTCGGATGATTGTGGGTCTTTTGCTTAGACGTCTCTCTATCTTCTCATGTTCCAGTGACCTTCCAATATGTCAGTAAGTGTGCTTATGGTTAGGATGCAGGCTTTAAATATTTAACTTGAAAGTAGTCTAAATACCAATGCCTGAGTCATTCTTTCAAAGAATGACACACACAATAATAAAGCACAGTATTTTCTCTGTGGTTTCATTTTGATCTGAAAATAGCACATACAGGATTCCAAACATCACATATGCAGCTAGTTTAGAAAGAAAGACCTAATGATTTCAGGTCATGTCAGTAACGAATTTGACATTTAATACTATACTTTCAAAAGACAACTTTAGCCCCCTAGTGATATGCAGTTCATTACAGCAACATTTGGGATTTTAGAATGGTGTAGGCACTTTTACATCCTTTTTTCCCCCTGTGAGAGCAATACTATATTTGGTTAGTGATCATGACTCATCTTCTGTGAGAAACTGAGACAGGAACTTCTTTAGCATGGATTGATTCTTTTGACTGCCTCGAACTTCTAAATGGGCTTAAAAGCAATAGAACTGTGGAAGGATTTGTGTTTTTACTATGCTGCATTGCTTTGAAATTCCTGTGGCTGCATATCAGAAACAGACCAGAAATTGATGGAATACCCCAGTTTTACTGCACCTCATGGATCCTGCCTATGAATGTTATGTGAAGCAGTAGAAGCCAGTTTTACCTCAGCTCAGCAATACTTCCCCCAGCTCTTTTAACTCACATCAATCTGGAAGGCTCCTTTATACCCAAGAGTATCTTAATGGCACCATGTCCTTTGACCATCCAGACTTTATTTGGCTCATAAATTCTGTAAAGCTTAGAGCTTTCAGAGCTCTATGCAATGGGAAATGTTCTGAATTTCAGTGTTCACAACCTGGAGATTCTTTACTGTGTCATCTTATCTGGTTTTCTTCCTGCTAGTCTCCCACTGATGGGTTTTCCCTGAATTATGTCTGTTATTATTCAGTGAAACTTACTGAAGAAGATCATTTGTCCAAATGTTCTTGGTTCTAGAGGACTCCACATAAACTAATATAATTTAGCATAGTTTTATTCAGACTCTTTACCATTTTCAGTAGGAGAAATACAAAAAGTACTTTTTTATAATACTAGATTATTATAATTTTAGCAATTTTTGGACAAGATGCTTTTAGATAGCTAAAGTGAAAGAAGTCCATCCTTGACTGGATATTGGGGGGAAACACAGCTACAAAAGGTGAGGAAAAGGCTGAGGTACTTAATGCCTTCTTTGCCTCAGCTTTAGTAGTAAGACTAGTTCTTCAGGTACCCAACCCCTGAGCTGGAAGACAGGAATGGGGAGCAGAATGGAGCCTCCAACAGTCCTGGCTAGCTGGGGAAGTCCCAGCTGACTGGAAGTCAGCAAATGTAAACTACATGTACAAAAAGGGTTGGAAGGAGATCTGGGGAACTGCATGCTGGTCAACCTGACCCTGGTGCCAGGGAAGGTCATGGAGCAGATCATCTTTAGTGCCATCATGCAGCACGTAAAGACAACCGGGGGGCAGGGCCCAGCAAACATGGGTTTGTGAAAGGCAGGTCCTGCTTGACAAACCTGATCTCCTTTTGACGGTGTGACCCACTTAGTGGGTGAGGGAAAGGCTGTGGATGTGCCTACCCAGAGTTTTGTAAGGCCTTTGACACCATTTCCTACAACATTCTCCTGCAGAAACTGGCTGCTCATGGCTTGGGCAGGTGCACTGTTCACTGGGTAAAAACTGGCTGGATGGCCAGGCCCAGAGTGAATGGAGTTACATCCAGGTAGTGGCCGGTCACAAGTGTGTTCCCCAGGGCTCAGTACTGAGTATTTAATATCTTTTTTTATGATCTAGATGAGGAGATCAAGTGCACCCTCTGTCACTTTTCAGATGACACCAAGCTGGGAGAGAGTGTTGATCTGCTGGAGGGCGGGAAGGCTCTGCAGAGGGATCAAGAGGGAAAATGGCCTCAACTTGTTCTAGGGGATGTTTGAATTGCATAGTAGGAAAAACTTCTCCACATAAAGGTTTGACAAGCATTGGAACAGGCTGCCCACCATCCCTGAAAGTGTTTTAAAGATGTGTACACATGTCACTTAGGGACATGGTTTAGTGGTGGACTTGGCAGTGCAGGGTTCATGGTTGGATTCAATGATGCTAGAAGTCTTTTCCAATGTGAAGGTGATGCTACTTGTGGTGTAGTTGAAATTTCAGGAGCAATCCATTCACTATTAGCTTCTGAGGCTTTGCAAGTACAATCCAGAGAAGATATTAAGACTACTTCAGTGAACTCCATGAACTGCTAAGATGAGAGCATTTAATTGTGCCACAAATCAAAGATAAACTTTTCCACCTAATAGTTGAAGAAAAGCTTTGTGATACTTTAAAGACTTGTCAAAATGGCAGTCTGATTGTCAATGGCAAGAACAATAGGTCACTCCTGCTGTGTTTGTCAAGTGACCTTTTAGATGGTTGGAGCAGTGCAATCCATACCAATCCATAATATCCATCACTGCTAAGGTTTGGAATTAATTGACAGTTTCAGTGTAGAAAATTGTCCAGCAAATTCTCTACTGTGCTGCTTCAGCACTTTATTATGCTGAGAAACCAATCAAATTGGTGATTTACTTTCTTTACTCTTTTCTCCTTCAAAAAATTACAATTCTACCACTGTAGGATTGGTGTGAGAGAGATTTTTTTCTTTCTCAGTGTAATTGCTTTGAACTGTTTTGCTAATTTTAACTCTGAATTTCTAAAGTAATCTTATTTTTTAAAAAAAGGTTATCTATAGGTTGTTATTTTCATTTGTATTCTACTTTGAGCATGGTGATAAAATACCTCTCTGTTACAGTGGGGATACATCAGTGTGAGCTCTCAAGTAGGAGGAGTCTTTGCGTTTGGACAGAAGAGCTCTTCCCATTTTCTGAAATTCTAGTTCTTCAAGTTTGGAAAACTTTCTTTTTTGTGTTCAAAAAAATGCCAGTGCTCCCATTTGTTTGGCAGTTTGTGCTCTAAAATTAGGGCCTAGATCCCACAATCAAAACATTTACACAGTGTTTAGTCTCCTGAGTGTCTCATGAGGAAAGCCAAAGCTTGGCTTTCCAGAACATGTAGTTCTTACCACCTCCAGTCAAACTAAATGTAAGCTGCTGCATGCTCAGCAGTTTAAACAGCCAAGCTGGCATGCAATTTCTCAAATATGAGATTGAGTAGCTAGACTTAAATGCACTAAGAAAAATCCTAGTTTGAAAGTTCATCTCTTTTTACTACTTATCACAGTCTTTCAAGCTTCAATATCAAGTCATACTTGTCTGAAACCATGCTTGGACATCTAATGAAGAGGACCCTGTCCTGTTTTGTGATTTATCAGAATGCATGTGCTTGTAGATTTTCATATAAATACTAGATCACATACAAGATCACAGACAGCCCATGGCAGCTCTCTTAGCTTGTGAGCCAACTTCTGGCATTGTTGTATTAGGCAATTCCTGGATATTTCATGTTTTGTCATATGTTAACTCTCAATTCCAGACTGTCTATGTAAAATTATATAGGCTGTAAATCTGTTCACAGCTTGTTAAGTGAGTTGGATCCCACATGCATGTCTGTGCATTTCATTTGAGGTAGCTGGTACTCTGCTGAGGTGCTGTGAAAAAGCTGAAAACAGATCTTGTGTTTGTAGTATAAAATTGCTATGGAATATGATTAGTCTGCCCCATTTAGCATGCTGAAGGGTTAGGTTAATTCCAAATGCTTGATATTACTTCTTCACCTTTACAAATGTGATAAATGATACGGCTTTGCATATAATGATTACTTTCCTCGGGATGGCTTTTGGGTTAGGACCCTGAAGCTGGGTTGTACAGAACTCTTGGTTTGTTTCCCAAGTTTTCTATTTTCCTAGGCAGGTCATTAAAGAATTGTATTTTTGTGGTCTTCATTATTGGTTTTCCCTACCAGGTGGAAACATTTTAATGGCATTTAAAAATTTAATTTAAAATAAATAGGAAAAATGAAAGATCTACAGCAATGAAACAGGTCTGATATGTTTTATTGTTCTTAATTACTGGAAGGTCTTGATGTATCTTAGAAGCTGAGCTTTTGTATTCCATGAGGCTTTTCAGCTGTTTTTAGAAAATAATAACAGAACGTTCTTGTCCTTTAATACATATATACAAAAAGATTTGACCTCCTCTGTATATCTCACTGTCCCTTTTGAAGTTGTTTTTTTACCTACAAGTGCACTTTGTCAAGGGAAAGAGATTTGTGCGTATTCTTCAATTCACTTCTGCAACTAGCCTTAAAAACTAAAAGAAATTATAAACATACATAAAAGAGAAATTCTGTTGGTACTGAAGTCTGATAAAATCACCAAGGGACAGCACTGCTGAGATTAAAAAAGAAGTTAAATGTAAAACTTTTATCTCTCACTTTGTCCCTTTCCTTAGAAGACTCTTCCCTTGTATAAATAGGTTCTATAAATGTCCATAATTGATTTTAAAGCCCAAGGTTTTGCTTTTGACAACACAACTTGACCCCCTATCTGAATAATACACATGGAAAATCCTTGCCTATGAAATTATCTAGTAAGCACAACTTGGTCACTGTGTCTCAGCACCAGAACTGGTAGAGACACAGTTCTAGACTCTTTTGTTGCTAACTCCTCACACATAATTATTCATGATCCCTAGAGTTTTCTAGACATAAAATCTTTTTTCCACCTATAATTCTCCAGTTTTCTTGTGATACTTAGAAAGTGACAGAGATCATATCCCCCACATTACTCCACTGACTTAATTTTGATATTATATATTCCCATAGGAAAATGATACTTCATGCCTCTTTTTCATCCACAAGAAAATAACAGAAAAGTGGCAGCTAATGCGGCTTTGCCACAGAGAGCAATAAACAGTGGCTTTTGTTAGGTTGGGGGTTTTTTAATGCAAGAATTCAGCTTTATATATTTTGAATTTATTATGCGTTATATGTGGAGAGATAATATGATAATCTGTCCTACTTCAGTTGCCCTTAGCTTTTGTGCTTTCAAAATCTGTTGAAATATATTATGACAGAACATGATTCTCCCCTGCTGATGAGATCACTTTACAAGAGAAGAGTCCTTCCAAGTGTCCATCTTTCCCTCCTCAATGGGCTTCACTTTTACAGATGTTTTCCTCTTATGTCTATTGGGACCAGCTCTGCATTTTCACTTCTAGAGCAACATAGAGAGAAAATTTTCTAATTGATGTAGCTGATGACCAGCTCATGTGTTGCACTAATGACAGTAATGACAAGGAATCACTCTGGTCCCTTGGGCCGATGAAAGGCAATAGGCAATTGTGGGAGTGTGCCTCGAGTCCACGGTAGCACCACAGGGACTCTCTCCACTTAGCTGAACAGAAATGGCCTGGTTTTCCAGACCAGACATCCCCAGAAACTCCCAAGTCTGTCTTTCCATACCTCCTGTGCCACTTTAGCATCCATTGTTCAGGTCTCATGTGCCAGGTCTTTGAGAGAGCAGCTGATGCAGGTACTCCACAACCTCTCTGTGAGCAGGTTCAGGTTCCTCTTATCTAGAAATGTACATTACATATCCCCAGACTAGGGATGGGGCTGGAGGCTGTGCTTTGTTTTCATAAACAGTGGTAGCCGTTATAACCCTGACATGCTGCAGTATCTCACAATGCCATACGGTCAATACTTCTAGTGTATCACAGTGTTTTTCGGTTAATTACCATCCAGGTCATTATGAAACAGTGATGAATTTTAAACTTTTGAAATGAGTGAGAAGAAGAAAGCCAAAGATCAGGATTCCTGGGAATGCAGCGTACTGAATCATAATGCAGTCTATTATCTGATAGTACCTTTTCATCAGTGCTGTTCTACCCAGTCCTGGGAAGTTCAGATATAAAAATGCCATCATTTAATTTTCATGCCTGATTTTCTGTTGGAATTTCTTAATTCAGATAATGTGTATTGTAAATGCTTGACCACTAAAAATTAGAACGGAGTAATTTCATAAATAGAAAATAAGTGAGGACTAATTCAAAACACACACGATGAATTGGAACAGAGAAAACATTTTATTTTTTTCTATTGAGTAGAAATTCTGCCTTTCCATTGGCCCTTTTTGATTTCCTAGCAGGATCCCTTCAGACACTGCAAGGTGCTAAGTCTCCACAAAACATTCTGTACTCCAGGCTGGGCACCCACAACTTCCTCAGCCTGTCTTCGTAGAGGAGGTGCTCTAGTCCCCTTATCAACTAATATTTCTGTTTCTCTAACTTCTTTCTTTTAACACTGATGTTGTCTGTCATTTTTAGTTTAAACCATTTGCATTATAAATTAGTCTAGGCTTTGTGCTGCCTTGGAGGAAGATGGATAATTTTAAGGAAGGGAAAGAATGAAAAGTGCATCAAAATGTGGATCCAGTTGTCCTCAATCTCATTTATTAATTGCTTTTATGAAGAAGTAATTTGATATGAAAGAACAGTTTAGCATTTTCAAGGCTTTTTTTGCATCAGAGATTCAGAGTGCACGACTCCGTGGCTGTTTCTAGCAATCAGCTTAAAATGCATTAGGGACTACTGTGGTGGGGTCCATTTCAGCCTCCGAAGGGAGGGCATCACAATTATGGCACGGATTATTGCCATTATTTCTGTGCTTCTGCTAGCGACAAGCCATCTGTATGAATTTGTTACTATTAACACAGCTGGAGGTAGTGCATGTTTGAAGTAATGCAAGTGCAGGCTGGCACAGTGTCACACTTCCATTATAACTCCAGAGAGCTGATCCTTCTCAACTTCTCTCTCACTCCCGTGTTTCCATGATGCCGTTATCTCCTCTGACCTTCATGGCCTGGCCACTGCCATTGATTTTTAGCGAGTGTCATTTGTGTTACAAATTGGTCTGGACTTGAATCTGTCTGTATTAAGAGGTTTAAATTCACACTTACTGGTGGTGGGAAAAGAGGGGAAAAAATTACAGAAAGTGGGAATTTGCTGAGCTGTCAAAACAGAAGTAAGCTTAAAAAGGTTTTATGGCTAATAAAGCCTTTGAGGAAACAAGCATAGAAAAACGAAAGTGCAGTCCAATGCAATAAAATTGCTGTGTCCTTAAAATGATTACGATAACAGTGCTGTGAAGTCTGGCAGCTCTCAAACAATCCAGTGAATAGCTCTGTGCTTAGAAGTTATGTGGTTGCTCTCATGAATTCTGAGTAAATGCAAACCATTTACAAAATTAATAATTTTATAACTTAATGTAAGACACAGACCATGTTAAAAACAAACTAAACCCATGAAACTCTCTAAGTCTTTACTGGGGATGTGTGCTTCAAGATGTATGAAATACCACTGAAGCACAGACAAAAGAACTCAAACTCAGACAAGGCAGGCTGCTGTAACACCTTGGACTTGAAGCATCAGTGCCCAGGACTTTCATTATAGATTATCAGATGAGTTACTCTCAGGGGCACTTCCAGACAAGAGAAATAAATACAATTTCAGTGTCTAAATGTTTTTTTAGGCTTGGTAGGCTCAGAAAGAATTTAACGGCAACACTATAAATTACTTTGATTCAAAATATTCCCAGTAGTCCTTGCTATGGCACTTGCCTCCTCTATGACCTGGAGCAAACCCCTCTAATGTCTCAGTCGCTTCTCCATTGTATGGATAATATGCAATCGTTCTTGTGATGACTGAGACTTCCTTTGTGTCTAGAAAAAGAGAAGTAGGAGTTGGAAAGGCTGGATTCAATAGCTTTATCGATGGTTGCCAATCTGATGAGAATGGCAGGGTCATGTCACTGTGTTGCCGTGTCTTCTCTGACATGCTGTGTGCTACCTACAGTGGCAGGAGCTCCATCCGTGGGGCAGGTGTGGGTGGCAACATACTCCATTTATTCCCTCCTCAGGCTAAATGCAACATCTTTCCTTTGGACTGTGGAGAGTGGGACTCAGATGTTGGCAGTAGCAGCTAAATGAGCCAGTTTTGGTAAATGACCTTTCAGGTCAGAGAACAGTGGTGTTGGTATGCTAAAAAGTGCCATGAAGCCAATTCCCAGGAGACAGGAGTTAGTGGAAAGATGGGAGTGAATATCTGTTGTGGAACTTCGGTAAAGCTACATCTGTTTATTGCAATAGCATCAGCGGCTCTCCCATAGCTCAGTTACTGATGAAATTTGCACACAAAAAGCTTCACATCAATCTATTTCATACTTCAATAGCTGAGTTCCCCCATTATGTTGCTTGTTAAAATATTTACTAATCTTGGCAGAAAAAAAAAAAGGTGAAGATAAATCCCAAAGAATTTAACTGTTTCCTTAAAAATAAAAGCTCTCCTAGTATTATTTACAGCTTCTCTGAGATAGAGAAGTGCTGTGTTCACCGACTCTGAGACCACACTAATGATCAGCTACTATTTTAAGCTACATATTTTAAATCTTGGCTATTTGTATCTGAGGACCATTGAGCCTAGGCCTCCAGGAGGCAGTGCCAGGAACCCTCTCTGTTCCATCTTGGCAGCACCACACATGGAAGACCCTCAGACCCGAACCACCTTCTTGTGAGATACATCAGACTCTCCTGGGAGAAAATCTGCTGTTGCAGCAAAACCGCAAGTTGTACCTACCCTTCAAATCAACAGGAGATAAATGGGATGCTCTTCATACTGACTTTAAGGAGAGCGAGTCACAGAGCAAGGGCCAGGGTGTCACTGTGGATTAGGAACTGGTTATGAGATAGGAGAGAAAGATTCGTCATGAACTGCTGCTTCTCAGCGTGTAGAGAGATTAGTGGTACCTCATCGGCAAATTGTCTCTGTTAGGAAGAACTATGGAGGATTTAGAAAAATTCCAGATGGATTTAAATACATTGAGGGATTAAGGAGCACAATGGTAGATGAAATTCAGCTGGAATAAGTGTGACAGAATAATAGACATTAACAGAAATAGTACTTCGGGGGAAAAAAAAAGAACAAAAGGTATTCTTAAAACTCCTCATAGTCTGTGCTCTGAGGCTGTGGAAAATTTGAAGAAAATTTATATTTATATACATGAATCCTGCCCTTGGTACAGTGGCACATATTTTCAGACTTGAAAATTTAAAAGAAGACATGCAAATCCTGAAGGCGTTGGCCCGTTTCAACTGTGCATTTCTAAAACACAAACTAGTCTAATACATATCACTGAGGGCAAGAGTTCAGCAGGAGATTTTTAGAAAGGAGAGGTTTTTGTGAGTATTGAGCATATACACTGTTACATTAACTAATTGTTTGTAGAATTGTATCGTAATCTTACTTGTTTTCAGAAGGAATACTCTTGCTGCAGGGTATAAAGCAACTCACTTCTGATCTCTGCCTGATCTTGGCCATGGCTGCAGTACACAATGGTTCACAGGGAAAGGGCATGGCTAAAATTATTATTAACCACAAGGCTCATGTGTTTCATGAGATTCATGGAAGGATAAAATGGTGCATTCCCGACCTCTGGAGTCAGACAATGAATCAGTTGGACTCTTTTCATGTATAATATTCTCATTTATTTGGTCAGGTGTCCCTAGTACTTCTGAGATAGTATATGGGTGGTTTGTTACTTCATGACTGGACTTTGGACAGCTACCTTGCTACTGGCAATTTCATAGCAACACTCACATTCAAGTTTTTGCTCAGGGAATTGAGGAAGTACTGGTTTTTTTAATACTGTTACTGAACAACTTTTTAAACGTCTTTACATCTTGCTTTCTTGATTATGAGCAGTGTGAACACAGCAGTCTCCAAGACAAAAAAAAAAAAAGGAAAAAAGGAAAATTAAAGAACTAATGGGTTTTGTTTGTTAGGCATTGTTTTTCCCAGGGTAGACTGCTCCTTAGGTTGTCCCTGCAGAGGCATATCTCAGCTGACCACTTCTCTCACCCTCCTTCAGAACTTTTCCAGGATTTTCTTGAACTTTATTTCTTAGCACTTATTTTTGGGCTATCCTGTATCTATTGCCAGTTTTAGAAAATCAGGCAGTAGCAGGTGGTTTAAAATAACCTCCAGTCTTGTGCTGGTGGCTGCTGCTGGGAACTGACTCAGGGTCTGGGGTTAGTATTTACTGCTGGGAATGTGCTTCCTTCAGCATTGCTCTTCTTACTCCTTCTTTATCCCAGCAGCAGGAACTGGAAATTGCTTTCCTGATCTTTACCCTTTTGTCTTGACTGCTTTTAGCAGGCAAAGCAGTCATAGCTGGTATGCACCAGCCCCTTGCCCATGCAGAGGCAGTGCCCAACTCCTGGCATTCTGGCTCCTCTGCTTCTCCTTGCTGAGCAGTGCACTGAGAATGGAGATACGGTGGGAAAGAAATCAAGCCTGACACTGGCTCATGAAGGTGGGTGGTTAAAAATGCTGAAGCTACTGTCATCTGTTACAACAGCCACCCTCTACTGGATTTAAGATTTTGTATTCATTAGAGCAACTAATAAGCAACAGACAGTTCCTAGTAACTCTTGAAGTCGTTCTGAAGAAGCTCCTTCAGACACCTCAGAGTCTTGTTGCTCAGCCTGAGCCCTGGGACACACATACCTGCTCTTTTCCAGCCATGGAGAAAGGATGACAACTCGTGCTGGAGCTGGCCAGGCTTCTCCTCCCAACTCCCCATCAGCCAGGAATTTGCCTGCACCTAGTCAATATCCATACTGCTGCCAAATGCTTTTAGCAGCCAGAGAAAACTAGTCCTCAACAATATTAATCCTAAAGGCAGACTCTTTATCTGACTCTCTGAAGCATTCTATATGGTATTCCAGACCCATGTTTTTGAACTTACTTTCTTTTTTTTTTTAGGTTTAGCTTCTTATCCTCAATACTAAGGAGACTGTGTTGCATATTAAGAAAGTGATAGTTATAGACTGTTGCCCTGTCAATAAGAGGGCACCGATTTGATGTCGATCAAAACAGAGACATTGAGAAATGGCCAGGTAGAACATTCTTATGTATGATTTTAAACTATGGAATGTGTCTTCCTTAAAATTCAGTATTTAAACAGACTAGAGGGAAAAAAGTTACTCTCAGATCAGTATTAAAAAAAAAAAAAAACTTTGACATGAAAGAAGTTCCTATTTGTGTCCACTAAGTGAATGACTGTAAAAAAAATCTTAAACATTCAAAATAAATATAGAGATAGGCAGGAACAATAAAATTATGTTTTTCAGATCAAACCTGAGATTAGTTCCTAGAGTAAAGTACCACCACCAGCAGTCACTGATCTTTGGTGAACCCACCCAGGCAATCGTCAGACTAAGTCTTCTAGTAGATTTTTTGGGTTTTTTTGCTAATGTGTGAACTAGTGGGTTAAAAAAACAAATGAGAAAGGATCTTACCATTCTAACCCAACACTTTGACTTGTGTATAACTCTCATTGTTCAACAGAAGCTGATTACTGAAATTAAATTCTTCAATAGATTTAGCCCATTCATATTCTGTTTCCAAGAGCTTTGGATGTGTGTCTTGTTATCCATGTGTTTAGTACTTTTTCCTTTTAAGGCACCTTTCTAGGTTTAAAGCTGAAATGTGGTTGTTTCAGAATTTAGAGTGAAAGCCAGACTGCCTCATTTAGGTACCAAACTTATTGCTGCTGGATGCTGCACACGTTCCCCAAGGACGTCATCCACTTCATTTCACATCATTGAGCTCCTTGAGAGACAGGTGAAGACATACCCACACAGGGAGGTTAGGCACCTTCTCTCTTCCACTGATTAGAAGGGACATTTGAAGACCCCAGAAGACAACCCAGGCTGCAAAGTATCTCTCTGTCTCGTTGAGACATGCCAAACAAGTAGGATATTCTGGGATCCAGTATGTCTAGTGCTCCTCTGCTGACAAGCACTGTAACTAGTATCTTCTGCCTGTCTTCTGCTTATTACTGCAGGGGTTAGAAAGTGAAGTAGGAGATGGAAGAGATCTTACTGAAGTTGGTCTGAGCAGTTTTAACTCCCACATCCTGGACAACTGCTCTCTGTACCACACCTCAGAGATAGCACTGTCTGTCACCCAGTGGTTCATCTTCAGGCCCAAAAGCAAGAGAGATAGACAAACAATGTGCAAGACAGAACCTGACTCTTAACATGCAGCACTCAGAAGCAAGGAAAACTGCTTGTCCAAACAGCTTTTGAGCATGTGTGTATTTTACAGTAGTAAATATTGAAAGTGTTTTAAAGTAAACATTGATCTAAATAAAATATCTCCTCCCCAGAAGTCCTTTGTTCAAACTCCACTTCATCCTCTGATTTAGGTGTGTATTAAACACTATTCAAGCTGAACTCAGGTGTAGACAAACTTTTGAACATTCTCCAGGGTGAATAAGTGGAGTGGAGATGCCACTGTGTTGAGCTTGGGTAGCAAAAGAGAGGCTGGGTGGGAGTGGCATTTAACTCCCCAGAAAAGACACTTACTGATGCTGCTGGGAGGACTGTAGTTAAGCACTCAGGCAACTTTCAGGCTGCAGGGAAATGCCTTGCAATTTTAGTGTGGTGTTCAGCACTCTTGAAAATAGACAAACTAGCCTTCATTGCCTGTGTTCTGATTTAAGCAAATTTTAGGTGGATTGAACCCTACCTTACTTAAGATTTTACTGGGCATTAGACTGACATTTAGGTTTAAAGAGTGCAATTCCCAATGTCAGGCCTATTTCTGTACTGTAGATTATTCTTCATTTTTGCAGAAAATGATTCAATTGAACTAATCTGACAGGGCTGACTGGATGTCCATTATAGTGCTGCATTACAATTGCTAAACAGAGTATTGGAAGGGCACTAGGTACAGTCTGGTAAAGACAATACATAATTTGCATGACGGCACTAAGGGAGCATTTCGGAGTTCAGTAAGTGGGTTTCCAAAGGCACTTGGCAATTGGGAGGAGGGAGAGCAAACGAGAGCAACTGCTTGTGAGACTGACATAACCTCAGAATAACATTGAACTACGTGTTGCTCTCCTCGGGCTGAGAGCAGGCTTGGCAAACACCAGCAATCAAGCCATCTGTATAACTGCATCAGATTTTTTGCTACCAAAATGGATCAATTTATGGGATTGTTTTGACAGGCATGTTGGGAAATACAGAACATATAGTTTTCATCATTGTTTGCTTCTGCTTTTCCTCTTGTTCCCTTTGACATTGCCCACTGGCTTATATTAGAGTTTGAGCTCCATTTAGCTCGGCATGCAGAGCTGGCCATGCTGCCAGTGTCTCTCCCTGCAGAACTCCTCCTGTGCCTTCATTTACATGTTTTCTTCTTGTTCTTTAACCAGAAGGGGAAACTTTGAGCCTTGAATGCATAAATCATTAGGTTCAGGTCAAAAATAGTCCATTATTCAAAGTGGTTGTCCTCACTCATCAGATTTGTAGTTTGTCTCGGGAATTTCTTGGAAATGTGGAATCCATTTGTAACATTGTTCAGATAATTGTAGCATGAAGCTGAACTGGTCTTGAGGTCAGCATCCAATATTCAGCACTAGTCCTCCTGAAGTGGTTTAATTGGCCATTCATGATGCATGTCTGGTCCATTAGTCTCTGGCATCCTACAGTAGGATCCTACATGCCCACAGTAGGCTTTTAGCAAGACAACTAACTCACCAGTAAGGCAGAAGTTAACTTCATCCTGATCAGGGTGCTCTGAATATACTGTAAAATCAGCAAAATGTGCTCGAGAGTCAGTCAGATCCCCTGTGCTGAGAAAGTTCAGAACAAAATTTTTGATAGGGTAATGAGCAAAGTTTTTATTATAACCAAAAGTTAATTTTCATGTTATGTAGTATTCATTACTACAACATCTTCTCCATATTTGGTAGGAAGTAATATATACTGCCAATAGTGCTGCTCTTTCTTTTCTTAGAACCAGAAGGGATGCAAGTCAAATAATAATACCAGGCACCTGACAAGGAAAGTTGGTATAATTGCCTTCATTTTATGGATAGTGGAATTGAGGGTCAGGAAGATGTCTTGACCAGGGTAACTGGATAGACCTCTTCCAGATGAAGACATATTCCATTCCTCATTCGTAATTTCTTCAGCTACAGATATTCTCTCACTTATGTATAAAACCACCGAAAAAGGTGGGATTGTATAGACAGATTTTTAAAAAAAAAGGCTAACAAAGTCTGTACAGTTTGTAGCAGGAACAAAATCCCTTAATGGGATTGTTCTAAGTTGTGCCAACTTTCTGGGGCCAGATTTTAGAAATGACTCCTCATCACTGCATTTTTCTTGTAAATTGAAAGGAGTAATCTTTAATAGTCAATAGCAGAGGAAGATTATCATTCAGTGTTCTATTATTTAAATTACCTCTGTAAGTGGATTGTTCCTTAAAATATTTTTGTTTTCATCTTCCTAACTGGGAGGGTTTTAGACATTGGAAGATACAGAATCTTATTTTCACCAGAAAATCTAATTTTTCTGTATTCAGTGTCCAGTACACTTTGTGGAAACGCTCTGACAATTACATAAAGTTGGCTCCCAAATCGACTCCTGAACATTTAAATGGATTACACTAATTTTCAGAAGTGCTCAGCAGCTCACATTAAAGTTAAGAGATACTTATTCCTGTACTTTCATTTCAGATTCATCTCTAAATAAAATAGCTGTATAGCTTAGATCCTGCATGTTTGTTTGTTTGTTTTGATGTGCTAGACAGAACTCTTGATAGAATTATAGGGAGGTGATTGGCTCAGGATTCTTTTAGGTCAGCCAACCAGGTCTAAATTGGATAATTTATTTTTCACATGGTTGAAATGGATATGAAAATTTTCCTGGTTATTGCATGATGTTAAATCATGACATCATAGTCTTGCACTGAGCTGAGGACTCATTTCATTTGGAGAGATAACATAGTACCACCGTATAACATTGGCTGTTTTTAGCAGAGGTATGAGCTGTATTCTCCAGGAGGTATAACTAGCTTAGTGAAAGAACCATGCCCTGAAAAGTGAGATTAAACAAAAGCAGGAGGGAAATACTTTGCGGATGATACTCTGCCAGACTTTAAAACTATATATATATAATATCTACATAAACCCCAAAAGAAATATTTATATTTCATTCCCCATTTATTTCTTCATTGTCATTAGTGTGTCAAAATATATCCTACCAATAATATGAGCTACAGATTGGCATCTCAGTGAGACAAAGTTCTGCTACTGGTTCTGTAGGGTCTGAATCTGTCAGCTAAAAAATAACAAGTAGGGTAGCACTCACAGATAGAGGTGGCATTAGAAGATAAAACAATGAAAGAAAGTTAGTTACATATGAATTATATATTTTCTAATTCTCTTTTCATCCTCCAAGCTGTAGAGAACTGGAAATGGAAACCTAAAAAGGCTCTCAGAAGAATTATTTTAAACTGTGAGATGTTTCGCATTTTGGTTTGGCTGCCTTTATTGTATTTTAGCACAGTTAACTTGAAAGAACATGCAAAAGAGAAATCGACAGCAAGTGAAATGAGACCAAAGGCAGGAAACCCAAAGTAAGCATTATCTCAAGATCTGAGCTGGCAGCGTCTGTATCATCTGCAAAAAGGTGCTATGCCATCCAGCAGCTGACTCTTCCTAAGGCCAAAATCTAGATCAAAGGTGATCAGAAATCTTAAAGTCAATCAAAAAAACTAGTGGTGCAATCAAATGGTAGAATCATAGAATACCCTGAGTTGGAAAGGACCCATAAGGATCATAGAAGTCCAGCTCCTGGCCCTGCACAGGACAACCCAAAAAATCATATCCTGTGCCTGAGAGCATTGCCCAAATCCTTCTTGAACTGTGTCAGGCTTGGTGATGTGGCCACTTCTCTGGGGAGCCTGTTCCAGTGCACATCAAGCAGGACTGTTAAATACACTGCAGAAACCATTAGTTTTCTTTTATGCAGAAAGGATTAGCTGGCCTCAAGAGAACGAGGGAAACATAAATAGCATCCACGAGAAGCCCCTTTGCTGCTTTTGGTTTTGCCAGCTCATGCTCTGTATTTCTGAGGCCCATGTAAACTGTGATTTCTCTTTAAAGGGTTCACCATTACTGGTGTACTGAAATGCCTTATTACAGGCTCCTGAAAGAAAATGCATATGAGTTGGACCTGTGTTGGACCTTGAACCTGAGGGTCCATAGCCCAGAGACTCCCTCTGTGCCATGCTGCTCGGAGTGCCAGCAAGGCCCATGACCAAAAGGAGGTTTCACTCCCTCCTCCCCCAATGAAGTGACCATCTCGACAGTTCAGACAAAGCAGCATAAACCCTACTCATGAATTTTCTCCAAGTCTTTGTCCTTGATAAAATAGTTCAGTTTTCAGGGTTGTCTGTAGAGTCTTCTTTCTACTGTTACAATTTCTTTCTGGAGTATCTCACTGCTTGTTTCTTTTCTGAACAATTATTTTTTTGTCTCGCTTCCTTGGTTTATTGTAACGCTTTCTGTTGAATTAGTTCCACAGCTGTTGCATCCTCACAAGCAACAGAGGAAACATATTCCTAAGAAAAACCCCACTCACTATTACAGAAGCTGAATCAAGCAGGCTGAAAACCAACCATAGTATGTGAAAGACCACAAATATTGTCTGTTTCACAAGTTCTGTGTGCTTGCACTGGGGATGTGTGGGAGGGCCACGGGCAGGAGGATAGATGATATTTGCAAGATTGTCTTCTGCCTTCTCCTTATATAAGCCTGAAATCAGAAAGGTGCTGCTGCACAAGGTAGGTTAGTTTGCTTAACCCTGTGCTGTGTGAGAACGGTGTTACTCTCTCCATGTAAACAAAGTTAAAGGCAATCACCGTACAAACCATGCAACACCGAGTGAAATGCAGCACTAAACAAAAGCCAAGCATAAATTTAGTGTGGAAAATTATGGTCTGGCATTTTTAGAGAAAGGTTTTGAATATTCTACTCTGCTTCAACACAACTGTCATAAGACAGTAATAAACAGTACTAGAGTGTATCAATGTTGAGAATTTGGGGAAATGGCATTGGAAAATATAGTGATTGTAATAATCCTTAATGAGAGTCTTCATATATGACAGTATGATCAGTAATAGTACTGGTACCAAAGAATTTTGGTCCTGCAGCTATCCTGTGTCATTATGAATGACAATTTCTTAGCCTGTCAAACTGCAGCTGAGTTTTTGAACCTCTGTGTTTTAGTTTCATATTGCATGAGAGTTACTAAGAGTACTCCTGGATGCACAGGCTTGCAGAAGAATGGCCTTCCAGCACCGTTTTCTCTCCCATTTTCCCTCCAGCATAATTTCTGGTTTGTAGCACTCAAATGCTCTGATTACATCCCCAATTTACTGATACTGCAGTGGCTTGTTGCAGCATATCTTGGTTTTGAAGCTGAGGAGTGTTTTTTTGGGGGGAAGAGGCGCAAGCAGGGACTAGAAGGTTGAGCTTTTACAAATGAGGCTCCCTTGGTAAAAGACCCACACCAATGTACACAACAGTCTTTGCCTGCATCAGACTTGCTATTACAGTAAAAGCCCACTTGCTGACACCAATCATTCCTGTAAAATTTAAGCCAACATCTTTGGGAGAAAAGGTTTAATTAACACATAAACCCCAGAGTCACTATGACAATCTGCTTTCATAGTGATGGGAATAATCACATTTTTACCCACTGTCAGTCCTTGAAATATAAGGGTTTTATGAATAATCTATAGTACATTTTTTTCCTTGCAGAATCAATCAGATTCTTTTGTTACTTTCACACAAGAACATTTCTGTCTTAGACATCTAGAAAACCTCTAAATTTATCTGATGCCTTGAGGGGCTACCTCTGCTTATGTGACAGGAGGTCTCTTGAGCATTTTGGGTTAGAAGCATGAAGGGAAGCTGAGCAATTCCATCCTAACCAAGATCCACATGAGACATCCCATTATTTAAATAGTGGTGCCCTTAGGGCAGTGTATGCAGAACCTAGTGGAAAAAAAAAAACCAAAAAAACGACCAAAAAAGCCAGTGCTCATTGCAGACAATAAATAAAATGGTGGCAATGATTATCATGATGTAAAATTAGATTAAAAAACTTTAACTGTGAGGCAGAAATATTGACCTTTGTTAAAAGCTTTAAAAAAAAAATTGTCCCTTTGTCCAGTTGAAAAGATTGTGTCTAATACCACATACTTTCTTTTGACACCTTCTTCTTCTACTTGTTATATATCCTTGAAGGAAAAAATATGGAACTTTTTTTCCCCTGGGTTAGTCTCATCAAAGCTGCTTCTGCGTTACAGTGTCGTAAGTTAGATTAGCTTGTAAAGTTTAATTTTATGATCTTTGGGGCTTTAACATTGTTGAGAATAAATCTATGATTATGACTTAGAGAATGTTGCATATGTTGTTTTCACTGGACATTGTTATATAATTTCTGTATCCTTTTGCTTTCTTAATCCTTTTTTATATGGTTCCATAGTACTGAACTACATCTAAGCAAGGTATGATCTGTGTATTAAGGATGGAATGTTCTTAATGCATCTTTAGAGTTGTAACAACTCTAATAACCTGAAATTTTTGCAAATACAAATTTTGCATCTAGATAAGTGCTTTTTAAAATGATAGCAGTCTTCTTGCGTTAGGCTTGATTGCAACCTGTTTTCTAAATTAAAAAATGTAAATGTGGCATTGACAAAGGTTAAAAAGATTTAAAGGGGGTTCTGTCAGCAGTGCATGCACACACCAAGCTAAACCCTATGTATCTAATCAGTGTCCTCTGGACTGTGTGCCTTGCTCCATTGTTTACTTTCAAATCCATAATAATTTTGTATCCTTTCACTGGGCAGAGATTCATTTTAAAAACTAATGAATTTAAAAATACGCTTTTCCCTTGTCCATTTGATACTGAGCCTGCAATTTGACTTTCATTGTTTGTTTCCCTCCTTGTCTCGTCAATCCTTTTCTTTCTTTCCGTCCTTTTACTTTATTACATTTTTTATTGAGGACTGAGATGAACTGGTTGCTGCATCATGGGCCCATTACACTTCCTAACAATTCCATTTACACCTTATTGTTTGTCTTATTGCTGGAAAATTCAGGTGATTCATCATGCCTGAAGAAGCACCTGATCCCAATTCCCTTGATATCACGATCACTATGTGACAGGAATACAGTTAGTGGTGGCTTTCAGACTCAAAGAGGCCAAGGTGATAACTCTCTTGGGACCTTTAGCCTCTCAAGTATTGATGAGTTCCATTTTCGTAATGCTCTGTTTTCTTGCTCCCTTTCAACAGCCCCCTGAGTGTGGAAAAGGGCTTGGAGTTAATAAAGGAAGTGGCAGATCTCCTGAAGCTGCAGATGAGTGTCTTCGATGATGTCAAGTATGTACATGGAATTTGCTCCTTTTTGTTTTATTGGATTTCTCATTATTTTTTAATAGTTTGTCTTGCAAGGAAATATCTGCTCTTTAATGCCAAAATTAATGAGAATGTGCAAGAGGCAAAAGAGAGTATTATGATGATCTTTGTAACATTCCCTACACAGAGGAACAAATTATTTTGAAAAAATCGTAAAGACTGAAACCCTTCTGTGCTTCCATAGTGAAAAATAATCTGTTCAAAGTGCTGTAAAATATTACCAACCTTATGTAACAGCTTCTAGGTAAGGAAAGTCTTGTGAAGGGTCATTGTGCCCAGCATTGCTGAGGGGAAAAGTTACATCACAGATGAATAAAGAATTTGGGTCCCTGGCTTCGAGTCTGGCACATGGCACCCTAGGTCGTGCTGCTTGGTCAGCTACTTATTTAAAAAGTCACAGGGAGTTCAACTATATTGAGCTACTGTTTTTCCTCCTATGATTCATACTGATGAATGCTCTGCATGTTAATGTCATGAACTAGGAGGTTATGGATTTGCTATGTCCAGTAAAGAGCTTTAGAGTGGGAGTTTTCTGAAAGCATTTTGGTAGGAACATTTACTTCACAAATCTTCATTCTTTCTTTATGAAACAGAAAATAAAAGTAGCTTGATATAAAATTAATGGAAAAGAAGGATGAGCTGTAGGAGGGTTTCAACAGCTTGCTGGAAAGAGCCACACCTTGGGTGCACAAAAAAAAGACTGATGTCTGGGTAGCCTGAGTTTCAGAGAGTTTGGGGGTACTTGCTTTGGCCCATGAGTTGGGTTGCTGAAGTGCAGAGTTTTTCTTAGCCTCACTTGTGTTGCCATCAGCTTTTGTCTAACTTTCAGTTAGAGACTTTAATTAATTGTTTAAAGCTCTGATTTAAGTCATAGTCTGATCTTTAGTGGAAGTGTTTATTCTTAACTGAAATAAAATTCTACCCCTTTTATTACTGTATATGTATGGAAAAACAGACTACTGGGGAAAAAATCTTTTTAGAAACCTGAAAAATACCAGACACATTAACTTTAGTTATTGAGAAGGAAAATTTTCCCATATTTGTTTGCTTTGTTTCAATGGATGTTTTTTGGTTGTATTTCATGAAATACATTTTAATGAAAACTGAGTTTTTAAATTACAAAACCCGATGATATTCTATTATCTTCCTTGTAAAGAGAATTTGCATCCTTGACTTTGAACACTAGCAGATAAACTACTGCACATTTAAAGGAGTAATCCCATGGAACAATTTCTCCGCTGGAATCAGCGGGTTCTGCATCATTAACTTCATTCATTTACAGTACAAGAGCACTTTCACCTACCTTTCTAATTGTTAGTATAAAGCCTTTTTGTTATTTTTTATCATTTGATAAATCACAACAACATTGCAACTGGCAGGCTGTAGATTCATTCTCTAATGAAAAGTATCCCTCCAGAGATATAGGTAGCTATGATCAACCTTTTCTTTATTTTAATGTGCAAAATTAGGGAAGCTGATTATTTTGCATCTATTAATATGCAGTGATATGACTGTACTGAAAGTACTTGTATGGTCAGTATCTTAAAAGTGTATTATGAGTTACAGTAACTCCAAACAGAACTGAGAATTCTGTCTATCCGTACAATGTTTCTATCAGTGTTTACCTTTTTAAATGATCTATAAATCTGTGAAAGGTTATCCCAAATCTCAGATTAGTGAGAATTCATCTATAATAAATTTTCTTTGTCCAAGAGAATGAGATGCTTTGAACTCAGGTTAAACTCACGAAATACTAAAGAAATGTGGAGGCTGACCAGTAGATATAACAGTAGTAGAATCTCTAGAAAAAGGCCTTGCCAAGAAAAGAGTTAACACTTTTTGGATTTGTTGTTTTCTTATCACTGCACCACTATCAGTGGAAAACAGTGTGAGTTTGAGGGCTCTGGTTAGTTTCTGAGTGGCCTCATGGACAAGAGTTTCAGGAAAAACTTGATGCCATGTCATATCCACAACTGACATATCAAAGTGTGAGAATGAGGTCTCTCAGAAAATATGCTTTCTACTTGGGCTTTGGGGTCATTTACATTATTTTATTTCACTGTCAACTAAAAGTATTCTTTTTCTTAGAGATTAGTTTTTTTAAAAAACAGGTAATTTATGTAGAAAAAACTACCAGTAAGCCTGAAGATGGAGGATGTATAAAAGAGGTGGGAATTTGTTGTACGAGCCTATTTTAAACTCTGACCTGATTATTTGCTTGGTCTAAAATTCTCAATTCTCTCTTTTCCCTCCAAGAATTCCAAATGGTTAGAAAGTAACAGTAAAGACTTGGATTTTTTTAGATCATTGCAGAGATTTCAGAGTAAAGGAATGTTAGTGAGGATAATGGGGTTAATTTGAGAGTGTAGACAAAGTCATCACGTCAAATTGGAATAGTGTAAGAAGAACTGAGGAAAGAGGGAAACTGGTGAGTTCTTTTAAAGCTCTTTACATTATCAGTTAAGAGTTTCTTGCCCTTTTCTCTGAAAAAAAAATACATTAAAGGGACTTCTTCACTAATAAATTACTACCTTTAGTTAGTTTTGTCTGCAAATATCTTTCACTCTTCTCTATATTTTTAGTTTTTTCCGTGCTCTGGAGTTAGGTAAGTGAAACAATTGCTTTTGCCATGGATTCCTACTGATTCCCCCTGTTAGCTCTTGATTAGTTGATGCTTGGTAGTAATCAGCTTATCTTATCTTCTGTCTTTCACAATCCTGCCAACTTTAACTGATAGCCTTCAATTCACAGTATAGCCTCAGGCTTGACTTCCAGAGCACTCAGTCCACTTCTTCAGCTGATTAGTTGGCAAGTTTGCATTGACATAGACTTTGCTCACCCTGGGAAGCAGATGAGTGGGAATAGATTTAGGGAGTTCGTAATTAGAAATATTTCAACGTTAAAAAAAAGATCCAACATGTTAGTTGTCACTTTTGGACACAGCCTGAATCTTTATGGAAGTAATAGTTATGCTTAATATGTTTTGTTAATGGTTATGTAGCTGTCAAATAAATTCCATTATTTCTTATTACATCATTAGAGACCATTAAAAGGATATTAGCATGCTGATGTAATTATGCAAGCAGACGTAAAATGAGTATAGTTATGATTTTATAATCTAATTATGGGTGTCCAATGCCCCTGGTGATTGATTGTTGGACGGGTATCATGGATTGAAGTCAGATGGGTAGTAATGTTAGGAGGGTTTGTAACTATTTAAAAAAAAAAAGACTTTGCAATCTGCAACATTGACCTTCTTCATGTAATTGCAGTTCTTCACGTGTTATAGAATAGACTTACAAACACGAGACTTTATCAAAAAACATCCAAATACAATAAAAATACCAAAATCTGTAAGCTCACCTTTGAAGGTAGTGGAAAGGACACTTAGAATTAACAGTCAAAGCCACTGATTAGAACTTAGATTACTTACTTGGTTTCTGATGAGAATACAAATTATTTCCAGACTTTTATTTAAGGTGCTCATATTTGAGGTATTTACTGAGAACATTGCCAAGGGGAATTTTCATCTCTGGCTTAGCTGAAGACCTTCGTGCAGAAAGAAAACAGATTATTCTGATTTCATCATATTTCAAACCTTATATCCTACCATTCTCAGAGTGATATGATTTCCCCAATTGCCACTGAAGATCCTTCCCTCTAGGTGTCTCTTTTTTCCCCGTTTTGTTCTGCTTTAACTTCCTCCACCCATTCATCTTAATGGCAGCTTTGTCATTTTTGCCTTCTAATATACCTCACCTCAGTACTCAAAGAACTGTCCTTTCAGGAGATGTGATAACTTGACTAACATTTTCATTTCCATACATAATTTTTCGGTGGAAAACCTGTAGCAGAGCACTTTATATTCATTCCAGGAAATTACATTAATCTCTATCTGCTGCTGTTGTTTTGAAGTGTAAAAATTGACTATATATAAGCATATAATCTAGATATATAATGTTGGGAATGAGCAGGATACTTAGGCTGCATTTCAAATGCTAATATAAATAGATTTTTCACGTTGAAAAAGCTGATTCTGGCTATCTAATTGAATGTCCTGGATTGTAAAGCCATAACATCTTCTTCCCCCATCATGAATGGTTTGTTGCTTCTGTATTGTACATCCAAAGCTAAGTTAAAAGACCAAATCACTCCTCTTTCAGAGTCTAAAGCTCTAACTCCCAGGATTCAGGTTGGTTGTTCAGCTGTCACTGACAGTGCTCCCTACCCACACTGAGACTACAGATAATTCAGTGTTTTACTTGAATAGCTTATTATACAAAAAAATGAAAATTCAGGTAACTGAAGGTATGTAGGGAAATTGTATGAAGACTTCAGCTGAAAAATACCTTTCAAACTTTATAGCAGACACAGCAGTGTGGTTTGATGTTTTGGAAGGAAAATACTACAAATTCAAAGTAATAACTAGTTTCAAAACTTAACTGTTTATCTTATAAGGTAAATGCCTTTATATAGGTGATAAGAATAAAGAAAAACTTGTCTTTGGTCTGAACTCAAGCCATTTTTTTCTTAAATTTTTTGTTTGTTTAGGTGACTAATCTTTTGAACAACTCTAATTATGATAGAGTCCTGAAATATTTAGTCATATCTATATATTTTTCTACAGCTATCTGTACTGTTTACAGCAGAAAAAAATGAGTAACTGCTCAGTGTTTTTTCCTGTGGTGCTCTTCAGTACACTATCAAAATGCTTGACAAACATGAATCAATATATTTAACTCATATGAGATATGGGGTTTTATTAGGACCACACAGATCTGGAGTTATCCATGAAAAGATTAGTGTCAAAGTGTTTGCCGATACGAGGTGTCCAGTGTGATGTTCATTGTATACCGTGTTCAACCTCTTCTGAAAAGAACTTCACTGACTGAGAAGAGATCCCATTAGCTTCAATTACCATCCTAAGCATTCAGCAGTCCTGGAAGTCAGCTCTCACTTTAGACAATGCTATTTGGCCTCTAAAATAAATAAATAAATTCCTGAAATTATCTGGCTTCAAATGAACTGAGTCTGAGACTGAACTGAAGTGGATGGTACCAGCAGAATTCAAAGTAACAGTAGGACTTTTACATCTTCATACGTCCATATCCTATTTGCAATATACTTTCTGAAGTCTGATAAAATTGAAATTAAGCCCCCTGAAAATATTGGTCTTCTCTACTACTTGATCACCATTCATCCTTGGATGTCAGGGATCCTACTGAAAAAACACTTTGAAAAGAAAGACTGCATTTCTACACATGAAGTTAAGTCAAGATTGATTTTTCCTATTATACTGTAGTATGTCCTTAGTGTCAACTATATTTTTTAAGTAAACAGTGATTCTAACAAAAGCTTGAATTTGGAAGGCTTATCATGGGGGCATTTGCAAGCACATTCTTGCCATGCTTCAAATCTGTTTCCAGGCAGTGGGGTTAGAGACACTTTGCACCTCCTTTTCAAAGAAAAGGCCTTACACAACCGAACGTTACCTGTCATTATCCTTATTCTTAGGAAGAGCTGAAACGGTTGGGCTGGAATAAATACAATTTGAAAAGCCGGCCAACCATCCCAGTGAAAAGAACTTGAACTGGGGAAGAGGTCTGAAAATCAAACCAAGTGCTGGAAGTTTGGAGAAGCTTTAAATACGTCCAAATCGGAAGTGTTGGGCAGGCAGGCTGATGAGTGGAGCTCCCAGCCTCACCTATTATGAACATGTGCGTTGGCTATAGTGTCCTAATCACGCCATATAGCTTTTGTTCATTGTTTGTCGTGTTATTTTTATAACACCTGAGAAATTCAATCAACCAGTTAATCACACTCAGTCATCCAGAACCTAAACACTGGAACAATACTTGGTATTTTCGCTTCACCATGCTGATTTATTATGACATCTGGTGTATGTATGCTCTAAATGTGAACATCTCAGGAAATTATTGAGAAACAGAATAGTGTGAGGGAGGATTATTTAACCACTGAGAAGTAGCGGGACAGGTAGCACAGTGTCTTGTTAGGTTTGAATCTGCAAACTTCCCTCTACTGTGCAGATTCTCCATGACTGCTTTCTCCTTGATTTGGTGTGATTAATCTTTTCTTGTGTTGCATGTTGAACACCTGTGGATTAATATTCTTGCAAAGTTTTATTTTAGATTGACAGATTCTGGATCCTGCCATCTATGTGATTTAGATTTACTACGTGGAATGTTCTAGTGTTGTGCATATGGAAAAACATGTAGTTCATCCTGCTCTCCTTAAGATGCTGTAGTATAAACTAGCAATAGATTGAATTTTTATTTCCATTCCATTTATTTTCCAGAAATTAAGCAAGATTTTTATTTCAATTTGAACCTGTGCTATTCTTAGTCTTAGTAAAAAGATACACCTTGCAAAAAAGTTGAGCAGTACTTATCATCTGCTTTTTGATTTTAACTAGCAAACCAACAGACTATGGCTATTTGACATAATCTTGTTGAAAATGTTATAAAAGCATAACTCAGAAATGATGGAACCCCTTTTACTCAAACTTGACTTCTTCCACAGGTTTAATGACTCTGGGAAACAAATTATCTGAAAAATGTACTGCTGTAACTCATTGCATGAAGGCATTTATAGGAAATTACATTGTGTTTTCTGGTATATGTTGTCTTATTTGACAACTGGTTTATAATACGTCAGTTTTTAGAGGAATGATGATAAGGAAACAAAAGAAGGTGAAAGTTTCAACTCTGCATTTCCTTACTTAAAAATGTGTGAATTCACAACCTTAGCATTACATTAGTCTTGTGGCTTTTTCCCCTAAGGTACAATATATTTTGTGTGCTTTTCTTTAATGAATGTGCATATAACCAAGATCATTTTGCCTTCTTCCCTGTAACTTGCCTGCTAAAAAAAAATATAAAAATCATTAAAATAACAAGAAGGATTTTGGCCTGCAGCATTTTATGAATTCTAGGTGACAAAAGAGAAAGACCATAGAAACCTAAGGAGATTCTTACAAATAATATATGTGATGTTTGGCTTTTCATTGCAACATTTCATCTCATTAAAACAGAGGGTTTGCACTTGTGTAAGCCAAAGCAGAATGAATCTGGTGTTACAGATACATTTCCATGAACTCGTAGATCCCTACTCAAGAGAAGGTTTTTACAGATAAGTGACCTTCTGAAGTTTATCTTTTTTTTAACTTCATATTTCTCTACTACTCATCCCTCTGTGTGACTGAGAATGCTGTCATATTCCTTTTTTAATAAAATTAAAGTTCATAACATTACAGGGTAGGCAGGATATATTCCTTTCTCTCAAACTAGTCACTGAATATATGCCATTGCATTTAATTTATATAACATTTCACATATTATTAACAGGTAATCATTTCCATTCTGCAGATGGGTAAATTGAAACTCAAGGCAGTTTGCTTCATTTTTCCTAAAATGGTACAGAATTTAGTGACAGATATGAGAATAGAAACAGAGAACTGTGATTCTCACTCTTGAACTAAAGCTTGGTTCACGAATAGAATTACTAATATTAGAAATTTAAGAAGATCATAATGTAGGAATTTGTTTAAAAGAATAATCCCTCAGAAGAAATATAAAAAAAAATCTTGCATCTATGTCTTTCTTGATCCTCCTGCCTTTGGCTGCCTGATTCTCCTACATGTACAAGCATAGATTTTTTTTTCTCTTTTTTTGTGACCTCAATGGTTGGATTGAATGAATATTACAGACCCGCTGACCCAGCTGAAAAAGATAAATAATTCTTTTGCATCACTTTTTTTACACCCTAGCCAGTAAATATTGCATATCTGGGTCGATGAGCTGCACCATGACATTCCTGTGGAAAGTTTTGTATTCCTTAAGAGCCGTAAATACAGTCAGAGCAAATACACATCTATACATGTATATGACTGAAAAAGCCCAATAAATTCCTCTTGCGGTGCCTCCCTTACAAGGAAGTATCTCTACCTCACAGCTGGCAGGGGAACCTCAAGAACATATCTTCCAGTTGGTCCCGTCAGAGCTAAAGGAGAAGCCAACAGTTTATTAAGAGGGCAAGCAGGAGAGCTCTGCTTGTAGGGCTCAGAGTTTTGTAGCCTTTTGAACTGAGACTGTAGCAAAGTTTGGGGTTTTTTTCCTTTGGTTTTGCAGCCTAACCCTCATCAAAGAAATTTGTCCCTTACATGGATCCTACCAAAACTGCGAGCGTGGTGAACCCGTAGCTCTGCAACAATCCTAACATCTGAGCCATGCTCTTCATTAAGGAGTAAAAGTCGCTTGTGCAAACTGAGCGTAAGGTGACTGTCATCCCAGCAGACAAATTTTACGTGTGATTCCAGCTGACTCCATTAACAACACAGGTGTGCAGAGGGCAAGTAGACCTGAAGTCAGGGAAATGCATTGAAAGCTTACTGCGTGAAAATTAAAATATGTCTGCTGTTTGTCGGCATAAAGGTAAAAGGAAAGAGAATGGGAATATAAATAGAATATGATTTTTATTTTTTTCAAATGACATAAATTTTAGCCTTTAGTCTAATCCTTGGAGAGTGAAAGAAAAATCACTGTACATTTAAGCAGCTTTTTGAGACCATTTTCCCACTCTCTCAGGGTCCAAACACTTTTTTATCATAAGAAATTACAGCACTTGTATGGTTTGTTCTTTTAAATACTGTAATTAAGAACCTTATTTGCATGGCAGGCAAAGCTGGCAACTTTCATGTACTCAGCGTGGTGAAAATGTCAAGTTTCATGGCTTGTGACAGATTAATAGAAAAATTATTTTAAAACTCTGCAAGTTATTCATAGATATTGAGTAATCATCAAAAGTTGTATTTTGTGAAGAATAAAAATAGGACAAACTGAGTGTAGCATCAATCTCTAAATTGAGCGTTGTCTCTTTTTTAAATCATTTAAATCGTAGGCTTAGCAAAATAATCTTCACCTCAGATGAAGCAAGTTGTAAAATCTCTAAAATACTCTTTCATCATCTTTTGCAGTGTAAATTAGGAGCAGTGTACTTAGCATGATTTTGATGCATATATATAAAATGATTAATATCAAATTAATGATTAATGTAAAATAATTTAAATTCCATCTTTTAGAATTGGTATCAGAGACCCGCCAGACATGGACTGCTGTTGTTGTAGAGCATCCCTTTCTGGACCAGTCATCCTTTTTCTATGACTTCACTCTTGGAATTGCTCTTATGACAGCAGTGTGCCAGCCAGAAGGCACTTCACTATTGGAACACCTTGTCGTGCCCTCTTCTCTCCCCCTGAAATGGTGCTCCATGCAGTCACTCCATGGCACTTATCATTCCAGGGGGAGAGAAGAGGGCACGGCAAGGTGTCTAAGTGCTCACCTGATTTACGAAGGCTGCAGCTTGCAGAAGTAAACCCAAGCTGCAATCATCAAATCCAAACCTAAGTGTTGTTTCTACGTAGTTACATTTGCAGGACGTGATTGCTCTGAAACCGCCAGTCTGTCTAATCTGTGTGGTGTTTCTGTTACACCTCCCAGCCTGGTGAAAAAACCCTAATAAATGCAAGATAGGAAATCAACCACTAACTGCAGTTAATGTCCTTCCCTTAGCAGGGATTTTGCTTTTCCATCTTTAGTTCCTGGTCATCTTCAGACACCAGGTAGTACAGCTTTCACTCTCCATGCCATGTGTTTAGTGCAGGACCACATTTCTTTAGACGATGTTGCAAACAAACAGTTCATGCTTAGTTTATATAGGACATAAATACGAATACATAATATGTTATTGACTGTATTGCGCGCAGTGTGTTCTGGAACACTGTGTGTCATTCTGCAGTTTAAGGAGCATGTTAAGAGTTTCCAGAGAAGAACTCAAAAAGTTCAATTTGCTAAAAGAGAAAAAGATTTTTTTAATTGATCGCTGGCTGTGCGTACATACCCATCAATAGGAATGTGAGAATACGTACAGCTGTACATTGACATTTGTGCGGTTCAGGTGCAAAGTGAACCAAATCTCTGAACAGGAAAGATATTAAAGAGTGAGAGATGTGTCCCTTTTTAGTATTAAGTTTGAGTGATGATCAATAATTCTCTACTCAGCGGTTCAGGGGTGTTATTTTGTAGCAGGTCAGCACAACACTTCCTTTGCAGCTTTCCTGAATCTTAGAAGCTTAGTCAGGCACCTGCTTATGTAATATAAATAAAGTATGATGCAATGCTTCACTAAATAAATTCTGGTTAACAGTTTACAGCTCATCTGAGTATCAAAAGGAGAATAAAATAGCCAGTGTACACTTTTCAATCCATTCATGTACTATATGTCAATGTCCAGCTGAAATTTTCTGCCCTTGCTTTTCTCTGTAAATTATGTTGTATAAATATACTGTGGTAGAAAAATACTGCTTTTAATTATGTGCCCTTCTCCATTAATTTGATTTGACATAAGTATGTTTATATACTTCTATATATAATGTATAACACATTTATAGCAGCATGAACATTTTAAAATTTCCAGAATTAGGAAGGTGAAAAGAAGGCTTCATTGCAATATAAACAATGGACGTAAGCTTCAAATTCCTAAACACAGAAAGAACAGAAATGTGTACACATTGCAAGTCATTAGTTCAAGCCCACCAAACGCTTCCTGAGACAATTACCTTCACTGCTATAAAATTTGCTTTGCACAGTCCTCTGGAGCGTTACTAATTGCTTTTCTTAACCTCCAGAGATTAAAGGATTTTGAAATGAACATATAGACAAGTAGTGACTTTAATTTCAAATCTAAGCTTTATTAAGGCGAGCTCTGTTTCATGAAATAGGGTCATTAAGAGAATGTTTCATGTTGGAAATACCCAATCCTAATCTCCTCATCTTCCTCCGGTCTTGAGAAATGGAACTCTGCCTGTATCTCTTAAAAATGCAATGCCACCTCAACTCATTTCCATCTGGCATCAGCTCTATGTCTCATCTTCAAGAGTACACTGAACCATGTTGGCACTTGTTTCTCAAATCCTTTTCCACTAGGGGGTATGATAGACTGTGACTGTATCTCACAGCAAACCTTCGGTGTGATATTGTAATACTGAAGTACACACACACGAGGGAGAGGAATAGGCATGAAAAGCTTGGTACATAATTTATGGAGATTCAAATCCTGTCATTCATAAATATAATTATAACCTACGGCTTGAAAGTGATATGGACCTTGCCATATTGATCATGCTCCAGCTCTGTTTATTCAGATCATTCATTTGTTGACAGGGAAAATAGAAGAAGAATGTTGTTAGTCATAAAACAATTAATGAAAGGAAATACTTGTATTTTACACAAAGAATATTCTTTGTTTCTGTGTGTGTTGCACCCTCCCACCTTCAGATGGGAAATATAAACCCAAGGGGAGGGGATATTATTAAATCAGCAATCAACCTTCAAGTCATTTTGGTATAAACACTGTAATTATTTCATCTCTAGTAAACAGAATAAAAGACAACAGCACATAAGGGTGACAATTTGCAATATGCTTTGAATGTCTTTGTTAAAAAAAAACCCTATTATGACTGAAGGCAACATTACTGAAATTTAAAAAAAAAAAAAAGCAGAAGTTGTGACAGCCAACAGAGGAGGTAATTAGTCAGTAAATTTTGAGTAATAAATTTAGCAGGTCATTGCAACAGACATTACATTTTGTGTGGGGAGAAGTCACTGTTTATTAGCTGTGAAGCCAGGACTGCTTACCTTTATTCAAAAATCATCCCAACAAAGTAAAAGCAAAAAGTCCTTATTGTGATTACGACTGTATAGTCCAGATGCCTTCTAAAACTCACAGTCTTCTCTTACCGAGGTGGATATAAGTTCATTTATGTCAGATGAGTCGACTACAAGTTTGCATAGGTGTAATTGTAGTAGCATGCAGCTTGGGGGAGGAATAGAAAAAAAAATATTGTTTTAATCACGGTTATATAACATTTTTAATCTCAGTTGCAGCAGCTGTGTGTCTCAGATGCAGGTTAGGTTAGCCTGGACATTGTGGTTACATGTCTGAGTGCTCTCCCCTCCCCAGCTGGCTGATGTAAGCAGCCAGGAGGGATTCCTCTGCTCCCCCCAGCACCTCCCTCATCGGTGGGAATGGTGTGTTTGCAATTCATCAGGTCATAAACAAACGTGTGCACTTCAGTGAGCCTCTGCACTTAGAGCCATGTAAAGACAATTGCCATTAATATTAGCCAGGCTTCAGAGGGTCTGACAGCCTTACAGAAAAGCAGTCTCATTTACCTGGCTTAAAATTCCTGGTTAGGAACTATCAGGGGTGCGTTTTATACATCTTGGAACCTTTTTTCAGGCTGGTTGACCTCTTGTTAAAAAGTCTTTAAAAAATATTTTGCAGTCAAATAATTACTGGTTTTGTTTAAATGTTCTCATCCAATACATAATGAACAGTGAGGAATTCCCCAAAGGGCATCTTTTATTATTGAAATGTTTACTTATTGAGTGCTTTTGCCAGAAGCCCCCCATGAGAAAAATCTCATTTTATGAGCTCCTGAAGCAGTCAGTTCCCAAAACATCAAGAAGAAATGCAATTTTGACCAAGTAATCTGAAGGTCCTTTGTTTGCTTTTAAATAAACAGAATGCCAAGGTGCAAAAAATTGAGACAAGAGCTACTTTATTTTTTGTATTTTGTGGGTATGCCTAGTGAAGCCATGCTGATGCGGTGCTCAGGTGATTTCTTACGTACAAGAATTCAATTCCTACAGCAGAGGAAAACAATATCCCACAGAGCAACATAGGAGTGGGTGTTAAAAATGATTCTTAGATTTATTCTTTCCTGGAAAAGGATACCATTAGCACAATAGCATCCCACTTGCATAAAGAATTTTTTTCCCCACCCCGTTTTTTGCTCTATGTTTCCCTGAGTGGTGAGGAGAAATGACTGCGTTTGTGGCAGTGTATATGCAGGACATGACTTGGATCCTCCCGTGTTCCTGGGTTACTCAGGTGGAGTCACTGGGGAATGCTAGTGAGTGGCTGCTGGCAGGCTTCACTCCTCGGAAATCCCCGTCTCTCGCTGCCTGGGCTGGGTCTCTGAAGTGATCCAGTTTTAATCTATATGACTTTAATGAAACTACGCTGTGCTCAAGATTTTGTGTTTATTCCAGGTTCTCAGCTATAATGGACTATGCAATGAAGATTTGAGGAGAATATCTAAAGTTCCCCCCCCCCATCTTTGTTATGCAACAGCTCTATACTGGGGTAATGCCTACTTATATTTAAAGCAGATTGCTAATTGCACTGCAAATATCTGAGCACCCAGAGAGAAATCAGCACTTCTCTTAAGTTGGCAACGCAGTAAGGACAGTAGTTATATTCAGTGCTTGGTATCCTGAAATTCCTAGGTGTCTTTTATGGTTGATTATCCTGGCATTAGTGACCGAATCGGGGAATAGCTTGGATTTTTGTAAAGCAGTTATCTCAAATAAAAAGTACTTTGCAATTGTTGAGTATTATGATCTACAATATTAATATGATGTTGAGAAATGTTTTATAATTACCTAACATTATTAAAAGTGTTTCTTGGCCATTAGTGACTGGGCATCTAGAGTGTCCTTTAGCAATAAAACCTCTGTTTTCTTTTTCTTCCCTTCCTCTAAGAGTTTTTGGAGCAAAATGATTCATTAGTGGCAGTTCCTGTTAACTCCAGAATAAAATGTGCACAATGCATGCTTTGCTACTAAAAGATTAAAAGAATATTTCTTCTTCTTACTCTGATTCCCTTTATGACCTCAAAGCAAAGTCTTATGGTTAATAATAGAGGGTTTTTTGTGCCTGAAATGGAAAAAGTTTAGAGGTATTTCTGTCTAGGATATATGTGATGCAATTATGCACACTTCATTAAGTGCTCTCCATTTCATGAATGCAGAAGATGAACATGTTACTAAAAAAATAATCTAATACTTCATTTCAAGCCCTGCAACAAAAATATATTTCAAGTTATTTCTTTTATGCAACAATTTTTCAAATTTCGTTCTCTCATAAGCCACAGCTATAGAAGGTCAAAATATGTTAATATATGGGTCCAGCCAATGTATTTCACCTTATAAGCAGGGCTTTTCCTCATAGTATAAATGTAATTCTTTTCACTGATAATATGAATAATAAAAACTTAGAAACTTGTATAATACATAATATGTTAGTAAACTTTTATAAAATAGGGCCAATTTTTGTTCTCCTTGAGCACCTACACTCTTCTCCTCTGTAAATTCTTGCATTAATATTTCTATAGTGTCTTGTTACCCAGAAATTTTTTTCAGAAGTATATTTACTATATGTTTATATGTATTTTTTATATTTTTCAATTATAAGTATTTTAATATACTTTTAAGGATATCAGAACTGAAATTTCTTCATTCCTTTCATTAGATTTACATGTGATTTGTGTATTTATTGGGATGAATGGAGAGTGAATGCAACATGACTTATATGGATTTATTTTCCTTAACAAGTGCACAATGACATTTTTTTGTGAAACCCTGAGTACTTTACTCTCTGCCTCTCTACATCTGGCTAACCAGTACCTTCCTCTGTAAAGGTCTTATAGATTTTACTACTCTAAAGGACCATCAGGCTACACCTAGGAAGGTCCCTGCAGAGTCAAATCATTTTCCCTCATAAGTTATTCAAAGAGGGGATTACCTCTGTTGTTAAAAGACAGATACATTGTTGTATCTTTCTGATCAAAACCAGCTCTTGGATCAGATATCTTCAAAATCTTTTCCCTGCATATGTTCTTGCAGAATATGATCAAGATAAATATTCCGAGTTTCTGTATTGTCCCTCTGACTTGCATTTGCGACAACAGGACTAAGCTTGTGTTGATGTTAAGCAAATAAAATGTGAAACTACCTGTAATCTTCTTTGAATGATGGAATTCCAGTGATGGCCTATGCTGTACTTGGGTGAATAATAATTTCAGTGCCTCCATTCTGCCACCTTCTTAATAAGAATACCACTTACAGGAGTGTTCTGAAGTTTAGTTAATATTGTTGAAATTCTTTCAGACAGGCGCAAGATACACATAAGAAACCACAAGAGGTATAAAAATATATGCAAATGTAGCTAATGAAGCAAAAGGAAGAGGGCTAAATGGTGTCTTAATAGGTTCTCTTTAAAAACCTATTTTGATAAGGAATATTATGCCATGCCTCTTGATTATGGATCTTATATTTTTTTTAATAATCTCTTTTAGCGTGCTGGGACCAGCTGTGACCTTCAGAGTGCACTCAAACCTCCAAAACATTTCAACTGCAGATGTTGCCAAAGAAGCAGGTAAGTCCTTGTCCTCCGTTCCCAAACTGTGACCACCCACACGTCTGTTTAGCAGTCAGTGGCGCTGCAAACAGCACAGGCACATCCTCTTCTCCCAGAAGACTGACATTTAAAGAGAGAGACAGTTCAGAGGTGAGTGGCACATGGAAAATTGAAGCTTAATATCTCTGAGTCAATTAAAACCGTTTGAGACTTCCTTGCTTGTCAAGAAAATGGGTTAGAGACTTGTAGTCAAGTTCCAGAATGGCGAAAAACTCTTCAGTGTTGTCATGAGCTCATAAAAACAGATTAGTCATCTAATCTAGGATGTAGTACCTTCACTTTTCTGATACTTTTTATTCAGGGAAAAAGTGTTATTACATCTTAGCCTTAATTTCTGGATTAAAAAAATGGTAGAAAAACGTCTTTATTGGTGTGCTGTTTAAAGAATTTCAATGACAAGTTAATCTTGGGAGTAAAGGTTGTATTTCTAGAATTAAGCTGCTTCCTGTTGGCTCCTTGTCAGCTTGGCTATTATAGAGTTTTGAGAGCAAGAAATAATTTCTGCAAAGTAACTGAATTGATAACTGATTTGCTTCCAAATTACTCAGCTGATAGGTTCTAAAAATCAGAAGTAAACAAGTTGCAATATTGCTTGAAAATAGAAACAGAAAAAGTTCATTTAAATAAATACCAGGAGCCACAAACTGTCCATTAACTTCTACTTTTGCTTCACCGTGGATGCGTTAAGTTATAGAAAGAACTGGGGTAGTTCCCATTCCAGAATATTGCTTTTCAGGAAGGGTCTTGTTAACTGGAGATGAGGGAATAGCAAATGGAATATAATTTTTCTTAAAAGGGTTTAACATGTTAAATGGCTCTAGATGTGTACCATCAAAAATAGGAAATTAAAATAAAGTAGGTATTGAATTATGTGACTCCTGAATGTATAATATCTTCCTGGCAAAAATTAATATGGCTTTTTTTTAACAATGCCCTCCCTGTCTTGTAAACTTGTTTAATCTCTCTGAAGAGATTCAAATATGATGCTGTTGGTAGAGCCTGCTTGGATTGCCAATGGCTTTTGACAAGGTCTTCCCATAAGTTTTTAAGGAAACTAATAGTTTCTTTCAGTGTGGAATATGACACACAAAATGGCGAATCAGTAGTTGGTTAAGAGGCAGGAAACAGAAATGAGAAACAAAGTATTAGTTTTCTAAAAGGCTAGATATAGCAAAAAAAGTGGAAGGGTCTCTGTTGGGACTGTGGTATTCAACATACTTATAAGTGAGTTGGAAAAGAAAGTGAACAGGATGATGAGAAATCCCACTAATAATACTGAATTATTCACAGTTTTAAAGGTGAAGCTGATCTTAGATATGTATAAAACCCTTACCAGACTGAGTGAATGGATTCAAAATGGCAGATGAATGTAATTGTAAATTTCTGTTAAAAAATTTTCATATGGAGAAAAAATAGCTTTACATGCAAAGTTTTATGAGTAAACAGTAATATAGTTAGTGTAGTAATAGGTAATTTGATGAAAATGACAGTTCAGTCTCCATTATCGGTTGAACAAGCAAAGTATTTTTAAGAATTTTTGGAAAGGAATAGAAAACACAACAACATTGTTTGTTCTTGCATTCTTCTGTCCTTTGCTTGTATTTAAATACAACATGTAGTTCTGCTTCTCATGCCTCAGAGAGATTGGAAATTCTGGTTGAAGTGGAAAGATTCAGAGAAAGGCAGAAGGCATGACTGTAAGTGTGGAATATCTTCCATATAACAAGTGGTGCAGTAAGGCAGGAATCTTTATTTTGGAAAAAAAAAATGAGTAAGGTATGGGAAAGGTCTGTCAATTCCAGAATGGCACAGTGAATGTGTTTTACCTTCGCGCATTGCAAGAGCAGTCTTGTGCACACAAGATTGTGCAACTGCTCTTGCAATGCATGAAAGGTAAAACTGGCAGAAGGCAGGTTCAAAATAAATCAGAATGCAGTTCATATCTTTGCCAGTTGTGAATAATGAAGCTTACATGTGTTCCAATATTTACACTCAAGCAAGGTAATGGAATAGACATCCACTGAAATTTAGCAAGTTTGTGGAAACCTTGTCAAGTCCAGGGGTTTCCTGATGCGCCTTGGCCCATTCCTAATGAGCTACTCTGAAATGTATAAATGTTGTGACTTCTTTATTTCAGCAAAAGGAAACTTCTGGGAACAAAAAAATGCCACCCCAGAGAAAGGGCGACAAAGGTGGTGAAGGGTCTGGAATGTAAATCCTCTGAGGAGAGGCTGAGGGAGCTGAGGTTGTTCAGGGGAGACTTTATCACTCTCTACAACTACCTGAAAGGAGTTTGTGGCAATGTGGGTGTCAACCTCTTCTTCCAGGCAAGCAGTGACAGGACAATGGGAAATGACCTCAAGTTGCACCAAGGGAGGTTCAGGTTGGATATTAGGAAAAATGTCACTGAAAGGCTGGTTAAGTGTTGGAGCAGGTTGCTTACGGAAGTGGTGGAGGCACCAACCTTGGAAGTGTTCAAAAAAGAATAGACATGGCATTTTGGGATATGGTTTAGTGGGCATGGTGGTATTTGGCTGAAGGTTGGACTTAATGATCTTGGAGGTCTTTTCCAATGAATATGGTTCTATAATTCTATGAATTTCTACAGATTCAGCAATTAAAATTAATATTTTATATTTTAATTTTATAAACTATATATTCATATCCCAGGCATTTTCTAACTTCTGTTTGCTTGGTAAATTAGAATTTTCAGGTTTTGATGGCTGCAGGAAGAGGTTTGTAGGAGTCTGACATAAGCTCATCTTTGTATATCAACATGGCCATAGTATTATTATAACTAAACCTTGTGTTACATTTTACAAAAAAAGTTTAAACAAACTTCTTGCTTTCAAATCTCTAAATTAAAAAAATATATTCACTTAAAAAAATCAGCAGCAATATATATTTATATAAGAAGTTTTCTCAGACTCTAGTTGTAATTATAATTCTTTGAAGTCAACAGTGTCTTGAACAAAAGCATTCCAAATACTTAATTTACCAAGGGAAACAAAAGCAGAATAAATCAATGAATACTTCCAAGGTAGGCACAGGTAAATGCATTACTCCATGCTGTAGTGCAGTTAGGTAACTTGACATCCATCCAGGAACTCTGAAAGCAGATCTTGTTTACAGAAAATAAATAGACCAAATGGACAGAAGAATTTCACTGTCTGACACATCCTTAGAAATTAAAAGAATTTTGAAGTTGAGGTAATCAGATACTTAGAATAATTATAAGAATGTAAATGTAATAATTATAAGTAATTATAAAGTAATAATTATATGTAAATGTAATAATTATAAGAATGTAAATTATCCATATTTTCAAATGCACGTTATGTGCATCTGTGCAAATGTTCTGTATGTGCAAGTCTCACTGATAGCCACAGGAGCAGTTTCTGTGCAGCAGTTTGATCTTATTGTTCATGTAGCATATATTTTTGTAACCAAAATGGATGAACTTCCTATTTTCCTTACACTATTTAGGTTTAAATGTAGGGAACTGTATATAAAGTTTTACATCCTCCTCTGTGGAGTTTGACAAATGTGCGGGTTAGAGAAGACATGGGACTCCTTAGCAACTCTGAAAATAGATTAATTACTTACAATATTTACTAAATAACAGAGACATGGAAGTATGATAACAAAAATAGTTTCCTATGTTTTCTTAGATTCTGAGGTTCATTTTTGTTAGTGTACACAAGGCCTGGCTTGAGGCAAAATCAACTCTCTAAAATCCTTTAGCCGTATCCTTGCTGATAAAACTTTTTTTCCCAGTAATCCACAGTTCCAATTCTGTGTAAATGTTTTGATTACTTTTTCTTTGCAGTTTCTAGGGCTACATAATTATATGGGGAAGCTGACAACAGATTAATTTAAAATTGTGAATAGCTTGCTTTCTCACATTAACAATACCTTTATTTGCAGTTTGACAACAGAGCAGGACAGCCAACATTTTGCCAGCTTCACACACTTTGACGTTCAAAAAATAGAACATATCTCGCACCAAGTAGCTGTCCTCTGGCCTATTTCTGCTTAATAAGTCAGGTCCAATCGTGCAGTGTAATTTCATCTCAGTGTTTTGAAGAAATAAACTTTCTCAAGACACAGATGACCTGCTCTAGAAGTAATTACACTTGGCACATGAAATCATTTAGACAAACAAATGTTTCAGTTTAAGAGTCAGGAGAAATACAGTAGACAACAATTATCAGTAAGACAACTGTATATAAAACTGGAATATATTTGGTATAGAAATAAGCAATGAAGTTGCTTTATAGGTACTCCAGAATCCCACCATTTATACAAATGTGTGTATAGTAACAGTAATAATTAGAAAAGCAGAAACTTCTAAAGTTTCCAAGCAAAGAATTTTGCCACCAGATACCTGTGATGATCATATATATATTGCACACATGAAATAGAGATGTAGGAGAGAAGTTTTGGGAACAGACACTCAGCACTGCTGAAATTAAATAATAGCATTTGCTTGGATGTAGCTGCAGCCTTTTACGGTTAGAGTTATGTTTGCTTCTTTTTTTTTTTATTGTATTGAAATGCAACCTTTTTAAGTGTTATAAAAAATGGAGACTAGAAAGCAAAGGGCTGTAGACATAGTGTAGGCATTGGTGGTGGGGACAGATAGCACAACAAAAGGCAGCGCATAACCAAGTACTAGGGGATTAACAGGTCTTGTGTGCAGGTTCTTGTGTCTAAGATGTATTGTGATTTACACCAGTATGGAAAGTGAGAAATTTTGATTTAGGATTTTATATATATATATATGTGTGTGTGTGTGTGTGTGTGTGTGTGTGTATATGAACATTAAGAAAAGTTTTCAATTTTCTTTTAATTCCTCTAACTTTTAACCAAACTATTAGTTTGGTTTTGTTTTGAGGTTTGGTTTTTTGTTAGTTGGGGCTTTTTTTTTTTTTTACTTTTCTGTTGCCTGCTGGTAAAACTCACATTTTCACACCGTGCATAGTCTGATAGGGTCTATTATCCTGACTTAGAGAGGAGAGTGTTGAATCATGGAACCTTCTCATCTAAAAGTCATTTCTTTGCCCATTGTTTAATTCTGAAGAAAAACTACATTACAAAATTAATTCTGCCAAAACACACAGATGCAAAAATACCATATTGTTATTCAAATTTTACTGTATATCAAGCTAATTTTAATAAAGAGACTGCCTCAAAGTTATTGGAATAGATTTAAAAAAACACATATAGAATTCCCCAGCAGTTTTAAATTACTGAAAATGGTTAAATTTGTAAACTTACAGATTTTGAGATTTAACATCTACAAGTTTTTGTTATGTCCCGGCTGAGGTGAAATATCCATGGCAGCAAATATGTAATAGAACTTTTTGACACTGAAGCAGAATATTTTTGCTAAAATTGGCAGCTCTAAACAGACAACACTTCATCCTTAGCTTTTAGCATTAAACAGTCCTTTTGGGATAAAAAGAGCACTCCAAAACCTTAGAGATAACTTACCCGGTGTAGGGATTTAAGGTGATGGTTTCTTATTGGTTTGGAGTGGTCCAAGATGTCATAGTCCTGATTTTAGTTAGGATGACTAAATGGCCTATCTATTCATGACCCTGGATTCAGCTCTTATTTATGCCTTATTCTGCCTCCAATATGTTTCTTTTGCTTGGCAGGTCTGAGCTGTATTTATGTGAGTCAAAACTTACTCTTCTAAATATCTAGGAGTGAGTACCTAAATAAGTGGTTTACTTGCAAAGACCCTTAGTTCCCATCACACTCTACAAGCCTTTAATGACCTTGGATAGTTAGCTTGATTGAATCCAGAATTTACTGATGACCATGACATTTAACTTCAAAGCCGTGTCAGACAGTGGAACAATCCACCTGCATTAAAAAAACTATCCCAGGTTCTTCTTAAACTTGAAAATACTGGTGAGGAACCTGCCTTACACAGTCACTGCAGAAATCTCTTAATTGTTCCCATTTCTTGAGCACATTAGGCAAAATCCCAGTTTTGACACACATCCAACGTGGGCCCTGTTAAAAAGGGCTGAGGCTCTGACATGGACATAATTTGATTTTCTTCTAAATTCTGCGCTAAAAATATGCATTATAAATATATTTCAAAGGTACCATGAAGGTACAAATGATAGGTTAATGCCATAATGCATTTTGCAGCTGTTTGCAGCAATTATTTTATAAGCCTTCAGTATAATTAAAATATGCTTTTGAACTTTTAATGAATAAGATTTAAGTCCAAAATATTGCAAATTATTTTATATGACTGTTCTCTTATATTGATTCTAGTCATGTAATGCGGTCCTCATTGGTCAGAGGGGGTTATCTTTCCAATATGCTGCCTAATAGAAGTATGATAAAAATATTTATGGAATACCTCTGTAAATCTTGCACACCTCTTAATTTCATGGTCTGAAATTTGACAAAACAAGGCTCAGGGAGAAGATCATTTACTCAACATCAGAGAGTCAACGGACAACTCAATATTATTACCCACTATTAGCAAGAAAAGTTTTCTAGGAGGTTCTCAGGAGAACAAGAGAGAGAGAATTGTCTTCAGATTTATCTTCATATAACATAATTTTGGATCTCCCTATAATAAAGCTGCACGTACTATCTGTGTGTAAAGAATGTATAAACATAGAGAAAGGAGACTGGGAGAAGGGACCACAGTACAATGAGGAATGAATCATCAACTGCAAGAGTAAGACTATACAAAGTTTTATTTAGTTATACATGTATTGAGTTAAAAGCATAGAAAGAAAAACAGATATTTTCATGTCTGAAAAACATCACGGTTTCACAGAGGAATTTGAACAAAACTTGGGAAATATTTAATGCAGTAAGTTCAGAATGCTCTGATTTTCCCTCTCTGATTTCAGCTTGTGATTAAACACTGTCTGGCTTTTGATGCTTTTTAGACCAGTGTTGGTTAATTGTTAAAAGTTCTTTGCATTATATATTTCACTCAAATAAACGTAACCTCAGAATTTGTTATTCTTTGTACTGCTTCTCTTGCTGACATAATGAAATTTGACAATGCTTGTTTGTGCTGGTTTGGTAATAACAACACCCACCTTCTTTTTCATGGTGACCGTCAGTGCAGAAGATATGAATTCTGTACCAGGAAATTTCAATTTCTGGATAAAACATCTTCCTCTTCTCTTAAAAGGTCCTTCTAATTCATTATGATGAGCCTTTGCTGTCTTGTTGACTTTTGACACAGCTTTGTAAGTCTTGTGAGAAGTCTCAGCAAGATGAACTCTGTTGCTTCAGTCACCAACAAATCCATGCTGGCAAATTGTCTTGGATTCCTTTTTCTGCCCCACAACTGCAAGCAATGCTGGTTGTTTTGAAAGTATTCATTGACCAGTCATTGTCAGATCATAATTCATTTGTGATGAAGAGAACAAGATTAAAGTTTTCAGCTGAATTCCTTCCCTCTACCTCGATTTTTGTAGACCATGCAATTAGATGTTTGCTCTCTGAGATGTAACAAAGAATGTGTCTATGAATAATCTGAAGTTCATCTTTGAAGAGAGCTGACAGCTTCTGTGTCAGAAACTTTAAGCAATGTAGCCAGAAGGCTGTGAGGGCTCATCTGATTTCACTTACCATTGCCATGGTTTAAGTAGGATTACAATTCTTTAATCTATAATATGAAACATAAAGGTTTGGCAGCTCTTTTTCTGTTGTTACCTCTCTTAGGTCTTTTGGTGCCAATCCTGATTTCTTCTGCTCAAACCTCCTTAGTTCACATTGTCCTTTTTCACCTCTTGACCCCTCCGTAGCGGATCAATTTCCTTTCACCTATTGTATCATCAAATCTATCTGAATTATTTTCCTTAAATCCTTCTATTGCTGAATAAAGGGTGTCATTATATTTTTGAAGATTATTCAGAACCTGAACTGTCTCTGCAGTACCAAATGTCTGATACAATGACTAATGAGTTTTCAAGATGGCATTTCTTTCCCACATTGTTCTTCTGTTGAAAAATAGAACAAGTGATGGTTGCTACATTTCAGTAAATGTGCCTCCATCTAAAGATTCTTTGGTTATGACTCTTCTCCAATGACTTCCTTCAAATTATCATATTCATTGCTGTGATTAGTAAGGATGGATTTTTTTTAACATACACCCTCTCTTCTAAGACTAACTGTGAGGTATCTAATTTTAGAAAGAAATATTGTTTCTTTAAAACTATTTTCCATTTTAACAAAAAACTTCAGAACTTCCTTCTTTTCAATTTATAAAGTGATGTGATCTATTCCAGCATAAACCTCTAAATCCAGCTGCTTAACTATTGGGAATCGTAAAGCTAGTTAATCATTTTATAGAATTGGGGAGAAAAACAAGAGCTAAGTAGCATTATGTAGTTAATGTTCTTTAATTTAAAGCAATGACGATTTATGTCATTGTATTCTGATGCTTCTTACTAACACCCATTCATAAAAAACCATCAGATTGGTATTAAACTAAAATAAAGAGAAACACACCATTAGTGTAGTATAGATATTAGAATATTTTGAAATACAACACTTGATGCCTGAAGCAGACAGTTATGCCAAAGGTTCAATGGAAATACCAGAATTGAAGCTTGGATTGAGACTCATGTATTTCTCTTAGGTGTTTTTTTCTGAAATCTATAAGCAGACCTATGGAGACTGATAAAAATAAATCCTCTATTAAAGTAATTTAAATCACGGTTTTAGAGCTTAATAGATATTTTAAAGTTGATTTTTTTTGAAGAGCCCTCTGGTAATATAACTAAATGCATTTTAATAGTGAGAGTAGAATTCATCTAAACCAATTGCAGCTTCTAAATGTTAGGTATTATTCAAAATTAGTTGTCTAGGTTGCCTCTACTAGATTGAAAAAGACAGATTGTATGAACTGGCACTTATAGATGGCTAAAGGTTTGGGAGAGAAATCATCACTAGTATCCACAGAATCATATAGACATTGCTGATGACAGGACTGCCACACACAGGTACTGTGTGTAAATCCAAGGACGTTGGTTGAAGTCAGGACTGTAGAATTTAGTACAATGGAAAGCTTTCAGGATCTACTTGTAGCTGCTGCTTGGTAACATGTTCAAAAATGTTTTTAGGGTTGGACTCGATGATCCTTAAGGGGCGCTTCCAACTGAGCGTATTCTGTGATTCTGTGGTTCCGTGATTCTATTGATAGATTTTTTTAAAATCTTCTGGTGCAAATCCTCATGTCTTCTGCTTAAGTGTCCTTCATTCACATTTTCTTTTGCTGACATATTCAAAGCCCTTTCAAATTCAAAATTAATTTAAGAATGAGTAAAAATGCAAGGATTTCCATTTTGATAATGACCATGTGTAACACTATTAAACAACCAAATTCCTGCTGTGAGATTGTTCTCATGTACAGCTGGTAATGCAGGATGAAGCTGCCACGTAGTTGAAGTGCAAAGTGGTTTTCTTTCAAATCAAAGAAATCTCCCAATACATTTTTGACCATGAAAGTAAAAAGTCTTTTTCCATATTTGATTTGCTATGTATTTCCTTACACAGATATTTCAAACTGACCTGTACTTTTTATGTGAAAGATGGTTTTCAGCTTGTGTAAATGAACCAATATCTCCACTGAAGTCCGTGGCACTGAGAAATTGTGACTGAAACAAATCACTATTATTTTTTGTATAGCAGCAGTACATGTGTAGTCCCACTGTGGACAGGGTATCAAAAAGTCCCTGTTCTGAAATATTTGAGAACTAATTTTCTTTCTTAGTTTAAAACAAAGCAAATGGAAATCCCCAAACTGAAGACAACTGTCTAATGTCTTATTCCACTGTATTATTTAGCAAAATTGCTTCTATTTAGCATTTTTATGATAAGCAACACATTTTCCAGGAAAATTGAAATATATATATGCAATATGGCATATACAACAATGCTACTTAAAATTCCAGACATCTTTAAATGTTACAGTCCTTTAATAAATTTTTATACATTTTTGTGCAGTACTCCTAAGAGACCATCTCTATTTACAGCAGATTATAAGCATATTAAAACAAGTTATTTAGGAATGTTGCAGTTAGAAGAAACCTGGTAAGGCAAGTGCATAAAAGGCAGCTTTTGTGTAAATAATAGGTCTAATATTTTTTATGATTATTCATCTTTCTAGGTAAGCATAAACAAAGAAATTAAAGAAATCCTAATTGTAGTCAGATAGTATTGCAACCTAATCTTTATGTAGAAAAGAACAGTCAGTATTTTTCTTTCCACCTTTTTGGACAGATTGATTATAACTTTTTGAAATGTGGAACAACAACATTAACCTAACGATTTTAAACTGTGCATGCAAATAAACACTAGGCACCATGTGAAACAGGGATAATGTAGAACAGATAATGTTTTATTTTAGTTGGTACAAACAGGAAAGTGTTTTTTATCTGATGTAACTAAATATCCTGTTTTTAGTATATGAAAGTGGATGATTAGCAATCCTGTGATTTTAGCTGATAGCTTTCATGTCAGCCAAATAATAAACATTGTGAGCAAGAGCGATGCTACTTCAGGGCTCTATGAAAAACAGTTGTTATTTAAAGCAAAAGAAAAAAAAAAAAAAAAACACCACAAAATCAATACCCTCGGAGTCAACTTAGAATCAGGCTATCATTCCTTTTAGCTGGAGAAATGTAATAACATGAAAAGGCCTTTCTCCAGAAGTGTGGAGTTTTGGTAACAGTGTGTAAGGACAGCTGACCTGAACGTGGGAGCAATTTGTTCTCTCAGTAGAACACTATTTACAGGTTGACATCTTGGAAGAGAGGCACAAATGTGACCTGGGATGAAAGGCCAGCTGGAGGTTTTCTGGCTGAAAAAGGCTTAGTTAGGAGGTCCAAGGGATTCATGTATCATCTGTCTTGAAAACAGCCGCTTGCGTGACCTTCCACTGCTGATAGCTCATGGAGGAATGTATCTGAGAGGGAAAGTAATGAGCTTTTTACAGTGGGACAAGGAATTATTTGAGAGCTTTGGGAGAGTTTTTGAAGATAAGAGAAGTTTGTTGGCAGTGCTCACAAGGGCACACTTGTCAGCAGTATTCAGACCTGTATGTTAACATTGCCTTCATTTGGAGCAGTCTTTCTCCTAAGGACTGAAGGCCACTTCAGCAGCTGCTGCTGCTACCTGATACCCTGCAATTGTTAGGGAATGTTGGGACTACATTGCAAGGGATTTGAGTTTCATGAATTCTTTTTTTTCTGGACTATCTATGGTCAAAGAAGGCTTTTTTCCCCCCTAGTTTTTCTGAACTCCACGTATCTATTCTAACATGTAATATAAGACAGAGTCAGATTTATAGATGTTTCATCTAGTTCTTATTTGGAGATGATGTTTTCTATTGTCTGACAAAAATTGTTTGCAGGATTTAGAGATTAAAGACCACTGTAATAATCTGAAAATACTTAATCTTTCTAGCATTATCTAGTCTTCAGGAAAACACGTTAAATCCCTTTGTTATGTTTAAAAATTATTTTCTATAAATGTGAACCTTCGGATTAAGAGAAAATGTGTGGCTGAAGTCAAAAGACATCGTAGATTTAATCTACCCATAGAATTTCCAGTAGTGCCTGTAAATTCTTTGTACCTCTGTTTTCTTAGTTGTAAATCTGAAATATGAACAGGAAAAGGCTTTTTATGAATAAAAAATTAAGCTATAACATAACGATTTTTAAGTTAATTCAGAGGACAGACAGTATGGTCATCTATAGGATAATTATGATAATTTGTTCCTGTGCTGCTTCTGCTGCTTTTTAATAGTTTTTTTCTTGGTTTCATCAGTGCAACAAAATCAGGATGACAGTAATCATAAAATCGTTTTAGTTGAAAGATCCATCTAGCAGGTTATTTAGCCTGTCCCCCAGAACTGTGATGGGATTGGCTGGCAGGAGATCATATATAGCTAATATTTGATAGTCTTTTGAAAAAAAAACAAAACAGACAGATGAAAAAAAAATGTATATGCCAAAATCCAGAGGGAGCCTCTTGGCAAAGTTTTATAGACATTTTAGATCAGTAACAAGAAAAGGTAGGTAACTACACCCCATTACTCCTTCCTAAACAGCCAGGTAATTACTTTTGGCATTTTGACAAGTGTTTGCTGGAGTGAAGGTCAAAGCTGTCAGCAGAGAAGATCTATGCTAATCTGCTCAGCTGGAGAAGACTCAGGTAGCTAATGTTTTGTAATTAGAAGTTGTGGAAACCAGTTTTCACTGTAGTTTTGCTCTGAGCACAAGTGAACTAATAATACAGAGTAATTTCATTTATCATAGTTTACAAAATTAGCTAAATGGGTGCTTAGGAGTAAACATCCAAGGTGAAATTGGAGAAATATGGGAAAATTGATATTGTGGTACAAATTAAATATATATTTATATCCATACATATGTATATGTGTTATATATATATACATACATACACGTTACACATTTGTATTATCTAGGTATGTGTTTGGCTGTACATATACACAGAGATAAATAATGCTAATACTTTTCATTTACATTGAAAAAATATTAATCATGAAAAGAAAGTAAATGAAAAAAACACCAAACATGCTAATTGTATTTGATAAAGTTTCAAAATTTAGCTGGAAATTTCACATAAAAAACTTAATGCATGCAAAATACTCCCATTTTTCTTGTGGGAATTGTCGGTATCACTTCATTCAGCACTACTCTATAAATGGATTTCTATAATGGATTTTAAACTGCTAAAATACTTTAACAAGAAAATAAGAAACAAAAACCCCCAAACAAATAAGTATATTAAAACAATTACGAAAACAATGAAAGTCTTTATAAAATGTGTCATTTCTTTTATAATGTTGACGGCCTTTTTTTGTGGTGTTGTATTCATGTTTTTATCAGTGTAAACTAAAAATTATTCTTTTCCCTTATCGTGCTGGTGATTGTGCTACAGAAAATGTGTAACTGTATATATATATAGAAGACGGAAAGAGATAAACAGGGAATTTTTCAAAGGAGCTCAAGGTGTCTGGCTGTGCTCCTAAGCCCCAGCTAGCACCTCAAGTCTGCAGTGATTTCACACATAATTAAGTGTTCGTTCACTCCGACTTTTTTTCTTGAACTGAAATACCTAATATGGTGACCATGAAATTCTTCCTGTGCATGGAGAAAGAATGCAGACCTTCAAAAAGTAACATTTTGGGACTGACTGGTGTGTACCATGGTGGCCCAATCCTAGAACTAAAGCTAATAAGATGAAGTTTCAGTGTTTCAGTGGTTGCAGTTGGAGCTGGACTAGAAATTCATAGTGGTAGCGGTTAAAAAGGACAATTTTTTTGTTGAATCGTTTTTAACCTTGATCAGCTCTGCCAGGCAAACTGTTGAACTGTCACCAACAAAAAGCCACAGGGCTGCAGCACTGAGAAAAATATTACTCTGATTCTTTTTGACTTTACATATAGACAAATGGTAAAAAAACCAACAAAACCAACAAACAAAGCCTCCAACCAAACAAACAAAAACAAAGAAACCCCAACCAACCAAACAAAAAACCAACACTCCAAAAAGGTCTGAAAAGCAGTAGGTCTATCTGAAACATAGACTTTAATTGAGAAAAAGATGTTTTTCTTCTGGATTTCATGATTGAGCTTTTATAGGGGATGTTTAAGACTTTTTCAATTGTTATCTCATTTCAGGGAACCCGGAACACAACTGATTTTGGAAAAAGACCAGAAAGTGCTTGGTTTTTTTCCTTCACATCCATCTTTCTCTGAATGGATTTTTTGGATTATGTTGTTTTTTCTTTCCCTGGCATTTTTCCTCTTCAAGGGAATCACCATGTATTCATTCTCTTCATTCATTTAACAACTAGAGGGTATGTTCTCCACCCATGTGCAACAATATAGCTGTGAAACTCACATTAACCTTAATGGGAAATGTGCAGCTAAAATCAGCCACACTGGGTGTAGTTACTACCCTTGCCTGTAAAATGGATTTGAAAGTTCAAACAGAAATTATTTCCACTTAAGAACAGGGAAGTCAGACAGGTTTTTACATTATTTTATATTAAATAAAGAGTATCTTAACATTAATTTTTTAATGTGTTTCAAATTGGGAAATCCACCTGCTGTAGAACCTGTTATTTCATGTAGCAACATAATGTTTTCAAAGTTAGGTGACATTTAAACATTCTCTTGGCAGCTCTGCTTTCTATAAGCTCTAGAAAAATACGCTAATGATTATTATTTGTTGGTAAGTTATTATCTTTTTAACTTAACAGTGAAGAATCAGATGCTCCTCTCAGGTTTTCTGAATTAAACATGGATGGATACAAATGTTTGCCGTAGTTTTCTCAGTCCTCCTGCGATTCTGCTTTTCTGTTCTGCTCCCTTTTCCTCTCATATTCTATCCATGTCTCTTTTTCCTACTGGCAGCAGAGCTCTCATAGAATAACTAAATATCTGAAATCAGCAGAGTGGACAAAAAAAAGGTGAAAGCTCGGAGATGTGGGAAGCCTAGAATACCAGGTACAGGTAGCTGTTTCCAGAAGTGGCAGTATGGAGAAGGAGCCTGATTCTCTTTTTTGGTTATTAAAGTGGTGATGAGGCAGAATTTTCATATTTATCACTTTTTTTTCCCTACGTATTGCATCTGTTTCTCTGATACTCTTTGCCAGTGTGCATAAATGCGTGCATCTCTCACATATTTGTTTCTTGCTGTGTTGCTTGTAGGTAAAGACCATCAGAGAGTTTAAGAACTCTAATTTGGTGTCTTCTGTTAAACTGTTAAACTGATATTCATGATATACTGATATCTGTTACACTGCAAGCAATCATAAGTGTTGGCATATATTTATGTGTAGAGGCGTATGTACCGAAATGAATTATAACTTGCCCTTAAGAGTTTTAAACAAACTCAGTGGAATATTGCCATACAGTTAAATAAATCTTGCCTACAGACAGAAGGCAATAAGTATCTAAGACTCCTCGTTCCAAAAGATGCTACATCTCAGATTTCTTCACAGAGGAAAAGCGTAAATGGAAGCTCTCAAGACAGAGTGGTTAATAATGCAGCAGTCAGTCCACGGCATGTTTCTATTATCACATGTGTACTTTCAAGTTCTGGTACCCCCTAGGAATAAGTTCAGTTTGGCTTTTAGTGTGTAATGTCATCCAGGAATGGCTGTTGGCTTTTCACAGAATGCGCTGGTGCTGCTGGTGAGCACCCTTCATGCTTCTGGTTCCTCTTCTGTTATAAACACATGCAATTCGCACGTGTCCATTAAACCACTGTTCGAGGTTGGTATCAGAAGAGGTAAAACTGAGTTTGGAATAGATCCCTGTAGGAATGTGAAAGCTGTTGCTGGTCAAGTCCTACCCTCCTCCAGGCAATTATGTGTTAGAGATTGTCTGTGTTGATACTTGCACATGCTAAAGTTAGTACATTTATACCTTTTGTATTTAAAGATACCCTGCATTCCTTTGACACCTTTATCACATTAAAGAGGTAATTCCCAGAAATCAATGTATTTTAAAAAAAAAAGGTGAAACCAGTTGTATTTGATTTCCATACTCTTCCTTTTGAGAGCTGCTGGAGATACAATACATGGCTAAAGGAACTAGATAAGGCCATTCATATAGAAACCAACACTTTTTCCAGATTTTAAATGTACTGTGGCTTTCTCAGTTTAGTCCTTGAATTCTTTTTTTCATGTCTGAAACTTCAGTCATACGAAAATACAAGGAATTCTATTATATTTCCATTCTTCGCCATTTTGTTCAGAAACTGTTGCACCTGATAGAAATGCACCTTCAATGCATCTTCTATTCATGGACATCTTAAACAGTTCTTGAACACATTCCTAAATATACAGACAGGTTCTGCCTTGTGCCAAGGGAGATGGAAGTCACACATCTCTGGCAGCGTGACAGAAAGCCTAAGCTGCTGAAGTGACTTTTTCAGAATCACTTTTTAAAGGCTGGTATTTATCATGATAAATCAAAATGTCCATTAATTGTGGTGAAATAGTTATTTTAATTCTGAAAGATGTCCAAATTCTTAACATATTTTCATACAGAACCTCTAACAGTGAAATGGCAGTACACAGAGGTAGATCATGTGTGCTCAAAATACCTTCCATGTTTTATTTTCAAGGATGTTTAAACTTTAAAAAAGCCATATATCTGTGGAACTGACAATTCTCTTTTCTCTAGGAAGATTTCTGGAAAGATCGTAAGAACAAAAATTTCTTTAATATTTTAGATTTCTGATGAATCCTGAGTGAGGATTACCAAATTAAGACATGGCATTTATTTTATCGTTAGCTAAATTAATCTGACAGGATGGTTTTTATGTAGAAATTAAAGAGTTCCTCTACACTTTACATGCCATAAACCAGTCAAACTTTTCATAAGTATGCTTGGCTAGTTTGTCTTTTATCCTAACCCTGGCATATTTCTATTGAAATCATTACAAGTGAAAGCATGACATTCTAATTTCCTTTTTTATTAATGTTATTATTTTAGTTTATGAATGTTCTTTGCTGCTTTCCAAAATCTGTTCCATTTTTAATTTTTTAGGACATAATTTCCCACATTTTAATAGAATATATTTCTTTTTATCTGTAATTAAATCCATAACTTGTTATTCTCAGAAGGTTATTAGGAATTGTGGCTTGACTGTTACAAAAAATAATGACTTAAAGAGGCTCCTAATATCAATTTAGTGTAAGGATTTAATTTATTATTCATTAATTTTGTATTCATTGTAATAGCAGTAATCATTATGAAGTCATTGGTAGGTATGAGAATGTCAGGCACAATATATTTCCATAGGAATTCAGTTCATTAGTCATCTTTAGCAAAATATAAAATACTATTCATGCATTATTGCTGTCACTTCTTTCTCTTTATAATTCTATGCCTGTTATTTTACATAAATATCTTCATATGTATAAGCTGTATTGGAATTTAAAAGTTTCAATACATGCATAAGCTCCCTTGTCTGTCCTTACGGCAACCTAAATTTTGCTGTTTTGAATTAAGATAGCTTCACTCAACTTATGACAGTGTATACAGGCTAATTTCACATTTTATTTTAAAAAGAACACTTCCAAATATTGTCTGTTTACAGTGGCATAGTGTGTTGATTTTTTTCATTCATCCAGTTCTGCTTTTTTAAAAAAAGCTTTCAGTTTAGCAATGCAGAATTCTAATTTTTATTTCAAACTAAATCTTAGGTTCATCAGAACATATGTAATTTCCTATTTTAAAACGGGAATTAATATTTTATCTTCATTACTATTATAGATTTTTAAACTGTTTCGAAAAGAATGTTTTTTTTTTTTTCCCATAAATACCTCAGATGCATCATTCTTAACTGTCCCATAGTTCTTAGACAGCATCCTTTGACTGGTAAATGATTCTGCTCATGTTAAAAATGGGTTGACTGAATGCCTTGGAAAAAAACAAGTTGTGTTTAGCATCGTGCCAACTAATTACAGTGGCTGCCTTGCAGCTCAGTGTTGAATTGGAGTTGTCCTTCTGAGCACGGACCCAATCAGTCATGGTCAGTATTGTGTCAGCTAACTCAATTCTTTGTAATCAAATTTAAATGTAAGAGTGGATTTCATCTCCTCTAACTCAGATGTCTGTCTTTTTAGGTACTTTAAGTATAAGCTGGTCAACCTTGGCTCCCGTTACAATCACTGGAATGTAATAAGTGCTTCCAGAGGGTAATACATTTCATCCCAGGAGAGGTGTCTGTCTCATCTGTATCTCCTATATCTCATCTATCTCATACATGTCTATCACACTTATGATTGGTGTCTCAGATAGGTCAAGTATATATCATCCTTGGGAGGATCCTGTTATTCTCCATTAACTGCAACAGGAGTCCTGCTTAAATTTCAGATTAAACAAGATCTCCCAATGAAAGCAAATCCCTTAAATCTCTTTCAAGCACCTTCAGAGCGCATTTCAGAATTAATATGGGCATAGAAAATCTGTTCTGAGGGAAGGGCAGCATTTTTGGAGCAAGGTATTTCTGCCTTCCATTGTGCAAAGAAAATGGGTTGTACCTCACTGAAAACAGCGTGGTCTAGTAGCAGTTTGGGCTCTGCTTGAGCAATACTTTGGCTGCCAGAAGCTCTTTCAGAAAAGTGGTAGTTTCTCATGACAATCAGTCACCTCTGCCCACCCCATACTGATAGCTTAGGTGCTGGGGTCACCTCAAAGGGCATGTGCTGCTGTGTTTATTCGACAGAATACATAAGTGGGGGAAAGAGGCAAAGCATAACATTCTGTCATCTCTGGCTTTTTAAAGTCATTTTGTAATGGTTTATTCTGCCTCAGCGCACATCTAGCTTCTGCTAGCATGTGGCAGTATGCAATTGAAATAAACTCACCCGTTTGCACATCAATGCATGGGTACAGCAGGTCCTCTTGAAAGATGTTTTCTGGTAGGTTCCAAATGATATTTCAATCAATTTCTTTCTAGCTTGGTTCTAATATAAACTGTCACTTATTTTTACCTTTCTCACCCAACCTGTTTGCTTTCCACCTCTGCAGAAGTGCTTTCCATTATTGTGGCCTGAAGCATCTCTGAGTGTTCTTCTAGAAGCAACTTGTGTTATAAAATTATCTAATATAGATAAATAATTGTGTTTCCTACACAAACTGCACACGTATAAGCAGATCTCTGTCTAAATTTCTGACAAGAAACAGCGAAACACAACAGTGAAACTTGACATCCAAAACGCACGCATTCTAAAATTCTCCTCTCAGCTTGCTCCTGCTTGTTGGCAAAGGTTCTTGTGATTTTTGAATATAATAATCCTTATTTTGTCCTTTCCTGACAATATTTGTAGCAATAAAGGCAAGGAGATCCTTTCGGGGATTAACTAGACTGTAACTTGAGTCTCTGTTCATAATCACATGGTAGCCTTCCCATCATATTTATTTGTCCTTTAGGAGAAACTTTGGTTTGTCTCATCCTTTTCTGGATATTGAAGAAAATTTGGGCACAAGGCATGCTGCCAAGGAAAACTGTTCTTACGTCACTACAAACCTGCCGGAGGAGTGTGTTTAGGTCAGCCTCTGTTAGGGAGACCTCCTGGAGCCACAGTTTGCACTTGGTTAAAAAACAACAAAACACAACAACATTAAATTTAGAGTGGGGGCGAAAGTGATGTTCTACTTGGAAAGCAACAAGTGTTTCTCACATGTAATTCTATCAGCTGTTAAACTTAGACCGTTAGCCTCATCAAGCATGCAATGTCTTTTCCTTTTTATTTGTGCCACTTCCTCTGTGATATCTAGTTTGTTATTAAACTTTTTTTTTCATTATTTTAAAAATAATTTTATTTGTGGTGTGAATAAAAATTTTAAGTAATCAATCCCATTTTGGACATATATTAGTTAGGAGCTTTAAATGTCATTGCCTTTAAAAATTAGGGAAAAAGCCATATGCGACTAAATCACAGATGTGATTTTTGTCACTTTTACTCAATGTGATTTTCAATTTTTTGGTGTTTTCTTGTGATTTTTCTCAGCTTTAATAGAAACAATATTAGGTGCACTGTTGGCTGAAATGTGACTGAATCGTTTCCCTATTATAGGCAAATGGAGTCTGAAAGTCCCCAGCTGAAAAATTTACACATTCACTGAAAAGTATGCAGTATGACTTTTATGGCACTGATAGTTAAAAGAAACAAATTATACAGCTTTATTAGCAAGTGAAAGACACTTTTCCCTAAGTTGTTTTTTTTTTCTGATTTCTCTTTTACATACAATAAGCTAAATTTCGATTGTGAGTATTTGTGACATATTTTTTAGCCACATGATATGCAATTGCACGCTGCTGTGAAAAAAAACAACCTCTAGGCAATTGTCTATGTATGCCTCTATCAAGGTATGTGTGGGTATTCTTTTAGTCTCTGTAAATTTAAGTATATTTACTGATACCTTCTACCATTTTTACAATACCTGATACCAACTTTCCCTCAAACACCTTGTGTGGGAAAAGTGCCTTTATTTTCTCAGAATTTTCCACATAATCCCATGTGCTGTAGTTTTTAATGTTTGGGAATGGTCTCTGAAGCACTGCTTGGCTAACATTAGATGAAGGAGGTCTTTAAATGTAACAATTTTTTTTGTTTTGTTCTGAATAACTACTTGTACTCAAAGCTTAACTTCCAACCAAAACACTAATGGTTTAAGGCTTGTCTTTTCATTCCACGGGCTTGATCCTGAAGTATCTTATGGGATATTTCATGCAGTGCTTGGCTTAGAAAGATACATGCTGAGATGTGGATGTAAATATGCACATAAATAAACATGTAAATATTTAAAATAAATATGTGAATATATATCTAATACATAATTATATCCTGTAAGTAAATATTAATAAATATGTAAGCACACATATCAATGCCTACATCTTGACCTACTTGTATAAGCGTTTATTGCAGTGATGGTGGGGTTCATTTGCCTGAGGGAGACACCCAGGGCTGCTGGAGGAGCTCGGGCTGCCTGAGACAATTGCCTCAAACTTTACTTATAGTGGGTCCACATGCTTCTGGAGGCCAGGTGGGATGACCAAAGCGCTTGACACTTTAATACCTAAGTCTTGTTCCAGTTTCTCATCGATCTGCAGTCGGCAGAGCCGAGAGAGCTGTTCGGCTGGGCAAGAGTAGGTGGCTTTGGCCTTTACTAACTACACTGGGAGCTTATGTGACCAACTGATATGTAGGCAGGCATTTAGGCTTAGGTGTCATAATTTGAGGGCTGAATTCCACCCATGGCTTCTGCTGAATTTGATGCCCTGGCACTTACTTTAATGCTTCTCATTTATAAGCGCCAAAAAAAGCTGGCAATGTTTATTAAGTATAGGTCTTCCTTGACTTTTCTGCAGAAACTGTGTGAGGCACATTTCAGATTGCAAGTTAGTCTTATAAAGAGTTAGGGAATGAAATTGATTATCTCTATTAGAATAAGAGCTTGTCTCTAGCTTTCTATTAATGATTAAAACATCAGTAGTTGCTTGATATTAAATGCTGATAAGTTCTCATAAGTGAATATCCTTAAATTTTAGGAAGAGAAAAGAAGTAAGTTTCCTACAAGTGTTTTTTTTTTCCCTGTGATTTTCCAGTAACAATTTTCTGTACATTTATTAAGCATCTGTACCTGGTTTCCAGCAAAGATTAAGTAAATGGATAGGCCATTGATTTGAGCTCACTAAAATAACAGTTTTCTGCTTGCTGTGGTATTTGAAAATTTTACATCACTTATCACTGATAGTTTTTAATGTTACCCCTTTGAAAGCAGTTAGAGGTATAACAATAAATTCCTCTTTGCAACTACTTTAATACTTTCACAATTCAGATTGCTATTAATATAGACTGAAGATTTTGATGTAGATTGAAACTAGTTAAAAATATTTCTTCACATTTGGGATAAAAATGAAATGGAATTTAATTCTGTCAGTATTAAATCTGGCAAAGATGCATTCTAAATTGCTGATTTTAGATACTGGAAAATGCAGAAATCTGTTCTAATTTTTTTATATATTTGATGAAGTAACAGGAACAGTATATGGAATCAATAACAACCACAGACACATATCAGTTACTTTAGACCATATGAGACCTGTGCTTTTTGTAATTTCAGTTGCAAGATATCATTTCATTGTCCCCATATTTGTATTATTTCAATATTTCAACATCCTAAATTTATGTTGAAGTGCCCCTCGATCACATTTCTTATTTCAGACTCTTAGGTGATTTATGTAGTTCATCTTTCTATACTATAACACGCACAAGAAGAAGGCACTGCAATGGTAATAAGCACATGCAATTGGACAGATTAACTCACCCTTAGGAGACACACATTGCTCTGCAGAAAATGTCTCCATGCTGTGTGTTGTTTCTCCCTTTGCTCTTCTGGTTTGTGTGAAATCAGAAGGAGATTATATGGATCAAATTAGACACATTTTATTTACATGAGAGACATCATTAAAGTCATGGCTAAGGTGTCCTTTTTTTTTCTGCTGTGCTCAGTGGTAGCCTAATCTGATTTCCGTTGAAGTAATTGAAAACATTAGACTTCACCTTGAATTGTTTGTTGGATATATCTAGTCATATACACTTATACACACATATACTTTTGCTCTATAACTACTTGATACTTTTTTTGGCATGTTTACTCCATCTGACCTGCACTACAAACCACAATGCAAGTCTACATAATCAGTCTTCCTGATTCATTCCTATAAATGAAATCTCAGTCTCCTCTCAGAAATGCACTTGGGCAGGATGAAGATATGAATTCACTATTTTCCTCTGCCTTAGCAAGTTTGAACCCACACCTTTAATCACAAATGCTGGTAAAGTACTGGGCAGAGATTCTCAGCCTTTCCTCCAGAAACTCTTAGGCTTTGCATGGAATAATGGAACGTTCCCTGACCTAGAGCACACAAGAGCAAAGGGAACACTGCACTGTAGCCTCGTATGTGGGCACTACTCAGCAGTTTGATGACTCATCTCCAAGCACTTTGTTTTATATTTAATGTGAATTTGTCAACTAATAATTGAGAAAAGAATTAAAACTAAATTCTCCTCTTTGCTGGTTAAGAAGAGCAGCTGCAACATCTACTAGTGAGCCCAGTCCTTTTTAATTGACCACAATAATTTTTCCACTTTCGGGGGATTAATTTGATCTATGTGACAACAATGTAATTTCTTCTACTGTTTCATAATGTTTGCTAGCATGAATGAGTCTTTAGAGGTCTTGGTTCCATGCTTCAGAGAGGGTGCACTTACTTGTTTGTTTTTCAGTTGCAAGGAAGGTCAAAAAGTAACAAATAAATGTCAAGAAAGATCACTTATGAGAAGTGGATGCTCTGCATAATAAACATTAGCACATGTTTAACAAAAAATTTCCTCCAGTAGAAGTCATTCCCATATTAATTTAATCCTGCTGTCTAAGATAATACAATCTCTTTGAAACAGTCTTGATTCTTAGTGCATAGGGACCTTTTCTGGATCAGAGGCCAAATTTCCATTACCTGATGAGCTAATCTGACGTGACAGCCTCATATGCAGATGGGGAATCTCTTGTCAATAGTTTTCTTCAGAGACAAAGAGAAACAAATGTCTATATTCATTCTCTCACTTCATGCATGAGTAACATTACCTTTCTGTCTCCCTTTCAGTCTATTCAGGTAGTCATTGAGAATTTAAATATAAGCTTTTGTGTTTCTGAGTTAGCTTATGCATGCAAAGCTGTTTACAGAAGACTGGCATCCTTGTCTGTTTATTTAAGTACAGTATGTATTTTGACATGTAAATTTACGTGAGGCATATTTAATCAGTCACAATGATATGCTAATTGGATTCCTGTATGAACTGCATAAAAACGGCATTTGGAAAAAAAAAAAATTATGAGGGGAACTTATTACCAGCTGAGACACTTTCTAATCAGTATTATGCATCATCAAAATGCACAAGGATAAAAGTGATAGATTTCCAGGACTTTTGTAACAAATAAAAAAAAAAATCAATCAAAGAAAAAACCTGAGCAGCCTGAAAGTTAGAAAACAGCAACTGAAATCCATAAATTAGAATGCCAAAAATCTCTCAAATGCCTCTGCAGGTTTTGGATGTTGTTCACTGACATAATTTGTGTTCTGATAAGGTTATAGGTTGATCTCGTCTCCAAAAGAGCAGTGACATTTAGACTTCAGCTCTGTCTGCCCTAAGGATTTGCTCAAGCATTTTGAATATAGTTTTTTAAAATATATATTTTTATAAGCAACTCTGACTTTTCAGGTGCCAGTGGTTCACTTTCAAGCAAAAACAAGCCATGCCAGTGTAAACTAGCTACTCTATATTCACATGTGCAAACGTACAATACTCTCCCATTTCTTTTCTGTTTATTTACCACTGATGCCTGAATTTCACTGCTAATTAAAGTTTTAAAGCTGAAAGTCTTCATCAGTTTTTTAAAAAATGTATTCTGGGATAATAAGTTTAGCACACTTAGGTTCCTTGGCTGGTTCACTACTCATTTCAGGCCTTTACTGAAAATAATCATAGTTTCTTATATTTTACTTAAATGTGACTGCACAAGAAACAGACAATTACAAACAAAAGTAAGGCCGCAGGATCTACAAATTAAGGGATTCACCTTGGAACGAAAAGGAAGCCTTCCCCTGAATTTAGTCCAGGAAGAGAGTGGAGAAGCAGTGAAAATTATGCAAAACATATAAATGGTGAGCTGGAAGCCACCTACTGCTATCCAGTGGGGGGAAATGGACGTATAGCTTATCTCGGTTTTCTTGCCTTAACAGAGTTTGGCTACCCGGATAGAGATGAAAATTAGGGAACAGAGCTCTTCCTGAAGATAAATGGTCAGAAGGAAGAAAACGTAGTGATTCTTCCCCAAGAAGTGGGGTACTCAAGAATCCACACATATCATACCTCGGGGAGACTAGAAACCACAGTTTTCCCAGCCTGGAAGTTGCCTCTGAAGAGGCCCAGACTACTAGGCATTTTCAGGTGAAAAAAGGGGAAGGGGAAACATCTTTCCTGCCCTTGCTGTAGAAACCTGCTGCACAAGTCAGGGAGCTGAGCAGCACCAGCTCCAGAAGTGACCAGCCTGACGCCTCCAGACACTGGCCTGGTGTCTGGGGTTCTCAGGGTGGAATAGGAAAGAATTCAGAAGTTTGAATATTGTATGTACTATTTTTGCCGCCTTTCAGTGATGATGGAGCGTAACAATATATAGACACTCCTGGAGAAAGGAATATTTTCTCTTTACTCTTGGGTATCCCACCTACCAAACATTTCATTGTATTTGTAGTTCCTCCCATATCCTGTCTTACATTCATATTACAGGTAATTTACTTATGTGTATATTGGATCAGACTTTAATATTTTATACAGTTCAGGTGAATGCATATGCAACCTTTGTATTAATGACATTAATTAAAGGGACATTATAATTAAAGGGACATTAGGAAGAGCTCTTCCATCTATAAGACTAAGATGGAAGGAGAAGGAAAGTTGGTACATCTGGGCTTTTGTTGTCCAGGGAACTCCAGTGCTTTCTGGTAATAACACTAGTATATTGTGCTGATCATATTGAATTTTAATTTTCTAGTTGTTGCCTGAATTTACACTTTACCAATACGCGTGTTAGGAAAGTAAAAGCCTATTTGAAATATAAAATAGGGATGTAACCAGTTTAATTGGTTAAGATGAAGTATTTTAAAAGTTACCTAGTTAAGCTGATGTGGATTTCCCTGTAGACACTATTATTTTGCTTACAGTATCTCACTTTTTTGCTCTGTTTTTTTTGGCTGAGGACAGAGGATCTGAGAGGACAGTAAGTGTTTGGTAGTCTCCTCACAGTCTTCCACACATTAAACTCAATCAGGTTGTCACACACACCTTTAATTTAAGCGGTGCCATTTGTGTGACCTTAGTAAAGTCCCTTATATCTTCTTCTAAGTGGTAAAAATAACAGAAGGCCTAACACAGAGAAAGTTTTCTGCGCTTTAATAAAGTTTGTGAAGAGCTGTGCAATCCTCAGAGGAGAGGAGTTCTGAAGCAGAAACTATGTAACGTGTGGGGTGATGAGAAACACCTTTGGCTGCACAGCTTCTTAGTATCCACCAGTGATTGGGCTTTATTTCCTATTCCTCACTGTCTGTGAGCAGCGTAAACAGTTCCATTTCTTTACTCACAGTAGTCTGTATGACGCTCCTGAACTCTGTCTATCAGCCTTCTTAGGTGGCAGCAAAGTATGCATTTCCTCTGCATGCCACAAAGGGTGGGGAAGCTTTGCTGCAAAATTTAGTGTTTTGAAGATTCTGGGTCTCCTTCACCATAGGTGAAGCCTGAACACGTGTACATTTTTCTTCCTTAAAAAGTAACGATGCTTGTGTTACAGAAAATTGCACACCATGTGTGCGTGTGTAATGTATGTAAAAAAATATTTTATCATTTGAATCTTACTGAGATTTCCACAGTGTGGTAATAGCACAAAATTGCTCAGGCTTCTTTGTATTCAACACCCCTGCTTTGGCTTCTGCATATTTGTTGCCTGACTGCAATCTTATTAAAATCTCTGTGAGTCATGCTATAGTTTTCTGAACTATAAATGTTTCTGTTGGTGGATTGTGCCTGGATAAATGGCATTGATCAGAGGGCTGGAGCACCTCTCCTATGAAGACAGGCTGAGAGAGTTGGAATTGTTCACCATGGAGAAAAGCAGGCCCCATTGTGGCCTTCCAGTAACTTAAGGGGACCAATAAAAATGAGGGAGAGGGACTTTTTATACAGACAGATAGTGACAGGACAAGAGGCAATGGTTTTAAACTGAGAGAGAGCAGGTTTAGATTAGATATCAGGAAGAAATTCTTGACTATGCACTGGGAAAAGTTGCCCAGAGAAGTTGTGGATGCCCCATTCCTGGAAGTGTTCAGGCCAAGCTGAATGGGGTAATCTTTAAGGTTCCTTCCAACCCAGGACATTCTATGATTCTAGATGTTTGATGTTCTTATTAATTCTGGAAGTCAATTATTATTTTATCCATAAATGTTTCTCTGCAGAGTCTGCAGTGTCCTTTTACCAAAGATGATGATTGCTAATAGCTACACCCCCATGCTTGCTCACAGAGTAAACATAGAATGCTTTGAATTGCAGGGTACCCCAAAAATGTATCACCAGTTCTCTTCCCTGTGCCTAGAGCAGGTCTATAGTTGGCTTTTGTTCAGACTCCTTGCCATGTGCCCAAATGAGAAGCTGGCCTCAGCAGGAACGCTTTGAGTCACCTAGTCTGGGCTGCCTTGCAAGAGTAATGGAGGTGGATTCCCAAGACTCATCCTCAATTTAAGTAAAAGCCAGAGTGCCTAACTATTGGCCTAAGAAATATGTTGTGAATTTGGAAGGAAAGCTACATCAGTATAGATACCTGGTACAGTGTTTAGCCTGGAGAAAAGGAATCTCAGGGGAGCTCTCTACAACCAGCTGAAATGAGGCTGAGCCAGGTTGTAGGTCAGTCTTTCCTGCAAGTAACAAGCAACAGAACAAGGGGAAATGGCCTCAAGTTGTGCTAGGGAAGGTTTAGATGGGATATTAGGAAATATTTCTTCCTGGAAAGAGTTGTCAAGCATCAGAACAGGCTGCCCAGGGAAGTGGTGGAGTTACCATCCCTGGAGCTATTTAAAAGCTGTGTACATGTGTCACAGGGGGACATAGTTTGGTGGTGGGCTTGGCAGTGCTGGATTAATGGTCGGACTCTGATCTTAGGGGTGTTTTACAACCTAAACAATTCTATGATTCTAAGATTCTGGTATATAAAATGTGCAAAGGACGATGTGAGTCCCTTGTTGAATTTTGTGGAGGTTTAGTTTCGAGTTTTTATATGTTAAAGAAAGCTGACAGTCAGATCAGATTAGCACAATATGGAAAGCTGTGTCAGTGAGTTATGACTGAAATTACAGTTCTAAATAGGAAAATGAATACAGAAGAACAGAATAAAAGTAAAAAATAAATAAACAAGTAATAAAATATGAAATATAGAAGGGGAATATGGTAAGACTTAAAATGGATAAAGAGACATGCTAAATGAGATTACAAATACTGTGTCCTATCTGGATTAATTTCCATATCTATGGTTTTTGACTCCATTAATTACTGTTTGATGGAAGCAGGGAGCCTGTGAGCAGTTCAGCTTGGTCCTGAGTGCTAGTGAAAGACTTGGTTGATAATGTTTCTCTCAATGAACCGCTCTGCAACAGAAACCATGTTTTACTCAGATTCAGCGTGCCTGCAAATGCAAAAAAATCCACTATTCCTGTGCTTAATTTCAAAAACAGAAGGCACATTAAGTGGGAAGATAGTTAAAAATATACTAAAGGGGCTGTGAAAAATGTTAGATATATTCAGTGGAGATATTTAAAGACATCATATTAGGAATTACAGCCAAATTCACGCCATTTAGTAAATATACTTCAGGAAGACCAAAATCCAGATGATACGGTAAGACAGAATGAAAATAGAAGGTACTTGAAGATATTTCAAGAAATCTCAGGTATGTTCAAGAGAAAAATAGAAAAAGGATGGTAATGACAAGAGAAGAATAAAAATGTAGTAAAAAAAGAATAAAAACGTAGGCAAAAAAGATCAGACAAGCAACTTGCAAAATTCTTAGAAACCAATACTAAATAATTTTCAAACTCAGTGGGGACGGGAAGGTATTCGTGGAGTCCATAGGATCAAAGGTTTTGAAAAACAGCTTTGAGAAAATGACACTGTAAGTGAAAAAAAGAAAGAAGTTAATTTGGTAAAGCTATGCTCACTATTCAAGTATTTAGCAAGGTTCCTAGGAATGAATCCTTTATGGGAAACTCATCAGACAATGTCAAATTGAATCTATGGAACAAACAGACAAAATTAGAATAATATGTCATCATGGCCAGATTATACTTTCTCAAAGTCGTTCATACTCTCCAGAGTGAAGCAGATCAGTCAGTGAGTGTCAGGGGAAAGCCTCATCCTAAACAGACTGAAAGATGGTAAGTATAACACTAGTTTGTAGAAAAGGTCACAGAAAAGACTGACAGAAATGACAAATCACTAAACCTGATATCTCTATTTGATAAATTAGTATAAGTTATTCTAAGTACTAAATTCGTGGACACGTAGGCATGTATGGCATAATAGAAGTGGCTCAACTTTTGAAAAGGAAAGTCCTTGCCTCCCAACTTTAGGCCTTTGAATTCAGTAACAAGTGTGTGTGTTGGAGGGAGATACCATTGATACGGCTCCCATGGAATTCCAAAAGGCTTTCAGCAATATCTCTCAACAAAGCAGCTGAGTTGCTCTGGGATAACAGGGAGGTCTTCACATGGATAAATAGTCAGTAAAAAAAGAGGCAGATGAGGGTAAGAATAAATGTTCCATTTTCACAATGCAGAGGTGTCGCCAGCTGAATTCCACAGAGGTTTGTGCTCTTCAACAGATTCATAAATGATCTGTAAAAAGGATAGAATAACTTGCTGAGGAATTTGAGATATTCGAGATATTCAAGACAAGGGCTGACTGTGTAACATTGAAGAAGGACATATGAGTGACTGGGCAATAAATTAGCAAATGAAACTCAATTTCTATAAACGTTATGTGATACTTAGGGGTAAAAAACCCTCAGTCCTAACATTGCATATACAGTGATGGACAGTGAGTTAACTGGAAGTACTCAGGAATGACATTTCTGGTTATAATATATCGTTCTGTGAAAATGCCAGTTCAGTGCTCAACAGCAGGAATGAAAGCAAATTAGAGGTTAGGGGAGCAAAGAGAGGAAAAAAGTGAAAACTTCATTATGTCATTGTTACAAAATCATGCTGTGCCTGAGTTCCTAAATGCATGAAGCTCTGCTCCCCTCGCTTCCGAAAAGTATATTATTATGGGCAAAGATATAGAGAGGAGTGACAAGGAAGATCAAAGGTATGGAACATCTGGTGTGCAGGGAAAGATTAAATAGAATAAGAGTCTGTTTAAAGTGATATGACTGATGGAAAGATATGATAGAGGCCTGTAAAATCATGACTGGCATGGGGTCATTGTGGAGGATTTGAATATTTCTTCTGTCTTCAGGTCAGGAACTAAGGGCTATCAATTTTGTTATGTTTTACACAGTAAACAGTCCTTCTAACATTGCATATACAATGTCCTCATTGCTGACTGGAACCAAGCTGACAACAAGCAGGAAGAGGTGGCTTTGCAAACAATGCACTGCAAAGCAGACAAAGACCTTGTCAAGGTTCGTTTTGAATACTGAAGTTTATGTGGATTGAAAAAACCTGATGCACAAGTTAGTGTAAGGAAAAAAACATTAATTGCTAAAACAAAAAAACACGACCTCTGGCTCAGAAATGCTTGACTTACTTTGCAGCACTGTTCTGGAAAATATTTCTACCAGGCCGCATTTCTGCATAGGCTTCCCTCAGTATTTATTGTCATTGTTGGAGACAGGGTTTTAAGCAAATTATTTATGCCATCAATTGTGTTACCAGGTGGCACACTTCCTGTATTCTGCCTGGTTTTGGCTTTTTACTACTGTATTATTGCATTTGGGGCTCTGTGTTTAAAGGATGTTTGCATTTGAAGCTTGATATCATAATGGCAATTTAGACTAATTAGGACATTCTTAAGTGCTCCTAACAGAATAATACTGTCTTGGATGCTATTGGTCCAGATTTATTTCTACTTGAATTTATCTGAAATCAATGAAGTAACAATGGTAATAAAGTCTGCTCTAGGACAATTTTTTCTTCCATTGGTTTCAAAGACTACGGTGTACAAGAGATGGGAATGTCAAAGCTACTTCAAACAAAGTAGCCACAAGGCAGTTACATATTTCCAAACCATCTGACAAGCACATGTTGCAGAGAAAGAGTAGGTGCAGAGAACACATCAGAGGATAAACACCAGCGAGAAATGGAGGGGAAGGGATTTTGGAGCCTTTCAGTTTATGCTGGCAGATGGGGCAGAACATTTGTCTTAGGAGACTTAATACAAAAATAGACATTAAAATTATGCTGCTTTTCCTACTTAAGACAAATCATATGCTACCTTTTTTTTTTCCAGGGTAAGTATCATATGTCAAAGAAAAAGTAGAATAAATTAGTATTTGGACATACGGGTATGTGTGTTTCCTGGCTGTGAAAATTTCATTAACTCTTCTTTAAAATTATGATAAGGTTTCCTGAGTGCAACAGCCCCAGCCTCCATAAATCAAAACTTCTTTTGTGCCCCATGAAGTGTTTGGTTTAATTCAACTATTAACCAAGGTATTTACAGAGGAGAGAGATGGCAACTGAAAGCAACTGAAGAAGAACCCCAAGGTGTAGCTTGGGTTCTGAGACTTCACAACTGTGAATATTAATTGCTATAATTTTATTTAAAAATAATAATTAGATTTATAACCTTTTGAGCTATAGATTATAGTTTTGTTAAGAATAACACTTGATATAGTCTGTTGTAAAAGTGTCAGAATTCTTGTTTGATGCATACATCTACCTAAAAAAGAGAGTATGGGTGAAAAAGCAATTTTTCTAATATCTTTCCTAATTTAAAAAGTATAGAAAGACCACTGGAGGTCCTCTTACACTGGAAACAGAAGGGATGTCCTGAAATAATTGCTGGAATACTCACTTCTGAACTTTGCTCTGTGGTCCAAACGGTGGACCAAGAGATCACATCTCTCCTTGACACTAAAAATCATGAATTTAAAAAACCCAAAGCATTCTTTGGCACTGACATGAGGGTGCAGAACACAGTTGCCATAGGCAGTGGAAAAGTTACCTTAAAGCTACTGAAGAAAAGCCACAGAGGCTTAAAGGTAATGTGAAGTTTCATGGTATTTTAACTTACTGAAAGAAGTCACAAACACACAGAAAAGCTTCTATGAAATCTGCAGTGACAGAGCTCATGTCTTGGGACTCCCCATAATGAAAACTGACTGCCTCTTTAGACTCTAGAAATGTGTGACTTGTGTTTGCATGAATCAGTGTACTAGCCATAATAATTAATAATATTTAGTATTCAGACTTGGAGTGTAAGAAAGAATTTAATTAAGTATGATAAATATTAATTTTGGGGAGAGAAGATAACAGTGATCTTTCTTGTATAGCAAATACTTTAAATCTTAGTTTACTTTCTGTTTTTAAATGTAGAACATTTGGGGGTTTACTGACTTTCAGCTATCTGATTTTATTTTTTCTTATCTGGGGTGAAATACAAACAAAATATCCACTTGAGGTTTCTGAGGAACACACTTGTAGAAAACATTGCTCTTGGAGAGACAGCAGCAACAAGGCGTCACATCCCTCCGCAGTCACATCCATACGAGTCACAACAGCTCCTCAGTGCTCATTAATGTAGAGGACCAAGGCCAGGCTCCTGTATTAGGAGAAGGGGCAAGCCAGTTCTCCCAGGTTTCCTTCCTGAGGCTTGCCACAAGCAAAATTGTCTTGTCTAGCCTGGCCTTCACACTTTATTTCTCTGTTGATTGATTCTGTGTGTTGGTTCCTGTCCAGACATAGATTAGTGAACTTTTGGGAAGGTGTTGATGACCCCAGAATTCAGGCCGACTGGTTCATGTCGCTAAATTAGAAGCCCAATCACCTTACGGAGATCTCAGTCTGTGGCAAGATTCCCCAGAGGCAAGTTCAGAGCATCTAAGTTAAGATGCTCCTCTGACTCACCCTGTGTAGGAGGTTCTTTCTTTCAATTCTCTTACAAGGTCTTTGGAAATTTAGCCTCCTCATAGAGGCACCACAAGATAGATTAAGGAGTTAATCTAATTAATCAATTAATGAGCTGTCCAGTAGTGAAATGCAGGTTGATGAGACATGAGACAGCAGTTACTTTCTTCTTTTGAACCCATTTTTTGATAATAGATGCTCAAAACTGTTAGCATCTGTGGGCTAATTTTATACAAGAAAATCGGAGGTCTTCATATTGTTTCCCACAGATGTGTTCACATCTCTCCAAACATTAAGGCAGTGCTGGCAATTAGAGCAGTTAACCTCAGAGTACCGTTTCTGCCTCATACATGGGGGTTACAGGAGCACCTCAAGCAGGATAGCACAGAATTTTAAGCTGCCCCTCCCTGGACTTTACCTCTTCTGTGGTATTTCATTCCTGAGTCTTTGTAAAAGCAATCAATGAACAGACTTGTAAAACTTTTTTTTTTTCTTCCTTTTCAACATAAAGCTACTCTGACTGCATTAATGCAGTATTTTTTGAGTGCTAAAACTGGAAGGCTGCACATTCCCAGTGGTATTGTGTTGTGGCTGGGAACCTGACTTTCATTCCTTTCATTTAGTTTTAAATTAGAGGCAATGTGAGCCAGTTTATGTAAAAATGTTTTAATTAACAGGACCCAGATGCAGCATCAGAAGTTCTCGTGGAATTTAAAAAAATATACCTAAGATTTAGTCCTCTAAATAGTAGGTGGGTTAGAGCTATCTGAATTCCTCTAGTGTAATGCTGGCTGGGCCTGTGGATGATGCCTTGCTGCCTTTTTTTTTTTTACAGTAAGTTATGCTGGGCCATGATAAAAGGATGCCAGCGTTTCAATTTGAAACCATGGCAACTAGAAGTGGTGATTTGCATGTTTGCATGACAATGTGATCATGTTATCTCTGGAGATAGTGCACATGATATACATAGTGGAACTGCTGTACCTAAACCTAAAGTGATATGGGGGAAGGGAAGGGAGGATCCCCTCTGGTACTGCAGGAATCATGGGTGAGAAATCAAGGGGTTTTTTCCCTTGCTAGGTCAAGAAACCTATAGATGTGCATGAGTTCTCCTTTTGATTCAATATATTCAAATATTGATCTCAAGAATAGCTTTCAGGGATATCTTCAGGAAGTGAAAAAGTCCTTAAAGTCTTGCTCCTCTCTTGATTTGTATATCCTCACTCCTGAGGAAGGTACCAGGAGAAAATTTTTTCTACTATTGGTATATCTTTCTGCCAAAATGATTGACAGAGAAAACATTTTAGAGAGAAATGGAGAGAAAATCAAGTAACAGGATATGAAACTAAAATTTTTAGATTCAGTGGTTTTAAGAGCAGGTTTAAGAAACTCTGGCTCTAGCATTGCTGCCTTTGCCTCCATCGTGTAATGGAAGCTGTACTAGGTGACTGCTTTGATTAATTTGTCCTAAAGGCTGGCATAGATTTGGCACAACTGACTGCAGTGTAACCTTCAACAGATTAAATCAGCCTTCCCAAATAGGAACCAGAAACTCTCACGGCAGCAGTGGATCTCTCTGCCGTGAATTCTAAAGACGAATAGCAAGAGCAGGGTATGATTTTTTTTTTTCTCATTAATGGTGGAACAAACAGAAAAAGGTCCCTTGAAAGTTAAAGCTTAGCTACTGCAGAGTGTCCTCATGTATTATGAGTGAGAAACAAAGGAAACTGAGAAACTTCAAAGCTTTCTGTGGCATTCAGAGCTTTCCATCTTCAAAGCACCTCTCTCTTTTGTAGTTCTGCTCTGGGTTTAATTAATACATTTTAAATATTGTTACTGTAAACAGCGTCATCCTTGTTTTCTACCCAGTTCTTTTTCAGAGTAATTTAAATTATTTTATGAAGCTATCTGTCATCTTTATTTAGTGCCTCTTAACCTCTTTTCTTTTACAAATGAGTAGTCACCTCCAGTTGAGATTAAAACAACACTGGAAAGGGGTGTATGTGCATGTGAAGCAGTCTGGGGGAAAAAAAATGCTTTGCCTGCCTTTAATCTACATTCTCTAAAGTAAAAATAGACATAACTCTTTCAGTCCATTTATTAGCAATATTTTAAGATGGAAAAGAGAGATTTAGAAGTTATAATGTATCTCCTTTTTTTTCACTTTAGAAAGCTAATTGTAGACAACTACATGAGAAAAAAAGGTGTGAAAATTACACATCTGCATGCTTGGATTCTTACTGGTTCATGCTGTCATTAATTTTTTTTTACGTGTATTTTGGGCATTTGGGCGTAGGGGAGAAAGACAAGAGAGATAGACTAGAGGAAGTATAACATTTTACATCTTATTAAGCTATTTTTGTCAGTGGAGGCTTAAGAAGATTTATCTACTAAAATCATATATTTCTTCTCCTGCAATATTGAAGGGTAAAGGAAGAAAGTAATATTGAGGAAATGTCATTTTGCCAATTAGTCGAAATACTGCCTTGTAGTTAACATTACTTAACTGTGAGAGTCCAAATGGAGTGATTGCTGTGTGGAAATATCACAATACTAGGCATTTTAGTGGTTTTTTTCTGTGCTTAATTCCTAAAAATGCAAAGAAGAGGGAAAATAGCTGGAGAGGTAACTTGAGGAAAAGCATAATAACATTTTTCAACTCTGGTAAGTGATCTGAATGCGATTGTGCTTTCATGACCGTGAGTTGCCAGTCTCATTCCTGCCCCCAGTCACACAATTGCTACTGTGGCACACTTGAGGCAGAGAAGAGGCATTTTTAATGCCTGTGTGTGATTTCAATCCCGCATCTTTCCAAAACATAATCCTTTCTCCCCTCCAGAATGTAAAAGACCTTGAGTCAGAGGGCGCTGAAGCTAATGAAAGCTTTCCTTTTGACATCCCTGGCCCCCAGTTCAGGCTTAAAGCACACAAAGATTGCTGCTACCTTTAATTCCTTTTTAAGTCCTCTTTTCAAATCATGACTCATCTCTTCCCTCTCCCATCTGAATATCCACAATTATGGCCGCTACACACATAAATGGCAGTGCCTGGAAAGGAACAGAATCAAATTTTAAATGCAGTGCCATTGGAGATACAGTCTCTCTGTCAGCTTCCCATGGCAGTAATTTGAATAATATGAATATTTGTAAAGTTGCGGTTTGTGTTGTGCAAAAAAGCAAACACTTTTGCATCCTGACTTTCTGTGTTTGTATGTGCATGTGGAGGGTGATTTTTAGCTTTATGTCAACATTATTGCAAAGGAAGGAAGAAACACAGAGTAAAGATATGATGTATGAATATAGAAAATCAATCATTGTTTACCAGACCTGTGTCAGGCAAGCTCTTATTAGTCCTACCTGCCCCTGAAAGTTTTTGGAGAAGTTATGAACAGATCCTGCAAACTCAACACATGTTTCTATTATGAATGGAAAATACAATAACACACGTATTCTAAGTTGGGCTGGCTTTGGGAATCCAGTTATTCACAGTTTGTTTATTCTGTCTTCCTAGTTACACAGCATCTAGTTTCTATTCATCTCTTGCCTCTTACTGCAAGTTCTATGCAGGCCTTACTCAAAACTTCCATTTTAATTCTTCTATGTTAAGGTTCTTCTTTCTTTTCTTTTTTCTTTTCTTTTCTTTTCTTTTCTTTTCTTTTCTTTTCTTTTCTTTTCTTTTCTTTTCTTTTCTTTTCTTTTCTTTTCTTTTCTTTTCTTTTCTTTTCTTTTCTTTTCTTTTCTTTTCTTTTCTTCTCTTTTGCATGGATTCTTTATTTTTCTTTTCCTGCCTCTTGTCATAACGCTTCTTTACTGTAAATCTTTTCCCTTAATTTCTATTTTTGTCTAATTTTCTGGTTCCCCAACTCTCTCTATTTGCTGATATTTTCTGATCATTCCTTTATCATAATCTAATTTTCCTTATCTTTCTTTATTTTTGCTGTCTCTTTATGACCCCTATCCTCACTCTTTCCTCTCTTTGGATCTTCTTGTTGTTTTTGCTCTCTGACTGTCATTCAAAGTACTGCAGTAACATAACAAGAAGATCTCCTGAGACTCCATGAAAAATCCTGTGAAAGCAGCTGTTCTTGTGATGTTTTCAGCAGGAAAAGTGCACAGAAAAGACTGGCAGGACCTGGGCCCCAAATTATGATGCTGCTGAACTGTCCCTTGTAGTTGTTTCTCCAAGGTCTGGGGATGGGAAGGGTTGTTCTTCCAGTCTTGACCTGTCCATCTCCTTAACTCTTACTTAGAGCACTATGTTCAGGACTTTGGCTTGCTTTTAGAAATATTCTTCCAATAAATTTTTGCAAAGATCCAGTCTGGTGTATGGCAGAGGGGAGGTTTGTTTGGTATCTTTTTAGACATAACGGGATTTAACTCATATTTAAATAATAAAATATAGCTTATTTCAAATTTTAAATACCATTTTGAGTTTTTATTTGATATCAATTCATTAATTTAGCTAAGGCCTTCTAAGGATTTCTGAGTTAAACAGTGGATAATAGAAAAGAAGCTGCAATAGCAACAGTTTTTTGCATGCAATTCCACAGCTAAATGTATGCTTTCTGTCTATTTGTGCACTTCTATGTCAGGTTCTAAATAAAACCATCTCTAGTAAAGGCAAAATCCTGACTTTAAAGACACAACTTCACACATGCCCAGAATGATATCATGTTTCTAAGGTGTCATTGGCATTATAAAATGCAGTGGCTAGTATTAATTATAAATGGAAACTTTTCCTTTTCTTTAAATTAGTGTTACTGTTATGCCATATGTAATTAGGATTCTGTATTCAGTAAAAAAATAATGACTCCTACTGTTATTATATTTATTGAATAAATAATTGTCAGTGTAAATAACACCTATCATTTCATACATTTTTTCTAGAGTTAGTATGGTTTGGGTTTGGGTTTTTTAATGTTCTACTAAATATATATATAATCTTTACAATTTTATATGAATATATGCTATGCAGGTGGTGATGATGCTTCTGAGGAGTGTCCTTGGCTTATTTTTCCTTAAAACAAAACTTACTTGTCAGGTGAACCATGAGCTAATTTTTAAAGTCTACTAAATACTTGTCTGAAGTTTTGGTAGAAAAATACAACAGGAAGCATTTAATTTGTTTGTTTGAAAATAGCTTATTGTTTTTAGAAGGTTTCAGCTCTCAGAGGTTACTCTGTAAGGGTCATCTGTTTGTGCATGTTTGACTGAAAGTCGATATTTCTGCACTGCTAAGTGAAATAAGTAAGTGTTTCTGTGTGAAAATATTTATTTGTCAGCTTGTTATCAGAGGTTTTGCATGTTTCAGTTTGGTCTGCAAGTGCTTATTCACACAATAATCCTTTTCATACTCATACTGTTAATTAAGGATGTTTCTGTGCAAACAGCTTGTAGATCAGAATGAAGGGATGAATAGAAGGATAATGGTCATCTACTGAAACTTTAGCATTTGTCAGTCATTTCCACATGTCCTATCATGGTACACAAGTTTCGTAAGAATTGCAAAGAATGAAACTCTAAACACCAAACTCTATTAAAAATATTTTTCAGTGGCATATGAGGGTCTTGGATTTTTCTCATGTTCATGTCTGCACATGGGAAGTCACCCATGAAATGTTGCATAAATTATTGGGATTTCATTTTCAAGTACAAGGTCTGGCTTCCAAAAATTATGATTTATGGGGATTTTAGTCTACTCTTTTTCTGTCTCAGTTAAAGACATGTTAGGAAAGTATGGAAGTAAAAATAAATCATTGGGATTAAATCCAAGCTACTAATGTAAATGTTATGATCTTCTGTGACCTTTCCTTTCTTTTCTACCTTGCATTCTTCTTTTGCCTTTGTCTTCTTTACTCTGTAAATGTTAGTATGTTTCAATATTAGAGAAATTCCCAATTAGTGGTCTCAAGTCAACCATTTGACATTCATAGGTGTTAGAATCAGGTGAATTTCTGTGATGGATTTCTCTAGTGTAACTCTGGGAACCAAGCAGGTAAGATGCTATTTTTCTTTGTTTGTCACAACGTGGTACTTTTTCCGGGTGTATTTTTCAAGTAGAAAAAAAAATAGATCATCACTAAAAGCCATTTTCGTAGTAGCTACAAGGAGAAATAAGCCATATCGTCTGTATCTCCTTGGTTCAGAGGTAATTTGATGTACCTGTATTGAACGCGGTGATACCGATTCTATAATTTTATCTAAATAGTCACTAACTTCAGATGAAACTATGAAAGCTAAATAATGCATACACATCAGAAAGCACACTGTGCCCTTTCTATCTTTCCCAGCTCTCCAGTTTCTATCTAAATCAATATCTGTGTACTGCTGTGATGGCTCACAGCACGACGTGCATTTGGCATACTGAAACTGCTACATGCTTTAAAGCAACACAGGATCCTTTGGAAAGGCACTTCTTGCCTCAAAATGCTACTGCCAATGAAGCCCCATACAAATGGTCAATAACAACCAATTGCCTCTGTTACAGAAGTCACTGAAATGGAAAAGTAACCCACACAACAGAAAATAAACTGAACGGAAATTTTTATTCTGGATCCATAGGAGGTTTTCTGTGTCACTAATCTAGAAAGCTTAACTTTGGTAATATATGCTTCTCTCTTTATTTACATTCCTTTCTGGTCTTACCTCTGTTATTATACAGAGTTTTTTCCTACAGCATACTGCACCCCTTGTAGAAATAAGTGGCTTTGATCCGCTGAATTATTTTTTTCCCAGGCTTTTTTGTTTGTTTGTTTTGTTTTTGTTTTTGTTTCCCCCCCTCCTTTTTTTAGCAATATATTGAAGGAATATCCACATCTACAGCAAAAATTTAATTTTTAGCCATCATTAAAGGTTTAGTTACAGATCCATTCCTTTACCCAATTGGTTTCCTAGAAATATGACAAAATTTGAATTATTGTATTCAGTACTAGAAATAAAAACAGGGAAATAAAATGTAATGACTGGTGACGTTTTACAAAATGCTGCAATGAAAATGTTAGCTGTATCAGAAATTCAGGGATTTATGAGGACTTCATAATTGATATGTGATTATGTTTATTTCAGCTGGGACTGAAAATGTATGGGGGATAGAACAAACCTGAAATGACCCCTCTAGAAAAATATAGTAATTATATCACTGGGAGAAGAAGTGTTTCCTGGGTAGAAGCTTTTTAAAAGGTGAAATAGGTCTGTTTCCTTCTTTTTAAGACTTCCTGGTGTGTCTGAACAGGTAGCTATTAAATCTCAGAGTATTCCTCAATGAAACACTCATCTGTTTGTGGCAAGACATTGGAACAGGTTGCCCAGAGAAGTTGTGGATTCCCCATCCCTGGCAGTGTTCAAGGCCAGGTTGGATGGGGCATTGAATAACCTGGTCCAGTGGAAGGTGTCCCTGCCTAAAGGAGAAAGGTTGGAACTAGATGATCTTTAAAGTCTCTTCCAACCCAAACCATCCTACGATTCCATGATTCTATGATATTTCTCTACTTTTAGAGGACATTTTTGTATATAACCTCATGTTCCACCTACAAAGTTGTGAATTTGAACAACTTGTTTTCTGTGATCCAGATTTTGAATAATGTGTCCTATCTATTCAAAAAGTATCTTGTTCTATGTCTCGAAGAGGGCAAGTTTCATCTTTCAACCTTGACCACAGCTGATGTGCAGCTCCAGTGCTCCGGGAACATACAATTTTCTTGTGCTGTAATTTCCCTGAGGAGGGCTGTGATCCCCACTTCTACCCAGGCTGGGATGTAGTGGAACATGTGGGAGGTGACAACACTTTTGTCAGTATGCATTTCTTCCCAAAATCTGTGAAACCCTAGGAAACATCAAGCTTCAGCCAATTTGTGCTTACACTAGGGTAGTGGAACTGCAGGTTAGTCTTTATTATAGTCTTGAAAAGAAAATTGAGGTCTGTGAGTCCCAAGGTAAAAATGTTGCCTCAAACTTTCTTCTTGTAATTTGTACTCACAAAGTGAAGGTACTTTTCTGTCATATACAAAGGTCAATCAATACATGAAATGTACCATACATCTCTCTTGTTTTTACTTTCAAAATCTCATGACCATTGTTGGAAAATACTTTTGCAACTCTTGAGCAACCACTCTAACAATCATGACTGTACACTGTGCTGTTATTTGAGAAGGCATCTTTAAAAAGAATGAGAAAAAAGAAAGAAAATGGTCAAAGGGAATTGTTTGCCCTTTTGGTTTTCTTTTTAGCTTCTATGTCTGTTTTCAGCCTGCTACTTAAACATTATGCATTTCCATTCTTTCATTCCATTGACATTAGTAATTTTCATAGGTACCTTTGAAAATGAAAAATGAAAAAACATTGTTTATTTGTATAATTAAGGCTACAGACTACTAAATAGAGGAATCTACACTAAGAATTCTCTCATTCTACATCATAAATTTCTCTAAGTCCAAAACATGGTGTCATATAAGATATGTTCCGATTTAATAGCTACAATTATATTTAACTAATGTATCTTAACTGAATCTATCGTAAAATAGATTCAAGTATCTATGGCTTCTAAAATTAGGTCAAAGCTTTTCAATGCAAATGTAAACCTTCAATATTGACACCCGAACAAATACATTTCCAACTTAATTACTGAGTTTATCTGTGGCCCCTCTTGTAAAGTCTGGTTTATTTTGCCTTTGTTACCTCACCTGGTGGTGTCAGCCCAGGGAATTCACATGTTCAAAGTGAATCCACACAACCAAATCACCAGGCTTGTCACATGTGGTGTAGTGACCCTCAGGTTGGTCTTGGTGTGTCCTCTCCTGCTCAAGTAGTTGGTTTGCTCCTAAATCTTCATGTTCACAGGGATGTCTGAGCTGGCTACTCCTCTCCCCTCATCACCCCATAATTGCAAGTCAGCACTGTATCATTTTGAGTACAGTTTTACATACCTAGGATGGGAAATTAATGTTGCACTGAAAAGTTTCTGCCTTTCAGACTCTAGATAAATGACATGGTCTTCATGTATCATGTGGATATTGGCTTACTTTTGACTTGACAACCATACCATTTGTAGTAATGAAAGGCATAATAGCAAATCACATCTAGAAATCCCTCTTTTCATTTACTTTTAATCCACACAGTAAAATGTTGGGGGTCTGGTGTTTTGTTTTTGTTGTTTGTTTTTTTTTTTCTCTCATTTCTGAGAGAAATTAAGTGATTTTATCCATTTGGGGTGAAGGCTGTAAACTCTACTTGTGGAAAACTTGCAAAAATAAACCAGGGCTTTATTTTCCTCTATTACCTTATATTGGTATAGAAGATTATTTTGGAAATCTAAGGAATACTTTACTGCTTTGTATTATAAATTGTACTATTCAGACTCATCCTGGACTTTGATTTTACTCTCTCTGGAGGTCTCAATGACCTGTAGAGAAAGAACTGTTCCTTTTCACATTAGGATTATGAAAACATTTTAGAGAAACAGGTAGTAAACACATATACACAATAACATGAGTCAGATTAAAAATCCAAACACTTCCTGATTCAAAAAAATGTTTCTCGAGGTATATAGTCTTCAGCTTTTCTTTACAATTTGACATCCAGTAGTTTTTTGAAGGACTTATATAATTTAACAAATTAATTACTCTAACACATTGGACAAAATACCATAGTTCAGAAAATGCAAACTTTCCTCCCAGTAAATCAGAATTTATGAGAAGCAGAGGCAGCAGGTGCCTCTTAGGCCAGCAGTATGTCTAGGTATTTTATTTACCAGGTTTATCGTGTTTATATTGTGCTAAACATTGTGACCTTAAGAGACTACAATCCCTAGAGCTATCATGGTACCTGGACTTTGAGTCAAGAGCAATTATGGCAACTGTGTGCAGAAGTCTGTTGGAACTGTCTCAGTTAGTAGAAGGACAGGTGGGACACTGCTGGCTCCTGCTGCTGTGGCTCCAACTCTGTGATGCTTGCATATCAAATGCTTCTTGGAAAAATAACAGTGAGTATTCTTTCCATATCATTTCTGTCCAAATTTCAGTGATTTTATTGGCTGTGGCTTGCAGAAGGCCCCGCTCACATCTTCATTCATCTCCCTTTAGACAGTGCTTATTTTTAGTGCTGCAGTCACCATGGTGCCTGGGAGGGAGAAAACATTTCTGTTGATACTAACTTGGAGAAGTTCCCTGTTAACATAGTAAAGATTGTCATCTGTGATATCACATCTTAAAAGTAGTGATATCGAGTAGAAAATAATAAAAAATTAGATTTCCAGTATACTCGGAATGCATACCAATTGTGTATATACCTGCTTTGTTATGATGGGATTGCAAACTCTGAGGAAAGATTAAGAAGCATCAACGTTCTAGCAACAGAAAATAATACTGTTATTTGATTTATCTATGTTGTAGGTGTTGTGGCCAGACCTTTCTCAGACTTCTTTAGGAGGATGGGACATCTCTTCCTAAGTTGGGTCACTAATGTGAATTATTTTCTGCTTTATAATCCTTTCTGACACCACTAAAAGCCCTGTTAACTCATGTCAAGAACTAGGAGCAGTATATCCCCAGGCAGGTGAATAAGTCAAGTATGTTCAAGGATAAGCAATAGTGTCACAAAATCTTGTCCTGTTACTGTTTTAGTGATTTTCATGTTTTCATTCCCACCTTCCTGCTCTATTTCTTGTCTTTATAATATCTAACAGTCTTCAAGGAGGAGAGTATTTGTTGAGCACATGTATATTCTGAATGTGGTGGCAACTGTTTATTTCTACATAACAACTTCAAATGGCAGGATTTTAAATCTGCAAACCGGCATTTTCCTATTTGCAAAAATAAAAAAATAAAAAATAAATTTAAAAAAAAATGGAAGAAAAACCCAACAAAATCATGCCTGAAAAAAAATGTTTGTTTGAAATATTCCAGTTTTAATCTTGGTGATCTTCTGGCCTAAATTGTTTCCTTGAGTTTATTAACCTGAGTATATAAAGTATTCCCAGCTGGTCAATTAAGCATTGGGAACTATCCTACATCTCACTTATAACTCTAAACCCATAACTTGAAATATTTGCTCTAGGCTCTAATCCTCACAGTTGCCTTCTGTTGCCAGGTAGTCTTATTCAAAAACGATGAGTTTCCTTATACCGTGATGCTGATCTGCTGTTGATGCAGTAATTTTAAAGTGATGTTTCTTTCTCAAGAATCAGAGGATTTGTTGCTCATCTATCTACAACTTCAGGGACACAAGGCAGATCCTAATTTTGTCATTCATTGCAAAGCTATCTTTTTTTCCTAATAGCCTCCACGCTTCCAACAATTTCCAGCAATCTGATAGCTTGTTTGTAGAGATAATCAGTCAGATTTTTCAGTGCTTTATAATCTTCAGGAACAATTGTGTTTTGTTATCCTTTGATCATTATCTCAAATACTTTATTTTTTCTCTTTCACTTTAATCCCAAGATCCAAGGTCTTCAAATTTATACATTGCAACAATTGAAATCAAAATTATTTCTGGCCACTTTTGAATAGCTGCTGAGTTCTTGCAAATCAGGTTTTATAAATCTGTATCTGTTAACATTATGGACAATGGAAGTGAACAGACCTGCAGTGAATTCCCAGTTAGAAGAAACCTCTGAAGAGAATTCAGATCTTCAGCTGTCAGATGTGTATATTCCAGTGGTATTGGATGACTTTAGCATCCTGTGAATCAACCAAAGAGTATGAAAAGCTCAGGTAAATAAATACACAAAAGAATGGAGAGAAGCATGTCATTTAGATGCAGTTCATTTCTGACATGACCCATCTGTCTTCTGAAGCTCATGAAAACTCATCCCTTCTAATAACCATTTTATCAAGTCTGACAGAGTTTCTCGTGCTGTCTTAATGCTGTTCTGGTGTGGGCTAAGCACACCCTGGCAGCAGTTGCGATTCAAATTTCTATTTTGTCTTTTGCTGGAAAACAGATGATTGATTGCCAGAGCAGTTCAGAGACACATGGGCCATTCATTCCTGGCTAGTTTTCTTCGTGCACTTTCTACAATTGTCACTGTTTCCCTCAGTTCTTATTATAGAGCAAATCATTCCCTTGCCCCTCATCCTGCTGTGCATTCAGGGTTCCCAGCTGTCCTCATTTTCTCTATTCTTTTAGAAAAATCTCTTCAAGAATCTGCTCTTCAATGCCTTTTCCTAATTTTCTGTGGTTTTAGGATCTCTTGTAGTGCAAACCCACATGGGATATGGTCATTTGCATTATTCAACCCTATTATCTTGTTACTTTAAGCCATGCCACTTTCAATTGAAGTTGTCTAGCGTATTACTCTAGTTGTGGTTATTCTTTGCAGCGTTTACTTTGATCCTCTTCTTTAAATGCAACATTTGAAAACCCTCTCTGCCTGATGCTTTTATTCTTTATCTAAGTGTCATGTACATGTGATTGCTGACCACAAAATACATTAGTTTAGCAAATATTTGTGCTCTCCAAATGTTTGCTGTGCTGCATGCTTTGTCTTCTAAAAGACAAAGGTACAGGCATAGAGATAATTTTATGGCAAACTATTTGATGGCAGTAGTTTTTGTATCTAATTCTACGTGACTGACACAGGAATTATATATGGAATGGGAAAGATCATAATTCTTTTTATTTTTCTAATAAGGATTCAATGAAGGCTCAATTAAAATTTTTAGAGCATTTTGGGAATCTGTATCCCAAAATTATTTTGGTCTTTATCCCACCTAGAAACAACTGAACCTAATTACTCAAATTACTCCTTTGGACCTCGTTTTATTTCTCATCACTGTTTAACCTAATTTGTCACAGGAAAAAATTAGCTAAGTACGCTCGAAGTACCTTGTACTTCCAAGTGGATGAGACAGTGGTAGAGGCAGTGTCTGTGGTTTAATGATATTAGTGGCAGGATTTTGTGTCTAAATATTCACCAGGTGCATATCAGAAAAGTAATCTCATAATTTTATCTAATGATAAACCCTTAGTGTCACATTTACAGGAGAAAATGGTAGAAAACATGTTGGGTTGGGTTGTTTTTCATACTGAGGAATGTTTGAGGAAAAAATCAGATTTCATTGTTTTATTGAAGGATTTAATTACTTTTTTAAAGTGTTCCTCCATAAGGGCTCCCCTAATTGAGCTGAATTTTACCCATGAAGAAACAAGGCTTAGTTTATGGAGAAGTCTAGATTCAAAATCCGTTCATCTGCCCCTTCCTATGCTGAATTATAGTACATGAAAATAAATAAACTTGGACCAATTAGACATGAAGTCCTCTTCATAAGCTTCTCTTCAGACTAAAGTATTTCCAAATCCTGTCAGCAATCTAGGGTCTTATATATCAGACTCTCCTGCTGTACGTAAATTATCTAATAAACCTTTCCAGAAATATGCATTATTCAATTTCTCTTTAGGACTTTTGATTCAGGTATTTTCCATCCTCATCCCCAAATTTTGGTTGGACTGATTCCCTCAGAAAACTTCCTACTCATTGAAATCTTTACCAGTCTCTTTTACCAGGAGGATTTTCATTGGAGTTGAATACATTATGCTTCTCTTTGTTTTGTAACAAATGTACATTTTCTTTCAAAAAAAAAAAAGAAAAGAAAAATCCATGTTTGATACTTATTAGCAATAATTTGTTTGCTTTCCTTGTTACTTATGTCTAATTTGCTTTTTACTTATATCTAATTCCCCTGATTCCTTATGTCCCCCAAAATTCAGGAGGGTGTACTAAGGCCTGCATTTTCTTTTGCTGTAAAAATTTATGGGCTATTTTAATACAGATTAGTGCAAGTGCAATACCAAAGCACTGTAGGTGGTAAAACCCAGTTATCATTTGTATGATTAGTTTCACCTTGTAGCCGTGTCTCTGAAAAATGCAATTAACAGTTTCATATTCAGCATAGCTGGCTTTTATTCCTGCTGCATGGTGTGCAACATTTGCATCATAAAAAAACCCCTAATTGGTAAACACAGCCTTGCCAGATTCTCTGCAATTCACCCAATTCTCGTCCTGTTAATTGGCTCAGCTTCAACACCCGTTGGATGGGTTTTCAAAGGCAGCCGCAGATTAGAGAGCTTGCAAGCACTTGTGTTTCACAGGACTGACTCCAAGGAGACTGAGAGAGGAAAAAAAAATATTTTAAATGAATGCTGAATGCAGGCAAGCTCCCTGGTCCAAGGGTTGCCATGGAAACTGTTTTGTCTGCTAATCTGATAGCAGAGTGTATGTTTATTGGTACACATCTCTAATGACCTTCAGAGCCTAAACTCAGCTGGAAAGTAGTATTCTACCACTGTGGTCAGAGACAGCAGCTAAGTGATTACATCCTAAACTCTATTATTGTAGCTTATACTGTTGTCAGGGGGTTGTTTTTTTTTTTTTTTTTCCCCCTTCGTTATTGTTGTTCCCTGCTATGCATTGCCCCAAAAATGACAATTTGCTGTGCTTAGATGCATAGCTTTGGTAGCAGATACAGTGTGTCAGATACAGGATGTAAAGTTTTTAGGGTGAGGTCTTTAAGCTGGAAATTCTTGTATTGCTGAGCTGAGGGAATTTGTCACTTTTCTGCCTCTAATAATGGGTTACTTGAAAATAGCTGTGATTCTAAAAAGAAAATAATAAAAATAAATAAATTTAATATGATGTGTTTTCCTGGAAAAATAAGGGGGAACCCATTATTCATCTTCCTGATAAACAAACTGATTTAAATTCAATCTTTTAAATCTGAGCACTATCGTTTCTCCTACTATTAGAAAACGTAATTCTCAAAATTCAAGAGTTATGCCTTTAAGTCAGAGACATTAATTATAGCTGCTTTGCTGACAGGTTTTAATTTTGTAATAATAGTACACAAACTTGTTATTGGAGCAATTTCTAGAAGCATACAAAAACAAATTGTATCCTAATTAACCAAGCAATCTTTCTTTAAATCTGGGGGTGTATGAATGTTGACTCTGCCTTAATTACCAGCACTGCATGCATGGATGCTGTACAATAGCCAATTAATACAGGAGCTGTCAGACTCATACAGAGAAGGATTGTGGGTTTGTTTTCAAATCCTACAGACCAAATGGCACCTCATCCTTGTACGGATTGTTCATATCAACCTCCACCAGGTATAATTTTGGTCTTTTTAAGCATTAACTAGTAAAAATCCTCAGCTTTGAGGTGTGGTAAATGGGAAGGTGCTGGAGGAGCATCATCAGTACTGTGCATCTCCTTCCTCCTGGATAAGGAGGAGTGCATAGTGTGAAGTTTATGGGAGGGTTGGAGAAGCAGGGATGGACTGGCTGCTGCCTCCAGCCGTAGCTACACTTGCCCTCCTTCCCTGTGAGTGGTCTGCAGCCTCTTGCCAGCTACCAGGCTTTCCAAGGGGCAGGTGTCATCCCCTCTGTTCTTTTATTATTGTTGTCAGAGCTTAGGACTCATTGGAAACACCACAGATCTGCAAAACTTCCTAGTGGTGAAGTCTTGAAATCTCCAAATCTCACCACACAGCACCAGCCTAATCCTCTGGTCCTGCAGAGACTTGTCTCCCACTGCAGTTCTCCCATGGGGCTGCAACATCTTCCTGGGGAAAAGGGATGAAACCTGTCTCCATGCTAAGGTCAGATCTTCAAATTGAGTTAGCGCAGAGAATTTGTTTTCAAACTTTTTCAGCAAGGAGCTTTCCATCCCTCCTGGTCATTCCCTCCTATTCTTTGCCAAAATGTGGACACTGAGTGTGGCGTCAAATCACCTTGTCCTCAGAATGCATCATTTCTAGGCCTAACCCTCTCCCTAGTCCAAGCTTCAATCTTTAAAATTAAATAACTTGCAGGTTAATATCAACCCTTCTTTTATTTTCTTTTGTATTAGCTGTTATTTTCTTTTGGAAATATCAGTCCCTGCATTGTATGAATTTGATTTAAAGTGTTGGCTGCAGCTGCTTCAGTCGAGCAGAGCAGTGAGGTAACGTAGCCGTGGAGGCAATTCCAAGCTGTTTGTTTGTGCAAGGGCTTCGGGAGGAGAGCTGCTGTGTGTTATTGGAACAAAACAGATATTTTGATGCAGGAATTTGATTCGTCTCTCGATGAGATAGAAAAATGCATAAAGTAAAGGCAAGAGTGGTTTTGGGTTTTTTTAATCTTTTTGAAGTTCTGCTCACCTTCTTTACAAGAGTTGACTTACGTTCAGAAAAAGGAAAATCGTCAAATCACCGTCAGGTGCTTCTCTTTCACCAATTAAGGCTTTTATCTTCATATATGTTTAAAAAAATAATGACAATGCTTTCTGTTCTGTGTGAAGAGTGTCCAAGACCCTAGGTTTATCCAGAAATTGATTTCTTTTTTTTTTTCTTTTTTTTTTTAGTGGAAGAAAGATGGTTGCAATTTTACTCTTTCATTTCTGTCATTATTCCTTGAATGCAGTCCTCCAGTCTGCTTCTGAAAGGTGCTTGAGAACCCTGATTTTTTCCCCTAAATTACCAAGTTATTAATGATCAGCTTTGTATCTCAGTAAGGAGTGCAGTTAGTTACTTATTTAGTAAGCTGTTCAAAGCTAATTTCTACATGTCCTTTAGAGCGCCAATCCCAATGCAAGTGAAGTCAATTGAAAATCTTCAGTGCAGAAGGACAAAGTTCTAAATTGTCCCATTTCTTTTAGTTACGGTTTTCTCTGAAAAGGCTCCTTTTTTGAAAAACAATCCATTGGCTGTTTTCTGCTTGAAAAGCATGGTTACAGGAAATGTATTTGCACTTTAAAAGAGATAAGGGAGCAGAAATGGAAAGCTGAGTTTTGCCCCCTGAATGAGAAAAGGATATACGTGAGCACTGGTGCTTTTTACATTTTGCAAAAGTGTGTGTTATGTCTCTGCAAAAAATATTTTCTTAATATCCGAATCTAAAATATACGTGTACCGTGTCTGTATTGCTCTAAATATTTCTGCTAATGTTAATTGAACACAGCACACTTGAACCATTTTTTAAAAAGAAGGATACCTGCATCAAGATGCGCTGAAAATGTATTGAAGTTCTAGCCTTGTATTTTTATAGAGGATAAATAGAGTTGATCAGAATGAAAACACAATTAGCTCTTTCATTTGATATAAAACATTTTGTTAAGGTCACTTTTACAGAGCATTCCAAACATTTTCATTCTTTAGGCTGATAAGGGAAAAAAGCACCATTTTTCAAAATTCAGAATCCTTTTTTTTTCACTTTCTCATGCCTGACAAAAATAAAGAAATGTTTTTCTGGAAGAATTTGTGTCAAATTTGTCATTTATTCTTATTTTTGTGCATGTATGTGTTGACACAACTGATTTCACTCTTCCAGTAGTTCAGGTTTTTTATAGAATTCTATAATATCTGGGAAGGGAAAGAAAAAATCTGTTTCTGGTCCACCTGAATAGTCTGTTCTGGATATTGCCTCTCATATTTAAAGTGTGAAAAGAATTTGATCTATTTTTTTGCTTAAGTTAGCCATCATTGAAACTGAGTCATCTGTTTGACTTGTCATTCACTTTGGTTAGAGATAATTATTTCTAGAAATCTGGTTAGTTTAAACTTTCTATATCAACTTTCAGTCCAATTTATCTATACACACCAAAAAATAATCTGTAAAAGGGCATTAAGTAGTTTTTATATTTTATACACTGGGGATTTTTTTCATGGAGAAGACCCAAAATAACCTTTTTCTTTCTTTTTATTTATTTTTTTTTTTATTTTACCCATATTGAGTGAAAAGATATTATGACTGATTCCTTTCAGGAGTACTTGAATAGTTTTTTCATCCCTTGCTACCTGGATAACTACTGGGATAGTGAATCACTGTTGAGTCTTTATTATCATCAGTTATGGAGTGCTTTACTGAATTTGTCCAACTAATGCCTTTCTCCTGCCTTTCTGTGCAAAGGTGAGTTAACTAATCATTAGAACACCCTCAGAGTAAGTAAATACATCAGGCGTCAACCTAATATTTGTTTCAGGAAAAAGTGAGATGTCCTGTAACAATTTGAGAGAGATGCAGAAGTTAAACTGAAGAGAATCTGTTTTAAGAATATGTCTGACCTTCAGCTGTGTTCTAACATGTCTGTCTTCTACTAACTTGCCTAGATTTTTTGAAATACGTTGCCAAACACAATGGCTTGTGTAGTAATAAATAAATAAATAATGATCATCTGTTTCCCATATTTTAGGATACTACTTAATGATATGGAAGGATAAATTTCCCCAAAGTCTCATTCTTAAGCCTATACTTGACTTCAGGCTTTTGAAATAAATAGTGCATATCCCCTGCTAAACACACACGTATATAGGACCTTTTGACAATCCTGTTACACTAAAAAAGGACAAATAATTATCTTATTTCCCTTTTCTCCTCCTGCAGCACTGCTATGCTCAGTACCTTCTCCATGGCTCTCTAAGAGTTTGTGTCAGGCTGTGTCATGTTCTCCAGTTTGTGCTGATTTCTCTTTGCAAGACAAAGGAGTAGTTAAGGCTGTATCAGTGTAGGATACATTTTCCAACAATTAAGCTGTATTTTCAGGACTTCAATTGACTGCAGTAGAGAATTTCAAAAAGAACTCATTTCCAAATCATTCCACCTACATCTTCCTTGTTTTACAAAATCTCTTCAGATAAAAAGAAAATCTTTGTGTTTTCCTGACCTTTATCTAAACAAGGCAAAACATTTGACATATATACTGAAATTAAAATGCAGATGAAATCTGAAATTCTTTTCTTCTCTCTGCACTCCATCTGGACATAACATCATGTGTGTTTTCAACATAAAATTTGCTTGAGAAGCAAATTCAGATTCAAACCTTTGCCTGTGTATATATACGCATGCACAAAAGAATATGCTCAGCAAGAGAAAATGGTCCTACCATTTTAAAATTCTATTTAAATTTCTTTTGTTAAAGATGTCATTCTTTGTAATAGAAAATGGATAAATTACTAGTGCTTATTTCCTCTGCAACATGGGTAATTATGTGCCTTAATTCTGTAATCTCTATTTTTATAGAAGTACAAACATATGATCACGTAAGTCCAGCAGCTCCATCCGTTACATAGAAAACATCCATTGCTTTGTGACTTCAAAATTTGTAAAATAGATTAACCTATCCCCTATCAGTGAAAGGGATGTTTCATGAAAATACTTACATGTTCTTCTTCATTCATTACTTACTCTACCAAACAGCTCAATGTGACGATGTCACTGTTTGCACAGTTATCTTCAAAGCCGATCCTCCTCTCAAACAAGAAGCCTATTTTAAATTTAAAGTATAAAATATTCCCATTAAAATTCATGGAATTTGGCTTATCTATATTGTTCCGAGCATTTGGCATTTTAAATAATATAGTAACCTCCACAAAAGGCAAGATAAATGAAGAGTAATGCCAAAATGTCAAGATTATGCTGCTTCTTCCACTCTGTCATCACACTGCACAAACACTGTAGACAAGTTACTGCCAAGCTAAAGGGCCACACAACATGAGAAAACCACAGAAATATAAATATATGCAATAATTCAGAATGGCATGCATATTCTGTTGACATATACAATGAAATTATCCATATAGAAACACGATTAGTTTCTCACTAATTTTTCTTAGAAAAATTTACCTTTTCTTCATGCTGTTTCAGGCGTACATCTCAGAGTGCATTTCTGGCTCTCTATCCCCAGCTCTGTGCATTGAGATGAAATTACAAGTTTATCCTTCTCTCTCCTGACCCTACAGCTCCTAGCTATCTCCGTGCGTTTCCACAATGGATCTGACTTACTTGCAAACTCTCCACTTGGAGACACTGGCAGCAAGCAAATAATGACTCGAAACCCATTTATAATTTGTTTAGAACAAAAGCATGTCAGAGGAGAGAGACATTGTTTTAAATTTATATTGTATCCAAATTTCCCCAGCCTGGACCCAAGACTGAGCAGTGCCTTTGAACACGTTGGAGTTCTAGTTTCTCTATCCCTTTGCCAATCCAGATTGCCTTTGACAGGCTTCTCTCTTCTCTCACCCCCTCTAATTCAACCACTTCACCCTCCAAGCTTGAAAATGCAAGTTTGTATCCTCCTTGGATATCTCTCAATTGTTAACTTAGTGCCTCATGCTGGAGTCTTTTCTCTCCATTGCGTTGTCACCTTGCTTGCTTTTTCAATCATTTCCAGTATAGGCTTGGTCTACAAAAGTCAGTCACAGTAACTTCTGTCACTGATCTGGACAATTATAGTTTTCATAGAGCTGTTGCATCTATCACTCATTACAGTACTAGATGTCAGCTCCACCGTCACAGATGTATTCCTCAATGACGTGTTATGGTGCTCCGGCCTTGTACTTTAAAAAGCTTTATTCAGTGTGTAAATATTTATTTAGTGATCAAAGTCTGAAAGTAGCTTTCCTTCCTGATTTTGGGGTTATTTTTTCTCTGTCTAAAGAAGGTTTCACAGTTAAATGCCACTTCTAATCTGCTTTTCTGTGTCTAGCGTATATTTTATTAACCCTTTTTTTATTTTCTTCAGTGATAGATTAGTAAATTCCAAAGTAGCTTAGAAACATTGCTTAGTGACCTTTTTGTTCTTTGCATTTTTTTGAGGAGAAATCAACAAAAGACAACAATAGTAACCTTTCCATATTCATTACCATAAGCTGCACTGACCTTAAGAAGCAGTCTTATGATTCCACACTTGTATACAGGGTACGGCTGCTGTGCGGATTTCAAGAACTTGACAATTTTCCTCTGCTTTGGTCTGTGAGGGACAAAGAAATTAGGTATATTATAGCACACGTGCACTTGCACAAGATGGAATGATGGGTGCATTTCTTAAATCTTGTATTGTGAAAGTAATCTTGTGTGAATATTTCCTCAAAAAATTAACTTCTAGGTGGTATTAACTATAAAAGTTTCATCATTGGCTTTGATGTATTTAAAAATAGGATTATTGCTTTGTGTGTTGAATTTTTGCAAGAATGAAAATTAATTAAAAATATATATTATTTTTATTCCCTTCCATTGAGAGGAGGATAGGCCAGATGAGTAGGATTGACATCTAGAAAATAAGTGTAAGCTCAGCATTGATGAATTTACATTAATTGGATTAAGCTTGATTTCTGGAGTTTCTTGATATTTTCTTAGTGTCACTGCTAAACTGTATATTCTTTTCTGGGAGATTTTCTCAAAGAAAAAAGAGAACAGGAAATAAAAAATATGTGTAACTTGTAGGCTTATCTGGTGAAATCAAAATAACTTCTAGTTCATAAAGAATTAAGTGATGAGAAAACTATCGTTTCTTTATGAAACAGCCCTGTAGTTTTAATACTGTATTAGTTGGTGATAACTTAAAACAAAATTGTCAACAGAAGACAAACCTATATTCTGGCAAAACTCTGAACTCACTTCTCTGTCCTCTCTGTCCTGAATAACCTGAAAAATTACTATGTGCCTCTTTTGCTGCCTATATACACACCATCCCTTTCAGAATTATTAATGAATCTATTAAATAGCCAGTGACCTAGAAAGTAACCACAGGATGCTGTCATTAGCCTTTCACCATGATAAAAACGCACCATTTAATCATATTCTTTGTTTTCTCTCTTCTGGTCATTCATTCTCTGGGGCAGTGTTTTCCTCTTTACCTTATAACCTCTTAGCTACACTCATCTTCTTTAACAGACCTTGAAAAATTATTTTGGCAATCTGAATAAACTTTGTCAAAAGGTTCTTCTTTATTCACTATTGTATCAACATGTAACAAGGTTTCTTAGATTGTAACTCTAAGATGTTTTCCTCAGCCCTAAACCGAACTTAAAGAAAATCTTGCTTGCTTTTGCTGTTAATGCCCCTATTACTGCATCTGGTGTGGTAAACACTCTGTTAGCTGAGCTATACAATCTTTTTTAAATTAAATATATAATATAGTTTTTAAGGAAATTTATTTTACTTGTAGTCTAATTTGTGTAATAGTTCTCCAACAATTACAGTGACACAATTGTTGTAAGGACATTACAGTGTATGTGAGGGGAGTGGAAATGGTGGTTGGGGGGATTTAAGGTGGTTTTCTAGAAAATAACACATAGAGCTATAGTCTTGAAATAGGGTGTGGTGTTTCTTCACAAAACCATCACTGATTAGCCCCTTTATTAACATCACCTTCCAAAGTGTTTTGTTTTTCTGGTTTGAGCTGTCATTTGCATCCACTGGTCAGGAATCCCCTGGAGTGGTTCTGTATCTCTGAACTGATTTTACATATAAGGCAGTGTGCTGCACACATCAGAGTAGCAGAGAGAGTGTATTTTGTACACATTTCAGATAAGTTGTAGATGCTTTTTCAGAAGCTTGCTATTTGTTCCAGAATGCTTGACACCTCTCTTTTGATAGTATTTATTCTTAATTAGTAGAAAGAAGCAAAGGTCTCCTGTTTCACTGAGGTAAAGGATCATTTGGCTTCTCAGATGGACCTTTCTCTTCCTTAGCTGCTTCATTAACCTTTCATAGTCTCGAACAAATTCTTCTCATTCTCCTCATTCTGATGTTCTCCAAGTATCTCTTACTTGGTTTTGACGTCAAGATAATTTTAGATGCTCAGATATTCCTCTTTCAGCATCTTGACCTCCATTGGGGCTCTACCAAACACTTAGGTTCCAAGGTTTAATTAATTTCCACCTAACTTAACTGGCCTCTTGAATCTTGCCATTAAAAGATTATTCTTTTTTTTTTTTCCTGATTTTTTCATCAAGCACTTCTCTGAGTAGCAAGGTTACTTCCTGGGGATTTTATTTCTATTCTGTTTTTCAAATTCTGATTAGCCTTTGGGCTATCATTCCTCCAAAATTTTCCTTTGAAAGTTCACTAACATGGTGTTGTTTTGCTAAAAATACCCTATAGGCTGTATCTGGAAGGGTAATGCCTGTGGTAGGACCATAAGAGCAGCAAAACACTGTCATTAGCTGTGCTACATCATTGATTGCTCAGACTTAATAAAATAAACCCTTCTTTGCTTTTTATGTGGGTTTTTTTCATGGGAGAAAAGAAAACAAAAGTCTGACATAAACGTAATTTCACTTTTACAAGATTATATTCCATGAAGAACAAAAGTGCAGAGCAATAGCACTGAGCGTTGGTTTCTGTTTGGTGGAGGAAATACTGTCCCCCGCACTAATTCCACCAAAATGTGATCTCTTCTGTGTGCTGGAGCAATATAAGCAGCCCCTTGTCACCAGAGGGTGCAGTAAGTGTCATCCCTTCAGGTGCCGTTCACCCGAGTGAACTCTCGTCGTAAATTAGCAGTCCCTCTGTAGACAAAGCAATGGAAGTGCCTCCAGAGAACAATTCATGAATTATGCTTTACAATTCCTATATTCTGCCTTAGACATTTATTTTAAACACCACTTCTGGAGCTGCCTGCCTGCCTCCAGCAACTGTAGGGAGAGCCTAAATAACAGGCATGTAGGTGGCAATATTTGGTGTAGTCAGTCCCACTGTTGCTGTCATCTCAGGATTCAGTAAAACCTGCAGCTCCCAGTGCCACCACTGGCCCTTTGGGCAGCTCCTGCTGTGTCCGTGGCTTCTGTGGCAGAAAGGAAGAGGGGCAGGATTTTCCCTTAGATGTTTTATGCTATGTATCTAAAAAGGTCATGATGTTATATCTGTTTCTTAAATGTTTTTTTGCTAGATATCTATAAAGGTCATGTTTCACCACAGCCTGAGGTGTCTGTCCTAACCGGGGAACTGTGTTAGCCAGTTTCTATTCCCAATCTGTCATAAAAGACATGTTGCAGCATAAGTTGGGTACTTAGTTATAATAATGTAACCTCTGTTGTTCTGCAAACTTTAGTGCATCCAGTTGTTTACAAGAAGTTGGTAGGTATTCTGCATTCAAAAAGTACAGCTGGTGCCTTTCAATATTTTGGGTTTTCTCTCTTTAAGTCTCGTTTCTGTGTGGTTTTTTGGTTTTGTTTTTTCGCTTTTTGTTTTGTTTTGAGTTTTAAGCTGTGCCAGGTTTTTTTTCAAGTTTCTGGTTTAAAAAAGAAAAAAAAAAAAAAGGAATTCAAGCTGGGGACTGGGTCTAATTTTTCTGCCCTTCATAGAAACATTTAATGAATCCATGTTAATATGTCTTTTGGAAGGTCGTCTATAAGGCCTCATGACTGCTCATGTTCTGGTTCTGGAGAAGTTGCCTCATAATACAGGAGATATGAGAAGGCTGTATTCTGTAGTTGTCATTGCCCTTCAGAGGATGTTCGCTTCTGCTACGTTGAATTTCCAACTTTCCATTTGTTTCAGGCTGTATGCATGGTAGGAATAGGAATGTAACTGTAACTTCCCAGTTATACAACCTATCTTGAACCTGAGGGGGAAAAAAATCAATATAATTACCCCCTAGTAATAATTCTATCATATTTTGTGGCATCGAGAATATACTTCTAAAGCCCAATGAACTGTCACTGTAAAGGTCCAGTGCTGTAGTTCTATACCTGAATTTTGTCAAATGCAAGAAGGAGCAGCAGCAAGCTCTGAGGGAGTAATTGCAAACAAGAGATCTTTCCCTTGATTTGATAGTATGGATTGGATAATTTTCCAAATCACTAATTCCTCAGTATAGCGTATGGCACAGGTGGCTGCTGATAACTGAAGCTTGCAAAGAGTCACAAAGCCGACTTGTTCATGGCATTGCTACTGCTGCATGTGTTTGTATAAAATACACAACAATGATCCTAAGGAGGAGAAGGAATGAGAAATGATAGCAATAAATCAATAATCTTTATTTGACTCCTTTTATCTTTGTTCAGCTCAGTAGCACAAGAAAATGAAAGCAATGGGGGTTTTTTTTTGAGAGAAATTTGGATAGCAGAGAGCATGCAGACACCATGAAAGTAATTTTGTAGATGTGGAGATGAGCTGTGAGAGCAGCTTTTCTGTTTATTTGAGGGATAGAGCAGAGACACTCAATATGACCAGGAGCAGTTGGGCAAGAGCAGAAAGGAGTAGCTGCACATTTTTAAGTGTCTTAAATCTCTCTCAGACTAGAAGAGTGATTTCATGAGCAGAAATTAAATATGGCACACTTCTTCAACCTGCTAAATGATGGTAGCACTGCCATCATTAGCTATGAGTTTATTTTGGTAGCACGCAGAGATCAGATTGTATAATTACTACACTGGCTCTTGCAATATGTTATTGGCTCAAACCTTGGCAGACACACAGCAGCTGAGCAGACTGACCAGGTTCAGCCCCAAATAGTCTGATTTTTCAGGATATGCAAGCCATCTGACACACAAAACCCAAGGGTTTTATAACTTTTTGCAAATGTCAGATGCAAAAGGAAAGATCTTTTTTTCTCTCTCTCTCCTGCCAATGCAGCCTCCTCTCATTTTTTATCATAGACCCAATACCTGAGTATAAACACCCCCAGAACTGCACATTTCTTAATAGAATTTGGAGCTCACAGTCCAGCCTTATTATTATCATTATCAGTGTGGTCATCATTAAATGCATGACAGCCACTTACAGGCTGGATAGAGAAATATTTGCATGTGGATAAGGAATGCCTGTTGTACTTTTTGACCACCACTTCAAATCTTCCTGTCGCAATATGGCCATGTATTAGTCTAAAGGGAGGTGGAAAAGGCCAGAGCAAAACTCCTACCAGCTGAGACTATTTAACCTACCATCTGTTTCCAAACTGCCAACTAGCCCCTAGTTACCCAGGAAGCTGCCATCCAGTTAACCTCACTGAGCAGCATGTTTCTGGGCTTCAACTAATGGGAAGAAATGCACAGATTTTAACTTTGGTGCTTCATTTCATTGAGAGCTTGTATCATGGAGAGCTCTTATGAAAGTAAAATGGCTGCAGAAGTATTTCTGAGGTTTTCTTGTGTATTGTGGATTCTGTACAAGTACCAAATGTGCCATGTTATGATGTCAAACATGTGGGAAGAGTGCACATTCAAAGCAGGCTTGTTCTGAGCTGGCAAGATGATTTCTTATAGCTGCAGTATTAGCAAATTTTTCAAACATATCTTTTGTTTAGAAGCTTTGCTCTTACATTGCTTCGCTTTTCAGTTAATTTATTGGCTCTGAGAGCACTGCAGCTTGGATTTAATCTCACCAGACGGTGCTAACTAAACACCATCATAGATGGTCTGCAAATGGAAAGAGGACCTAATACATTGAAGTAACTATTCCCAGCAATTCTGTAGGTGGCACTCTTTGCTCTGCATCCATCTGCAGCCCAGACCTTTACACAGTGCAAGTTGTTTCCTACACAGGTACCGGGACCGGTATCTTTGTTTACACTCAATTTCAGTAGGCAGTCTCTATGCAAATAATACTTTTAGAGTCAACTATTAAATTTCTACATGCTGTCCTAGATTACTGCCCAGTATTGCTTTGTTTTCCTGAACTCTTAATGGCTTGTAGTGGTAGTGACATTACTGCGTGATTTCTTTTGTGATAATGGGTACACACACGGTTTTACCGAACATAAGAATTGGTGAGTTTATTGTTAGAGTTGTTATGATTACTAATGGGAGCTCTGTGTTGAGTTCTGCTGTTTGAGCTCACACCAAGTGCTACCTGTAGCTGAAATCATCCCATTCAGCCTGGGTGGTTCATCCTGGTGGGAATCAAGGATGGCTGACTCCACTCAGTGCTAGGAGGCTATCATTTTGGACTTTTTCCACAGGCTTGAGCAGTTTCCCAGGCTGAACAAGGAGTGGGATATCTTCCCTCACAGCTGAGCATTGCCAGACCATACGTAACAGAGTAACAGCTGCATCGTGCTTGGTGGTTGAAAGAAAGAATAAACTTTAAAAGAAGTCTTATCTTTTCATCAATGTCTTGCTCAGGTTATGGGTAGGAAGAGGCTAAATATGGCATTCCTTTTATTAAAAATAATAATAATAAATAGGTGAGTTGGAAATGAGACAGTTTCTCCCACTGTTAACAGCTCAATCCTTGCAACACAAACTCTCCTATTTGTGAAGTTCCCGAGGAGTGAATTCTGACATTTCAGCCCACTTACCACATCTGAGTTACAAGACCTTAACTATCTAGCCTTGGTTGAAGAGAACGACTGAAAGGAAAAACTATGGGTGCGTGCCTTCTTGAACTAGTAACAATTTTATCAACTCGCTGACATCAAGAGATGTGAGACACTGACACCACCTCAAAGGCTTCCAGCTTGTTAGCCTTTCACACACCTATTAGGATGTTCCTAGTCTGGCTCATTGGGTAAATTCAGTAATTGTCTTTAAGAGATGTATAGAAATCTGAAAGGTGGTTGTCAGCAGTGGGCTGGAAGCTGCAGGCTAGTTAGTGAAAGGAGCACTGGGAAAATGTACAAAGCAAACCCTTCACCTTGCAGCCACAAACCTTTTCAAACTCCTCCCCTGTTTTGACATCTTTTAAAATGTTTACTGTAATAATTATGTATACATACTCTATAAAAGAATTTTCAGACTATCTGCTCCAACCACAGATGCAATAGAGAGCTTTAGGTAAATGTGATAGCTAAAATTAGATTGTATCTTTATAAAGGGATAGATGGGAAAACATAACAGCTTAATGCACTGGCCCATTATGCCTTCATGGAATTGCATTGTGGAGTGAAATAGTCTTATCAAGGACCTCTCATTCCTGAGGTGAATCCGATTAATAAAAACACGGAGGGGAAAAAAAACCTTTTTTTCTTTTAAATTAGGTATCCAAATTACTAGTAAATATAGAAATTCAGAATAAAAATGTAAAATTTACTTGTACAGCTCTAATTGGGGAAAATCTGTTTCGGAAGACTTTAGAAGGTGGGAATTTCCTCTTTACCTTGAATGAGTAGAGTTTTCCATCTTGTGTTTTCTGCAAAGATCTTTAGGTCCACTTGTCTAATGCAAATTCAACTTCTTAAATGAGCCTGAATAAGAGAATGCAGGTCCTGAACACATGCACTGAGGCCATTCGCTGTCTTACTCCTCATACGTATGTAGCCACCCTTTGCATGGTGTGGTCCAGCTGGTTGTACTTGCAGTGCTGAGAAAATACTACGTGAATGTAACACTCACTGCATCCACTGAGTATAGAGATACTCGTAGAAAATTCCTCCTAAGGGTCTGGAGAGCCTAGCCTGTCTTTTAATCACAGGATTAAAGAACAACAAGATCACAGGGAGAGCAAATAAGAACTAATGCAAAAGGTTTGGCTTGATATTGCTGGATGATGGCCTCTAGAACCCTGCAGAAGAGTTGCTCTTCCCAGGAGCTCAGCTGTATGCCAGCCAAGGCTCACCTGCGTGGCTAAAATGAAAACTCACCACAAAAATTCATGCATTCCTCGTCACGTTCACTTCATGCCATGACCAGGCATAAAACTCCCTTGGGTCTGAAAGCTGGTTCTGGATATCCCATCTTTACCTTTTTGTCTCCTCAGTAAGTCACAATGCAATTACAAGAAGTATTTTGGGATGAGGTGAGTGGCAGAAGTTTGCCGGACTGTTGTACTCTGGTCAAACAAGGAAAACGTGCAACAGGTACAATTTGTTTTCAAGTAGAGTTTAATAAACACTTCTGCAACTAAAGAAAGACCTATTACAGCTTGGCTGACAGCAGTCATATCCTTACAGTGTTCAAATCAGTTTGTTCATCTTTAGAAAGACATCTGCTAGGACTTGTGCACTGAAAAAATCTGAGCCTATCAGGCATGAAAAATAGATACAATTGGATGGAGACCAGATTTGTGAAGTTGGTAGGTTTTGTTTACCAAACCACTGTATGATGTACAAAGAATTTTGTTAACTTGGTTCAGCATGCTATGTAATATAGCATGACACTTCTGTATATGACAGCAGAAAATTCAGCACTTGAACTTCTCACAGCATGACTCAACACCTCCTGACAACTCAGCAAATAACAACAACAACAAAAAAGTACCTTTAATCAATTCCTTTATCCAGTAATCTCAGTTGCAATCATATAGAATTACCCATTAGTCTCAGCTGGGATCACACAAAATCACTCCAAGTCTTTCATGACTTCATAATCAGCTTTTTCCACCAGAAAAAAAAAATATGTGCAGCTAATGAAAAGGTAAACTCCCTGTGCACACATTGACATAAATGTCAAATTTTAATGATTGCCCTCTTTGAACTTCGGACAACTCATACATACTGTGGAATCCTGCACAGGAAACAGTAAATGTCATCAAGACAGTGCATGGGATGTAATATATTATAATAAAAGGCCAAATGACTTGAAAGTCAGGTTTGCTTGCATTTTTTATGAAAGAAAAATCGATCCATTTTTGTAAAAGATGTCACTAAGTTATAGTATAATTTTTGTTGCAAAATTGAAGTCAGTGACCGAGACTTGTGTTCCTAGAGACAACCAGACACTTTTGGAAATGCTTCTCCTAATTAAAAGATACCAGCTGATTCAACCAAAAATACTTTCATCTTTCATCCTGTAGAAATTGGTACATGGCCATGAAAACTGTTTCCCCTTTTTTTCTCTGAGCTTTTGCAGACTTCACCTCCAGTATGGAAACAGACTATATTTTTGGCTGACAGAGACCCTTCTGCTGGAGATAGCTTTGATATCTAGGAAAGGATAGTGGATGCATGTCTGTGTTTGACATTTTTCTTGAAATTAAATCAAAGAAAATCTTTATTTCACTGCCTCTGACTTTTATGTATAAATATAGAAACAAATATATATAAAAATAAAGGTATGTGTGCATTTGGCAAAGAATGAGGAACTAAAAGACAGAGAGATTCCTCTGAATTTTAATTTTTTCCTACGTTTAAAGATTATCATTAGTGTTCTCTTGCAGAGCACCTCACTCTAAGAAAATACGTGGTAATACTTAGTGTAAGCCAAGAAGCTAATCTAACATGCCATTTGTTTTACATCACCAAAAATATTGAAAAGTAAAAATGGGAATGTAGCATAAATAAATCTAAAATCCTCATTAGATCAATCCCTGGACACGACTAGATACATCAATTAGTGTTTCTGTTGTGGTGCTATCAGTTATCCTCCTAAAATGATACTTTTTTGACTTGAAGTCAGCATTTTTGAGAAGTCAGGGTTAAATTAATTTGTATAAAAATGAAAAAGAAGGAAGATTTTGGAATTTGAAGACCCCCACCCCCCTCTTTGTTTTGCATACTATGAATACACAAGCATCAGTGGGTACAAGGGAAAAAAGAAGAGGGATCAAATGCAATATTAATAGTTTCTGAATTCCTTGTCATGAAATTCACAGCAGAATGCAGCAAATTGGCCATGAACGTTGGAAAATTGTGTGCAGGATGCTCGTTTCTGGAGTTTGCCCTCTGTTTTAGAATGTAATATATATGAAATTGCTGTGGAAGGAGAAGAAGAAAGAATGTGACACAGAACAGCAGGGAGCCTGTTTAAAAACACAGTTCAAGCCTCCCACGGTGGTACAGTTTAGCTGTGCAGGGAAAGGAAGCGGCTCTTCGTGAATCCAAGCAACAAAAAGGGCATGACAGAGCTGCAGGCTTGATTTCAGTGCCAAGGGCTCAGCCAGCAGAAGCAGATCTCTTGGCTTGGCACCCTCTTCCTTGACAGCAGCAAATCGAGTTATCCTGACTTTCCTGCGGGGGAGACGAGCTCCAGAAGTGTACGGGCTGGTCTTGCAGCAGCGGCTGAGCACTTGGAGCAAATTAGGATGTTGAGTCGTACCAGTGACTTCCATCATGTCACCAGTTCTGGTGGTGCCAGTGGCCAAAGGCAGGATGCTGGAAGAGGGTAGGTGGGGGCAGAGCTTTTGAGTACCAAGCAGGCATGAGAGCAAAGTAGGGAAGCCAAGATCTCCTCGAGGAAGTCTCGATGCATTCTGATTTTCTTCAGTCTCTTGCTTCATTCCTTAAATGTAATTATTCTCCATCTGCCACTCTTTCATTGTTATTTGCTGCTGTTGGGAACATATGTGGAACCTGCAGCACATGTGGGACTGGACACGCAGGCACACCAGAGATAGCTTGTGCAGCTCATACAATTCTCATAGGCATATACTGATACCCTGTATCATAGGCTCTGCTAGTGTAGAAGCCAAACTTCACACTAAATAAAGGTAAATGGTTTTGACAGGAGTAGGAAAACAGATGCTGGTTTCAGAACCAGCCCCTGTGACTTGCTTCTTTATAATTTGGAACTGCAGAAAACTATGCCATACAACAAACTCCTGTGGAAAGTAGTGCTGGCAAAATTAAAGTAATTCTTTTCAATTTTTTGTTCATTAATGTTTTCTAGTAATAATTGCCAGTCCATATTTTCTGGAAGTAAATTAACTATCCTCAGTCTGAACAAAGTGCTGTGGATTATCTGTAGGTTCATTCTGTTCATGTGCCTGTTCAGGGTCAGTTCAGTTCAGATGGTCTATACAGATGGTACCGTTTACTTTTTAAGAAACAGCCAACACAAAAGGAGAATGTTAAACAAATTCTAGAATTAAAAATCCTTGTACACATATTGTAGTATGAGACTACGCTGTTTGTATTTAGTTTGATAGTCTCACAGTTCTTTTACTGAAATTCAAAGCTTACATTTTGAAAAGCTGCTATTTCAAAAGGAAAACTTCCTCCCCAAAATATAGGAAATATGCTTAATCAAACACAGGCAGAGAATTTCAAAAATTGCTAGAGTAGATGGTAATAGGTATTTAGGAAGAAAAAGTTAGCACTCCAAACTAGTTTAGCAGTTTGTGGGAGGAATTAGGTGTGCAGAATGCAATTAAATCAAATTGGTTCAGCAGAGATTCAGGGGCCAAGGTCTTCAGTATTAGCAAAAATAACCAAGGTCATTCATGTCTACATAATGATCAGAAGCTTTCATACCTTGTATGAAAAATGGCACTTCCATTGATGTACTCTTCATTACCATTTTCCTGAGGCATTGACTTCAGGGACAGTTATCTGTTATTTTTGGCAACATTTTATGGTTTTCTTTAAGTTATACCACTCAAGTCCCACTTCAGCACCTCCTTATCCAAAAAAATCTATTTTCAGTTTGTATTTATAGGGAAGTAAACTGCTCACTTTGGTGTTAATTTCATAGTTCTAGAAGTTATTGAACAATTAAGATAAATTGCAAATTAAATCATTTTGCAGTTATATTAAAGTTCCATAGTAGGACTTGCTTTTTTGCCCCAATATTTTACCACTTTAATTGTAGGTGAATGGCTTGGCCTAATGCATCTCAGGGAAGTATAGCCTTATTTTCAAACACTTTGGTTAAATATTAATGATGAAAAGTACACAAAAGTTATTACAAACCAGCAAGTAAAAAATTCTCCCTTCAATTCCACTTTGTGATACTGAGCTTTTAGAAATATTTCAACAAATCCACTCCATCCTTCCCATTAAAAACTGCTGCTAAGTTTTCCTATGTAAACTTCACATAAAAAAGGAAAACTTATGTCATTTTGCACTGAGTATAAGCATTAGTATTAAAAGAAGGGAAGAGCTGAACTTTCTGATTGTCATGCAGGCTTAATTCATGCATGAAGTGAGTGTGCTTGGTCGTAGTGTAGGAATATATGCATACTGAGATCCTCCTAATGCTCTCTAGCCCTCCACCTTGATACACAACACTGCTTTTTGTACTCCAGCAATCCAAGGCTGCAGCATGATGGGGCCAAGAGGGATGATGACAGTCCTTGGATTCAGGAGCTTTTGTGTTTTAACTAGAAAAGAGGAGCAAGAAGTGGGCAATCAAACAAACAAACTCTGCTCCTGGAAAGCAGAGTTACACAGAGGCTTTGTCTAGACTTCAAAGTAGGGCAGTGCAGGTTGCTCCCATCCCCAGTTTTTCAGATCTGAGTTGTAGCCTGAATGTGATAGCTGTTTTCTGAACCGATTTTGTGGGTTTCCTATCCCTGGACATGAAGGTATCCTTGTGAGCTGATGAATACTCGTGGCTCATTTTATCAAATTAAGTCAAATGTCCCCAGTGAAGTGTTTTCTCTTCACGTGTATCCAAAAAAATGTGACAGTTTGTGTTAAGGATCTTGGACACTTGCACATCAGGACTTTCTATACATCACTGCAGACATCTGTCAGATTGTAGCACTATTCTAGGAAACATATCTTAATAAATTGCTTTGGTGAAAACAAAAATTAACTGCTTTACTGAGATGGCTATGCCCACAAGTACCTCTGCATCATTTCACAAGTCAAGACGTTGCCTAAAGGAGGAGTTCAAAGTGTATCCTGACGTCCATATGCTGCTGGAATGTTGCATTTAATCATTGCAAATATGACCTCGTTCCTTGTTGACTGGAATGGAAGCTTCCCAAATGTTCTGTATCCTGATGGTGGTAAAACTGAAGTCAGAGGTAAGTGTGAGGGTCTTGAGCCTTCTCACCTGTAGAGGAAGCAAAATTTCCCCTCATTACTCCACAAGAATAAGCAGCTCCTGTGAAAAGCGGTGGCGAAGGGAGCAGCAGGAATGAAGGCTCGGGAGCTGTGGCTCCACCACTGTTATCAATTCCTGTTTCAGTGCACAGGTGTCAGGACTCTGTTGTGCTGTGTCATGTTTATGTGTGACACAGCACAGCAGAGCCCTGACACCTGTGCACCGCTCCAGTGACTGCCTGGAATTGTATGGAAATGCTCTCTCCTTTTTAAAACAAATTCAGCACAGGGGTGTGGGTCTTTCCTGCATCTTACGCTACTCTTGGTCCCTAAAGCATTTGGTGGTAGAAGACAGTGCTTTTCATTTCACTATATCTGTGCTGGATCCATGTAAAGCTATTCATCTGCATTAAAGCCACTCTTGTGCATTCACTGCCATATGTAATTGTATAGTTTTCTCAGATTGCCCTCTGCTTTTTTTGATTTTCTGCCTCTCATTTTCTTAAAATTTTCCTATTGTGTTCTTGTGTTTTGTAAGGTGTTTGCCAAATCATCATCATCAACATTCCTCTTCTACTGTACCAGGCACATCAGGAAGAACCCTGACAGTATTGTGTAAAGAAATCCTAAGGTTTTCTATATCCTGACAACAAATACTAAAATGTGATCATAATGCTCATTGAGAACTGTAGTCACAAACAGGTAATAGGAAGCAAAAAAAGGATTTAATTTAGTAAAGTCTTTTTTGTCTGTGGATAGAAGAAAAATACAGATACTGGAAATCTATATCCAAATAGGTTTATCTCTGTCCAGGAGCTTAAAATTGTTTTGTTCTATCCCCACACAATTTTTTTTTTTGATGAAAAAAGCTTCCTGATGATTACATCAAAAATCAAAGAAATCTATGTATTTGGATCTGACTCTGTCAGTTGAATAACAGCTAGTTTGAATCCTGGAAGGAATTGTATCTCTTGTTCATGGATCATTTATTGCTTGCAAGGTGATCAGCCAAATTAACAAAAATAGCCCATGTACTTCTGATTTCCTGATACTCAAATGGAAATGAGAGAGGAGGCTCTTTTAAGTCTTTATGTATCAAAATGTTTTTAACTACATAGTTCCTTTAGGAATTATCCTACTGCATATCTAAAAATACTTGTTTCTAAAATATCTCACTTGGACTCTGAGGACTCTAGGAGGTGCCTAGTTTTAATTCATTGACTCACTGGGTTCTGCTGTGCTCAAAGTTGTCATGTATGTGTGTGTACATGAGAAAGAGTTCCCCCAGAGGGTGGTCAGGCCCTGGAACAGATTCCCCAGGGAAGTGGTCACAGCACCAAGCCTGGAAGAGCTCAAGAAGTGTTTGAATGGTGCCTCAGGCACATGGTGTGATTCCTGGGGTTGTTCTGTGCAGGGCCAGGAGCTGGACTTCGATGATCCTTGTGGGTCCCTTCCAACTCAGGATATTCTGTGATTCTAAGATCTGCTTTTAAAGTGGAAATTGTGTAAGATATCAGGTGAGCTGCATACATCGTATGTTGAGATACATATTTGGCTGAAGGATTTCAGGTGGGTGTTACACTGTTCACCTTAGTATGTTGTCATACAACCTCAGTACTGAAACGCTGTTTTAATTGAGGCATGAACATCAAAGGACTTAATTGGCTTGGATACAGGTAGCCGGATACAGACCCATTAAACTACTTTTTTTCCCTCTCAATATTGAATTTCTTTATGCAATGTCTTCCTCACAAACTGTGAGTATCATGTGAATGTTTACTCACTGGTTTTTTTATCTCTTGGTTTGGTGTGATCCAAAATAAGCACAGTCATAAACTACTTTATAGAGGGAATTAATGTGGGACTGAATCTTCACATACTGGAAACTACCACGACTGAAATGACTTCGATGAGTCCATGACAATTTTTGCCACCTGGAGTTCAGAATGAGAAAATTGCACCCCTGCATTGTCCAACGGTCCAAGTCATAATTTCTATTCAGTTCTGATCAGGAAAGCTTAGAATGAAGATGTGAAAGATTAGGAATGTTTAATTTATTTGGAATGTGGATTTAGGGTTGGTAATTTTTATGAATAAATTTGTAAATATTTTTTACTCTTCTGGCTAATCTTCTCTAGGCCAAACAATGGAATTCATCAAGAGACAGTACTTTTAATCTCTTGTTTGCTTTTCTTTTCTTCTCATGCTCTAAGTAAAAGTTACTTTTATTTCCCTTAGTGATTGAAATCATTTTCTTTGCTGTACTAAATTGGTTTTGTATTTCATAATTTGCATGCAAATCTAGTGAAAATACTTTGACAAATTATAAACCTCATGAATGAAACTGCTTTAAGCTTTAAAAAGCAGGCATATTGTCGTCAAATTTTGAAGTTGCATATTTGCTTTCTCTTAGGCAATCAAATTTAAAACGTACCTTAAAGCCTATCTTCTCTCCCAGTGTAACACCTGAACGTAATGCTGAAATGGGCAGGCTCAGTTCATTATAGGAAACTTGCATTTTAACTTGATTCCATTATTTGCTGATATATGATCTTCCATGTGGCCTGTAATATATTTTGGCAAAGCGAGTGTCAGCTATAGCAGGTATCAGAAAATAGGAGACTGCAAGTGAGGGTGAACAGTAAAACAAGGCACTTGGCAGTAATCTTTCCCACCACTTAATATGCAGGTTTTATAAGCAAAGTCATGACCCCGTCACAATATTCATTTCTCTCATGACTTTTCAGATAATGGGGAAGTCAGTAACAAGATAGGACTCCCCTGACTGTGATTTCCTTATTATAGCTCCACATTTTAGTGAATTGCCAAAGTATCCCCAGTTCCTTTCTTCCTCTAGCAGGATCTGTTTGTATTAATAGGAAAGAACAATTCTGCCCCTGTTTTTCAATCTGTGCTAGTACACGTGGGCAGCCTTCAGTGCGGGTGCAAAAGTCAGCCAGGTCACAGCTCAGGTTCACGTGGTCACATGTCCTGTCCCAGACTTGGCCGGCACAGGGGGGGAGTTGCCCAGCAGTGAGGGCATGTCCAGCATGTCATGGACCTGCTCAGGTTTAACATCCTCTGAGTCATGAGCTGAGCAGTGGATGTCCACTGGTGACCTCAGGCATTGCTGCTCAGCCGTGCTCTTCCTGAGAGGTCTGAGACAATGAGCTCCTGTCCCGTCCAGATAACTTCCTGCAGGAACATCTAGTTTTTGTAGAGGAAGGTCTGTTTCCAAGGAAAAGTTTGAATGCAAACTTTCCAGGCAGTGGGACTACATTCATCTGCATCATTCTAAGTCACATCAATATGGAGGTTCATTACCAAATCCAAGATGTTAACTTTTATCAGATTCCACTTCTTCTATACCTGTTTGAAATATAGATTTAGATTCAAACTGCCTTTTGTCCGTGGCCTAGGTTAGAAATGGGAGAGGTGGCAGGTACTTGGATTCTTCTCTTCTTCACACAAAACCTATAATATATATTCAATAGTACAACTGGAAATGTGCATGAAAAGAAGAAACTACATACTACCAGGCCTAAGATTGCTCTTGTAAAACTAAACTTGGCCCCTTTGAGTGCAGGCACTCTCACATACTTTTTAACATTAATACTTTTTTTTTTTTCCACATGACCCTGCTTCATCAGCAGTTACCTTGTGTTTCTTTCCATCCTCTTCATGTAGTATGTGGCCCCAGGGCTTTCCTGATGACCACATCATTCAAAACCTGCACTGAATATAAAATTATAGGTTACTTATTGTTCATACAGTTATCATACCTGAATGCTTCACACACAGTAATGATATTACCTGCATAATACCCTGGCCATTCATGGGTTTGTTATCCCTGCTTCACAGGTGATGGACAGATGCACAGAGACAAAATAGTTGACAATATATCAGCTAATTTCTAAATAAAATTTCTTTCATAGTCTCTATAATTTTATTCAATGTTTATATGCGTATAAATACAGTTTTAATCTACATCAACTGCAGCTGTAAGTGTTCAATAGCTGAGCTCAGTTGTCTTGTATAGAGACCAGAAAACGAGGAACATCAAATTAATGGTCATCTCTGGGAAACGTGAAGTAATTTGTCCAACATCACATAGGAGCTCTGTGGCAGATCCAGAAATGGAATACACTTCGTTGGTGGCAGCTGCCTTAACCATTAAATCTTATTTCTCATTCTGTAGTCCCTTGCTGGTTCATTATATACCTTCCAGTTCCTGAAACAAATGAGGCAGAGAGAAATGAAAGGCTCATTCACTAGATAAACCTGATTCATTCCCCAAATACCATTTCTCAGAATACCAGAACACCATCCACGGTGCACACAAAAAGAACTGCAGCTATGCCATGGAAAAGCAGTCTGTGATCCCATAATTGAAGATAGCTTCATAGCAGATATGTTCAAGAGATCCAAACTCAGTTGCATAAGGTATTTTCATCTGGCATTTCCCACCTCTTGAATACTTGAATTTGAATGGGGTCTTTGGTAATTATTTCTGATACTTTGAAAAGAAATAGTAAACCAGAATTTCTCCTATAATGAACAATACTGACCTGGAGTTTAGATGATCAGAATTTATATCTTCATCTTTATAGTATAGACAACTAGCACCTGATGTCTTAAAGTAAACATTATTCATGGATGGCTACTTAACTTTTACGAGAATCAATCACTGAAGTGAAAACAAAGTTTACCTTATTTTCACAAAAACCCCATAAAGTACTAAATCCTTACCATTACATAAATGTCTAGAGAGACTTTAATATATACACGGAAGACCCATCAATTCCTTTATGTCTAGGCTCTCTTTCTTTGGGTATGTGTTTGTCCCTTCACCCTACACATTTTCTGCCCCCTCTCCACTGGTTTTTTACCCATCACACACATCAGAACGGAATACTTTTCTGTGGCTGTGTGTATTTATTTGTTAGCAAATTATCAGAACAGGTAAAAAGAGAAACAGTACATGGAGTGCTCTATCTAGACACTACAAATAATAATCATGTTTGGAGACTAGAAAGAGCCCTGAATTGAGCTGAAGAGCTTTCAGGTTGTTCAGGACCTTCAGGAGGCTGGGATGTAGAGGAGTGCAGATGGAACTGGACAACCAGGTTGGGGTTCCCACTCTTATTTTTGCCAAAGGGATTCAGGGTCTCCATTTCTTGACCGGAAAATCAGAGATACTCACTGGACACATGCCCCAGCACATGACAGTGTATTTTGAAGTTTAACTCAGGGCAGTAGTTCCAGGTGAAATCTGCAACAGCCCACTGCCAGCCTGCCCTCCCCATGGCACAGTGCTTCCTTCCGTGCTCTGGCTCTTGGCTTCCCGAGGCCACATGACTCAGACACTGGAAATATTTTGCCAGTGGGACACAGTATACTGGTGGGTCAGATTGCTCTGTGAATTTGCTGTTTTTCAGTGAATCATGGCTGGGTGATGAAGCATACCCTGTTAGACCCTGATTTGTTTGCCATTTTTTACAGTGCTCTGTGAGCCTTTCTAATACTGCAGTGCGGAGGCTAAATGTCAATGAGGAGTCAGGATTGGGCAGGGATAAATCTATTACTTTCCTAAAGAATTTTCGCTCAGCTTTCTCACTCCACTTCTCAGTACATTTTTCAGTTTCTGGTTTCTTGGTCAGGAGCCAAAATTTCCCCTCCTGTTATATTTTGCCACAGGGGAAGGGTAATCCCTGTGGCTTTGGCAGGTGCCGATAACTTCTGAAGGGAAGTAGCTTTTGCAAAGGCATATTGTGACAGGGAGCATTGCTCTTTAATTCATTCCTATCCCATTTGCCTATCATAATTCAGCTGTGCAGGACCAGCTCATTTGAAAGGGCCTCTCGTTTGTTAGCTATTAGTGCATGTCAGATTGCAAAAGAAGCTGTGGCTTGTTTGCATATCGTATATTTTCCCTCAAACTTACCCAGGTTTCTCAGTCTGACTACAGCAGCTGTAGCCCATATGCAAAGAAGATTTCTTTTACATTTTCTGGTAACTGGCTTTTTTTAAACAGAGTTTCTCCTGATTTACGCTCAGGGATTAAAACCACATAGTTCTTGATTTTTGCTGTGCTTTAGACACCTGATCATTTCTTTGTAATCCAGTTGCATAATTTTTTATAATATTAGCAAAAAATTATCGTAAACCTCAGTTTAAAAACAATATTGTAGCTTCAAACATCTTTTAGGGCTTCATTCTGGTCTAATTAGATTTTTTTTTTGCCCTTTTATTTAATTTCACTTTAGGTTATGTACTATAAAATTGTTGATAATTCATGAGGAAAAGGAATGGTTTGCATAGAAATTAATTCTGTCTCCAGGGAATAGGTAACATGGATATGAGAATGAGCTCGTGGCTCAGCCCCCAGCACTTGTGTCCACTCAAGCCCTGTTTTGACAATGCTGTGAAAAGAGGAAGGTGATGCTCTGATTGATTTTGCAGGAATAAAATTAGTCTTATCTAGGAGAAGGGTTTATTCATCTGAGGCCTGCTGATTGCAAAAAAAGGAAGAAAAAGAAAGCATGTTTTTTCTGACATGTAAATTAATAAAAAGTTAGAATAACTACAGATTCAAAGTTTTGCCCACTTTTTATTTGTATTTAAATGAAAATCATTGTGATTAATTTGAACAGGGTGAAACAAGCTACTTTGCTTAGAAATTACTTGAATGGTTTATAAAGATATTTCATTGCATTTTATTTTAAAGAGATTATGAAATACAGGACAAGGGACAGCAGCTGGCCAGACAGGTCATGAGGGCATGTTATCATTAGATCTGCATGAGCACATGCAGTTGACAACAGAAGCCATACACCCAGCCTATTCCCTCGAGATCAGAATCTGGCCCTGAAAGGTCAATCACACGAATCACATTCATCAGCTCCAAAATAACGAGTCTTCCCCAGTTTTTATTATTCCACCTTTGTCTGGCTGGTATCCATGGTGAAACATTTCCAACTCTGGTCACCTCAGAGCCTGGTTCTTTCATAAACTTTGTGCTAGTTTACCATGTTATTATGTATAAAGCCTGTAATCCTTCCCGTTGGATTATTGCAGGTTCTAGTCACTGACTCTCTGGTGGTTTGGTTACTTTAGTCTGTCAGCATGTTCAAAACTGTGGGGAGCACACTGTCGTGCAGAAGGTATATTGCTCAAGGCCAAATGCTAATGTTCTGGTTTGCATACGGTCCCAGAGGTTTTAATTGCTGGAGCAAGGCCTCACACTTAAAAAACAAGTGTTCGCGGAGCTCACATCTGGAATAGCTAGTTGTGTTGTTCTTTGTGGGGGGAAAACAAACAACCAAACCAAACAAAAAAACCGACAAAAACTCCCCAAACCAAAATGAAAAACAGTGTTTATGCTTTTATTTTCAAACTTTGGAAAAATTCCTCCAGTTGTTTGGAGCTATATTCCAATTTATTGAGTCTCAAAAGTAATCTGTTTTCTGTTGTATGTCACACATCTTGAAAGACGTGGGAAATGTTTCTCATGGACTAAATTTTTTAATTAATTCAGTATTTGTAATAAGGATGACAGTAAGAAATGGTTTAGCAAAATGAATAGTATGATGGGCTGTCCAGAGCTCTATGGAAATCCAGGCTTGATGCCTTTACCACTTTTCTTGAGCTTGCGGTGTCAAGAGAGTAAGGACGGGAATGATTGTTATTCAGTGTTGCAGGTAGAGATACTGAGCTGTTAGCTCAGGGTTATGTGGTTCAATCTGGGGCATAAGCAGAGAATGAGACTCCTGAGAGCTTCTGAATCTAGTTCCACATTTTAACCACCATAGCTCCTTGATATGATATCATGATTGTCTGATGCATTTTGGCCTGCAATCAAAATGAAGGAGTAATTACTCATTTAGAGACTGTTTCCTACAATGACAAACTGAATGAAATCAAAGAGGAGACATGCAAAAATCCTTAATCCAAGTCTTGGGTTTGAGGACCTCTTTATTCAAGTTATGATGAGTTATGAAAATTAATTGGAAAGCCAATGGTAAGTATTATTTTTATTTGAGATGAAAAATCAGAAATAAATTTTGAGTGTTGCTTAGATGTGGTGTTCTGTTTACAGCCCTGGAAAATTCTTACCAATTAAAGACAAGCTCAGAAGTGCACAGAGAAGCAAGACCTTCATTCTCAGAATTCCATTAGGTTGTTAATTAGCCATAATGTTTATGACTTTCTAAAGAAAGTTGCTGGAACAGGATTAGAGTAACACCCACGTTCTTTTGTGGCCTGGCAGTTTATAAATTGCAGCTCACCGTAGGGTAGATCAAAGTGTAAGACTTAAGAGAAGAATGTAATGAATATAACTTGATAAGGAAAAATTCAGATTATAACATATGTATTTCTGCCATTAAATATACATGTGCCAAATGAATGTTTCTGTTTGCAATTGGGAAAGTATAGATTTCTGGTTAAATCTAGTCTGGGACAACTTCAGCTTCTTGCTCATATTTACGAATTTTTTTGGTTTGGTTTTTTTTTGTCATCTAACTCTGCATTTTGGGGAGTTTTTATTTCTCTTATGACCTCGCCATATTTCTTAAATTACCCCTTTTTCTAGTTAAAGAAAAGCATGTAGGGAGGAGGGGGAGTGTGTGACATTTTTTATGACAAGCAAAGCAATTTTTAGCCTTGATGTGAAACATTTTAAATTTTTAAAGGAAAAATTATTTTTTAAAATATAGAAGTGGAATTCAGTTTTGTATTTGGACAGATTACTCAAAAATACTAACTTTTAAACACTGTTAGAAATACCTGGTCTCATTTTTTGCAATGAACGACTTGGGAAAAAAAACCTTATAGGACAAATTTCATTTAATAAATAAAGCAAGAGCTCCTGGAATAGCTATGTAGCTATTTTTGGTGATGTTTAGTGAAAGGGTGACAGCACTGACCTTTAGAGTGTTTGTTGAGTATGAGCGAAGTGCTCGAACCATTCACTCTAGTGATGTAAAGCTGCCAAGATATAACCTATGAGAATAGGTGCAAGTACAGTAATAATTCTTTATAGACCTAAGGTTTTGTTCTAGCATTTTTAATAGTGTGTGTGTGTTTATCCTTTTTTTTTCCTATCACATGTCTACTGGTGGTAGAGTTCATGTGTGAGCTGCACTGTAGTATGCCAAAATAAAAGCCAAACTGCATGACAGTACACTAATCTACAGCATGGAGTTGGGCTCATGCAATTTAAATTATGGCCAGAGGTAATAAAAATTCCTATTTCTAGTTTATAAGGGAACAACATGAACCCTAACAGCTGTAGAACAGTTCACAAGAGACAATTTACCCACAGATGTGCTGAGGCTGGTTTATAATGTATGATGAGCTGTCACAGGCTGGACTTCTCATTTTTAGATTGCCCTATTTCTTTTATTGGTGAAGCTAATAGTAGAATAGGACTGCTACTATTCCAGATAGGACTAATAAGTGTAGTAGGTACCAATCTGAAAGTATATGGATAAAAAGTATGCATCTTGAGAAAAAAATTAACCTATCAACCTTATGGTTTAATGCAATTATGTATTTTCACACTCTGCAGTAAGTACTGTTAGCATTGAAAGGAATTTTATCGAAAGGGGAAGCTTCTAAAATATGAGGAGTTTAAGAAAGATTGTATGTAGATTTGACTAGAAATCTAATTGTGGTCCTTCTGAAGGCAGTGATTAAAATGTTGTCTTAGACTTCAGAGAGAAAGGGATAACCATAAATACATTTGTTTCAAGAAAACATGAAATGGGGACAGATGTCTGAATGACAAAAGAGAAGAACTAAAATATTTTCAGGAGGGAATGAAGAAGCAAATATTTTAATCACTGTAAGGAGATAGGTGACTCAGGACCACAGAGTTCTGCTTCGCTATAGAGTTAGGAAAGCGCAAAGCGCATTGGAAAGAAATTAAGAATGTAACAGGACATAAATGGAAAGCATAATACAAAATAATTAGACATAGATTTGGGGCATGAAAGATCAAACTTTTAAAATTGAGCTTTATATTTGAGTAATTGAGGTGATTTCCTCCCCCCTCTCCCCCCGCCTGGTTGGTTACATGTAAATTTTAACCATTTCAAAAAATTCTTTTAAAGACCCCCTCTTTCTCGTCCCTCATCTAGGTCAGAGTAAAAATGAATCATTTTCAGCAGCAAAACAGCCGCAATTTTGTAAAGAAAAAAAGGAACAATAACTTCTTGCTTTCATGTAATACCTTTCATTCTGTAGGCTCCCCAAATCTTTTTATAGTAAAATAAACTATTCTCTGATGTTATGATCCTAAGGTGTTCTTTGACTTATCAACTCTCAGTTGGAAAGCCGCAGCATTAAAGTGCACAATAACAACTGTCCAAAAGTCCAGGCCAGAAAAGGAAAGAAGATCCCCTTCCTTTTGCTTAGAAGTGAAAATTTTGGTAAGCAGCATGTAATTAGCCAATCTGGAATTTGGCCATAATATTTGGGATGCTATCAAATAATTTTTCACTTATTCTGGGACACTGTTGCAGGGATCTTGAAATCTTTTATAATGATACATGGTAAGCATTTGGTTTTAAGGACCTTTTTCTTCAGGTGAACTGGTTAAACTTTAGCATGTGGCACTAAATCTCATTCAAACTGTTGTGCTTCTGAAACTACCAAGAGATGTTGACTCTGTGGGGACTCACAGCACAAGAATATTTATCAAGGGTTGGAAATGGGCAGGAAGTTCCAAAGGCCGGACTGACCCAGATCTTCGGTTACCAAGGTGGGAAAGGTGGAAGTGGGAACTGAAAACTGGCTGGACAGTTTAATTACTCTCACTAGGGTCTTTGCCAACCATGATTTGCTTCTGCCCAAGGAGATGCCATCTTCTGAATTGCTAGTAGCATTCCTTATAGCTTATCAACTTACAGAGGATCATGCATAAACTTAGCCTGATCCAACCATAACTGTAAAGAATGAAGCCATGACTGCAGTTAGGCAATGACAAGAGTCACTGCACCAATAAACACAAAAAAGCAGCTGTCCAAGCTGTCCTGATGCAACTGCAGCAAATATCCTCACACAACGTGAGGGCATCACTACCAAAAATTCTGCAATATTTTATGCAAGGTCGACAGCCAGTGAGCGTCGGCCTCTGAATATCCTTCTAGAAAAGATGTTGTCCCTTGTGAAGGAGAACTAACAAGTAGAAAAAGAATAAAGCCATAAAGGCAGTAGTGACAGATCGGGGGGGGGGGGGGGGAATGAATCTTAAACACTGTACATATTTCTTTTCCACCAAGGGATTCTTATGGCATAACAGTATTTTTCATCTCTAATCACTGGTGCTGCGTGTCAGTATCTCTTATTCCTTTCCCGATTTGAGTGACACAGTGTGATATGTCTAATGACAACTAGAACAAATTTCAGTAATGAGGTCACCTTGGGCCTGTATTACTGTCTGACTGCTGTTTTCCATAGAAATTATTTGTGAAAGCAGACCACATGCTCTGCATAACTTCCTCTGTTTTACTCAGAGTGACGAAAGGGAGATATGCTAAAACTTGCAAGGTGCAGATGGTTTGCATTGATCTATTCCTGATTTTGAGCTGTAAATTGATATGTAATGAGAAAGCTGCCACTTTGGTCCCTAAGAAAAAAAAAAAAAGTTTATGGGTTTGGTTGAATTGTTAAACTTTTCTTTCTAAATGTAAAATCATGCAGATTCTAACTGACAATGGGCAAACATATGCCAGCAAGGAAAATAAGTGTTTGAAAAATGAGGCCAAATGAAAATCTAAAGTCAAAAACCTAACTTTCCTTCCAGCTCAAATTGAACTAAGATTTTGGAAAACATTGCAGGAAAGTAATGATCCTAAGAGACTGGGAAACAGCAAGAATCAAGTTAGAAGTTCTCTAGTTATAGTGACTTCCACTGCTCGTTACAATAAATATGAAGCTTATTAAAAAAAAAGGGAAGTATTTCTGCTTCTGGTGTGTCACAGAAAAGTGGTTGTCTAAAAATTTTGCTCAGTGTTCCCAACAGAGAGGAAAGAACTAGTATGAGATCTGCAGTCACTATAGTGACCTCAGGACATTGTTCAGTTGTCCACCATGCAGAAATCAGGAAGTCTTAGACAGCAATATCACCTAACTTAGACTGGATTCATTCCAAAGACTGTGAGAGATTCAGATTACAGTGATCTAAGAGATCAGAATACACCCACTGGGTACTCACGAGTTTTCATCCTTTAAATATCAGCTGAGTAACTTTATTCACCCTAAGAATAGGATTTCTGTGGCACTACTCATGAAGATACTGTCATGTGCAGAAGACCAGGTTTTAAGTTTTTTAACCAGATTCTCAGGAGTGTAAGAAATCATGAGTGGATCAGAATATAGAAACAGTGCTTCAAAATAGCATTTTTTTGATGAAAGCTCCAGTGGAGAGAGAATATATTTTTAAAAATAGAATATTTTGTTGCATACTTACAGTACAAAGGAACAAATTCATCTCTCCTTTTGGCTTTGACAGAAATCCCCTGCTAACGTATTTTTTCCCAGAGGTAGTGATAAATAGCAAACTCCTGTCCTTTACAATGCCACCATTATCTCATTATTAAATAAGACAATTCTGAAGCAACAGATTATGTAATGCTTGTGTAAAACTAGCTATTCATCTTAAAAATCTGCACCATTTCTCATGAATTGACAGATCATTGTTTTATTAGTTAATGGATTTCATTAGATATTTGTGTGCATTTCAAATTCACAATACACTTACAGAGCTACGTAAAGATGATCACCAGGCCAGGAATCAAATTATAACTAAATCAATACATTGATCAGAAAGAACATTTCTAAATTAGCTCAATTAAGTTGTTTTGTTTTTCTAGTACATGGGCTTATAAAAATCCATGCAAAGATTACACTGACTGCTTAGTGACTTCCACAGAGAGATATAAAATATTCCCTAGATTGAAAGCTTTTTCCTGACAAGTTATCCTGAGAGTTTTGCTGGCTCCTTGCAACACTTGTGCTCATTGAGGATAATTGATCCCAATTCTGCTCTCTGACTTACAGTTAGTCAGAAAGTTAAATTAATTGAAATCAATGGAGCTATAACAGTATATGTTCTGCTCTCATATTAAATGCTATGAAGGTAAAATAAAGCCCAGTGTTTTCTCATCTGTAATTCCATTAATTCAGAAAATCAGTGTTCTTTGATATTTATTACTGTTTTTACTAGTAATAAGACAATGAAGGGAAAGTAGCTGCCTTTTTTATATTGTTACTTGACTCTTTCATTTTCTGTTCTCTGATTCTTGTATTTTAATGTCAATTACTGCTTTGGTTTGGAAAGAACTGTCAGATTTTTTAACACAGACCCTTGCTTGGTGTAATTCAGACAGTGTCCTGTGTGACAGCTGGTGTGGGCTTGGATTTCACTTGAACTATTTTATACACTTTTTCCATGGGATGACTCCTCATTGCTGGAAAACTTCTGGCTCAGTCACTGTATTTAATTTATGCAGATTGTACCCTAGAATTGAGTTAAAAATTGAACAGCAAAATTAAAAAATGAATTGAACTTCTCTTGGATGATGGCCTGTAACTTCTAGAGAGCAGCTATATGTAGGTAGCTAAGGCATACTTCTGAAGACAACAACATCTTCCCCATTGACTTAGGTGTCATTTTCATTTCTTTTCCCTTGTTCTTTTTTTTTATCTATAGGTAGTGAATAAGTTTTTCCGACTCTCCAACTTTTTGTCTTTGCATCGGTCCCGGCCAATTCAAACATGACTCTAACATATACCAAGTGTATCTGTTAGGTTTGTTATTATAGCTTGTGATTTGACCATTTCAGTCCTCCCTTTAAGTATCTCTACAGCCTTTTCCATTACACAATTATAATTCTTGACCTTGTCTTTCCTATTTACCTGATTGTATTCTTTTTTTTTCTACCATGTAGTAATGTTGTGTTGTATTTCAGCCTTCCTGATAATGCTTTTACTTCAGTAATATTCCAAGTCAGAATTACAGTCTTCTTACTGTAATGCTAGATGTATAAAAATAAGCTCCCAAATCCATATTTAGATCTACATCTAAAAACATCTTTTTCTTCTGAAGGACTCTGTGCTTGTAGTGCCCAAGGGAATCAATACTACAGAAGACAGGTGAAGAATTTCTTGCTAATTAGAAATAAAATATTTCATTATGGTAAAATCTACTTGCTCGAGAGTTAATTTCAGATATTTTCAGATATCTAATGATATATTTAGCACATCTTTTGGAGGATCCTTCACCCCTTGCAAAAACGTGTAGACAGTTTATGCAGGTTATGTAGGCTCCTTGTTTAGAGACTCATGCCACCCTACTACTATCAAATATTAAACTTCTGATTTAAATGCTCATTGTGTTCCCACTATTGCAGGAAGGACTAAACTGGCCTTTGAAGATGCCTCCTTCACTGTCAGAGTCCAAACAGCTCAGACATGAGTCCTCTGCCCAGCCATAGGTGTCTGATGCCTTTTGAAACGGTACTTGATACTTGCACATGAATTGTCAGGTATGACACTGGACATAGAGAAGTTCTGTGCCTTTCTGCAGTGACTGTAGTTAATAGCTAGAGTTCACAGAATCACAGAATATGCTGAGTTGGAAGGGACCCACAAGGATCATGGAGCCAACCCTTAGCCCTGCACAGGACCATCCCCAAAAGTCACACCACGTACCTGAGAGCATTGTTCAAATGCTTCTTGAACTCTGTCAGCCTTGATGCTGTGACCACTTCCCTGGGGAGCCTGTTCGGTGCCCAGCCACCCTCTGGGTGAAGAACCTTTCTCTAATATCCAACCTAAACCTCCCCTGACACAACTTCAGGCCTCGGGTCCTGTCACTGGTCACCACAGAGAAGAGATCAGTTAGACTGCTAAACTGTAGTTCAGACTGGAGGTGTGGTTTGCCCTAGACATGCCTGCATGTGAGATTGTTGTTTGCATTCCTGCTACGGTCAGTACAGTCACTGTTATTAGCTAAGGCATCTACCTTATATAGGTCCAATAGCTCTTTTCACTCACTTGGCCTTGGTGACTGGATCAATGTGTATCTACATAGGCAGACACCTGCTGTTGGTTGTCTTCACCTGAGAGTTGACTCCCGTGCTTTAAGGAAATCAAAAAGATTCCATCACTGATATTTTGTTACCTGAGGAACTATTTCATTATGCATGTAATTGTGCTGTAGAAAATCGTATTTCCTGACTGTCTTTACAAAAATGCTTGTACTGCCAGGTATGCATTTCTTATACTGCTCAATAAGACATGGACAGAGAGCTTTCTTGACGAGTGGATCACTGACTGCGGGGGTCACTTTACTGTATTTCTGAACCAGAGCATAGTTTTGGCTCTTCCCAACTAGGATTTTTCCCCAGTTATGAAGTATGGCTCAAGGAATGGCGCACTCCAAGGTCCGTTATCTGTAGGCAAAAAGATAGCACTACTTGTATTCTTGTATTTTCCTTTCTTTATAACCCTCCAGCACTTTCCCTCAAGACTTTATGGCATCACATGCCCTGCATATGCCCTCATAGCATACTCCAGGGAGATCAACGTGTGTGGTTTTCACACAATATAAATATTTCTCTGGTGAGCCACAACGCAGTCCTTTTCCCAGATGTCTCTCCCTACAAACATTAAGTAGTTATGCCTTATGGTCATAGAGCATTGTGATGGCCCAAAGGAGGCTCATGGCCAAGTGTGGAGTAGATTAGAAGGGGCCTCCAGTTCAGTCACTGGCCATGTTTTATTCAGTACTGTTGGAGTAGCCATTGTTATGAGAATGGAAGGATTAGGAATCTTAGGATTTGTAAGATTATCATTGTTTGAAAAGAGGTTTGATGTACAAGAGGTAGTAAAGGGTCAGTTTGAGTTATAAATAGAACATAGACGTTTAAATGCTAGATGATACTTTGTGGGGAATTGATAAAGTGAGTGACTTAAAGTAAAAATTTGACAAAGTATAGACTGCAGAACAAAATAAAATTATCAACTCTTTTCCTGGTACAGTGAGGGAGGTCGAACAGTGGCAAATGTTGTCTGTTTTCACATTATAGTCGTGATGGAAGTGAAAGAGCTGGGGCCCCAGGAGGTCCATGTTAGTGCTGAATAGTCACGTTAAAAATCAGGAAGCCCAAGAACATTGCTGGTTCACTAAATCCCCAAAGCTGTCTTCCCTCAGTAAAGTTTATGTCGCACAGCTGAAGTACTGAGTGATTCTTGTATTTTCCTCTAATCAGTTAATACAACCAAGGAACATATGTGGGGCAATTATCTCTGGTTTCTTGTAAGGCAGTAAAAAGCAACCTCTTTGTCCTATATATTAAGAAAGAAAGCAGAACAACATAGATCCCTATATTGGAACACAGTTCTTATTCTGAAATGCTAATGAAAATTCAGCATCATTAGGCTTTTCCTAGACTATCAAAGAAAATGATACAATACATTTTTTGAAAAATTTTCTCACAGATACCAAGGCCAGGAATGATTAAAACCAAATCTGAACTAGAGGGAACAAACAAGAAAATCTCTTTTTATCCCTTAGTGAGAAATAATGTTATGGACAGTTTGAATGGCCATGAAGGTTAAGAAAGTATTTGAATATCAAGGGGAATTACAAACACTAACATGTAATACTATGCTGTATTCCTCATAATCTTAAAACATATTTATTGCTCTTAGGCTCAACAGAAACAGGGGGGTTACTTGCTGCTGTGTTCACAGGGGCTTATGTTCTTAAATGATTGAATAATCTTTGATTGAAATTCAGGAATGGTTTGAGCTCTTTTTATTTTTCAGTGTGGTTCAAAACATTTCTTGAGTGTCTGACTGATCCTGAATGCAGGAAATAACTGAGGCCATGATATCTGAACCAGCAGCACCCATAGTGTATTTTGTTAGTTGTTTCACAATTCACTAATCAACAGTGAAAGTCTAAGCTCCTTAGCACACTGATCAGGAGCAGGGTCTGCATGACATGTCCACATCTCATATCCTTCAAACTTAGAAGGGAATGGTCAGGGAGATCTAATTATAAATGTGTCATTCTGTATTTACTTTAAAAGAAAAGCTCATTGAAGGACTCTTAGTGTAGATGACAAGTGAACAAACTGAAATGTACCCCAAGCTGATTGCTACCAGAGAGATTACAGGATTAAAGGAGCTGTGTTGCTTTTCTCATTGTCTCATAGAGAAATATTCTTACAAAAAATCCACCATCTATTTCTTCAGCCTTTCACAGTGTGTTTCTAATCACAGAAAGGTATTTAATATTTAAGAGAAGCATTATAGTTTAGGTTAATGAACACAGATAATGCAAATCTTCCCCCTTCCCTTATTTTTCCATTGTTGTGTTGTTAGCATTATTCATTTGGAGGGAAGCATAACTAGACACAAACTGCAGGATACATGTTCTCATACATAGTGCATCTCCTCTGAATAGTTCAGTCTGGTATGAGGAAGTAATTTTTGTCCAGTTACTCTGCATTGCAGCTCTCTTTTTATTTTCTTAACACAGGTCCTGTCTTTCTCCCAGTGGGAGAAGTCTGAATTTTTTTCCATCCTTGTTAAAATTCTAAAAAATTATTCCTTATTTTCCCCTCTGATTTAACCCTTGCACAAATATTGTGTTTCATCAGAGACACCATCTTCTTTCCAGCTACAGGCACTGGCTGGGATTCTCTCTGGATACACAATTTGAGAACTGGCTGAAAAATTCTCTGCGGAGGAAGGTGCACCAATTGCCCCCTACTCCAGGGCTTTGCTGCTGTTTGTGCATCACACCCCTTCTGGGGGGGTTAAACAGCCTGTAAGGGCCTGAGTTCCTTTGCCACGGTTTCCTTCTTCCCACAGTGGCCCTCAGCTGCACACCTTCCCTATGGGAATACGCAGTCCCTCTTTATTTGCATTTTCATGTCCTTGAATACCAGCCAGCAATGCAGAGTATTGCACATTGATTCAGGCTTTCATTTCTTCGAGTGTGGATATTATTTGTTATATTTCAGGTGCCAGTATGAGTGATTGTCATCCACAGACAGATGTGCTTTTGAAGTAGCAAAAAAAAGATTGACATGACTTTTGACATGATTTTTGTCAAGACTTTAGCATACCATTTGCTGGCATACCTAGTCTAATGAATACCTTTTACTCCTCCGAGATATGCAATCTAATGTTATGCTATCTTTTTTCCTCTTTGATATCTAAATGTCAATCGTCAGTGGGAAAATTATGTTAGTGAGTAGGTAGCATGCAATTTATCCCATAGAAATTAAATATCTATCTGGGTTAGTGAAAAGAGTCTTTTCCATACCCAAATGTAATTTCTGCATATAATTTTGTGCTTGCCAAAATCTCATTTGCACATATGGGACATTGTTTTTATAAGTCATCTCGGAGTGAGTGTTTAATACATGTGGTGTTGTTTTAAAAATAATTTTGTACATGTGCCACTAACAAAGGGAAAGTTACTGCCAGTAATAGAATTAAGGCTTTTTGTTTCCCCAGGGAGTGCTCTGACCATTGAGTTAAACTAGTAGCTATTGTAGCCTGAGGCAAAAAACCCCTTGCTGTTTCACCACAGGCTTTCTTACAACGATGGAACACCTTTTTTATTTTTTTTAATTCATGTGTCTTAATGCAGATGTGAAACACACTGTCTCTCAGCTGATGCTAAAAATTCTGATGCTTTACAGTCACTTAATGCTGAAATACTATGGAAATGATGGAAATATTATGAAAGTGTCCATGAGGAACTCCTCGTTTGCTGTAAATGATTTCATTGTGATTAATGCTATCATAAGAAATATCTGACAGTAGAAATTATTATCATAACCTCAAAGCATTTCTAAAAATATTGAAAACAAATTCGTTATGCCTTACTTTATATGCTTAAAAATATCAACAAACATTTTTTCTGTGTTCTGCAGTATTTTGTCTTCTATGCAAAAGAAACAGTAAAGACTTTCAAATTAAATTTCTACTCAGTTTGGAGAGTTTGCATAGTCACCAGCCCTATCTGAGATGTGATGGAAAGGCAATTTTTTTAAATTCATGGCTAGAGATATATTTGAGCTGATCCATCCTTTTTTTTCTTTTTTTTTTTTTTTAATTTCTGTTGTAATTTTAAGGATAAGTAACATAAATGTTGGCAGGATAAAGGCAGAAAAAAAATTGCTCTTCTGAAGGATGGGAGGGTTTGGCTTTATATGTGTAGAGGTTAATGTTTTAAAGGCAAAGTGAAGGAGGCGACAGAGTTGTCTCTGTCTGTTTATCTTGTACCAACTGAGCCAGGAGCTGGGCCACAGCGTGGTTGGTGGGTGTCTGAACCTTGGCAAAATCATGCGTGAAATGTGTGGCTTTCTCCAAATGTTATCACTGTTTGCTGCCTAAGACAAAACAAGAGTCTACTGAGGGGTTTAGTACTTCCAGGCAAACAGTGAGTCTCATCCATTCATCCTCTTTCCTATTCGACAACTTTTCACCTCCTCTGACCAGCGAATCAATCACGTTATAATTAGGCTATTTGACACTGTTATTGCAATATAAGCAGTGTCTAAGACTACCATAAAATTGCATATTAATGCAGAAATCTCAGGAGACAAACTGCCTACGTGATCCAGTAGGTGCATCCTGCTTTGGCTACAGGAGATCAATAATATTGGAAGAAATTTGGCTCCAGCTTTTACAATATCACGTAGAAAGTCAAACTGCAAGGCTTTCTACATGGGATTTGCCTAAAGGTTTCTTAAGTCATAACAGTTCACAAGTCATTACGTGACACATAAAACTGTGAGGGAAACATTTACTAAAGTAAATGTATAGTGAAAACCTCTTCTAACTGTAAGGCTTGGAATGGGTGTTAATAAATATACAGAGATGTACGCACAAATGCAAATATGTGTGTTAAAGCTTTAAATAATTTGCTACGACCAGATAAAAATAGATTCATTAAAAAAATCCTTCTTCAATCAAGAAAACCAATAATGGATGTTGCCTACAGGTAATTCATCTCTGAACACATTTATATGAAAGTTTTCCATGTTTTATATGTATTTCAGAAAACATTGAACTACCTGTGCCAAAAGAGAGAAAAAAACCCACTATACATAAAACTATCTTCATGAACTTACCTGCTTATATAGTTACTAGACATCTGATCAAAAAGTAAAATTTCTTCTTTCATGAAATACTAATATTTTAACATTGAATAAAACTACTGCAACTGAACAAGAAATTCCAAGAAGAAACTTGGAAGTAAATGTATTTCTAAACATCTATATAGCTGTTACTAAAAATTTCATTTCAGCATGTCAAAACAGTTCAGCCTGGCAATCTCAGAACATTAGAATAAAATATTGAATTATAGGAAGCAATATTGCATTATTTAGAAATTAAGTTTTAAAACAAGTGCAAATAGAAATAGAACAAGACTGTACCATCAGTACAAAATCAAGTAAGAAAGCTCGATGTTCCATTTTTATTGGAAGCATTAAAATTTTTCTGTCAAATGCTATAAAAATCAACATGTCCACTTAAAACTTTCCATTTCAATGAAAAAGTATTTCCTGACGGAGGATGGTTCTTTGGAGAAAGATGTTGGCAGCTCTATCAGATAAATGCTTTGCGATAGGCACTCTTCTCTGAAAAGGACCATTAATTTTGAAGGTGACAGTTTCTCAGTAAAGGAATAAGGTAGACAAGGATTGACATTACTTCGTCAAGAGGGAATCCAGATAAGTTTTTCCATTTAAAAGAGAAAGAGACCATGCATTTGTTTGCTTCAATAAGTTGGCTGCAGCTTCGTTTTGGGCTGGAGAGAAGAGAAAATTGGATTGAGCGAATGCATGTGAGAGACGGCGGGGGTGTGTGTGTCTGCGTGTGTGCCTCTGAGCAGCCACAATATTGTCAGGGCAAGAGGCGGGTTGTGTGTTTTTCCACTATCGTGCTATTGTCTTAGTACTGTAGGAAAACAGAGGAGAAGGTTTGAAATGACTCATCCTCCCCGACAGAGCTACCTGGCAAAGCCAGACACCCAGGGATGCCAGCTCAGTCGCTCTCTGAATGAAACTAATTTCTTGCATATAAATTTCCTATTTCCTATTGATGTAATTTCTGTAACTTTTCCCTGAGCCTGTAAAACAAAAAAACCTCAACATACAAGTTTGCTTGCCTCAGTCACAAAAGGCAAAAGTGCCACTGTTCCTCCATTCATAAAAATCCCTACCCCTGTAGGGGGACAGAACTTCTCATTCATGCGCACATGGAAGAGGGGAAAGTGCTTCGAAGAGAAAAACTGATATGCATAAAAGTGGTCTCCAGAGTATATTTTCGAAGTGCTCAAATTCACGCACAACTTTGGTTAATGGAATTTCTGCACCTATCCCCCCGGAGGGCTTTCAAAATGTATTCTGTTTATGAGCAGCTAATTAAATGTGCTTTCTGGTATGCAGGTAATTAGTTTTTTTTAACAATTATTCAGGTGCTGTAAGTAAAAGGTAACGATGAATTTTAATTTTAAAATGTTGATTCTTTTCCCACACTGAAATATACTTGCTGTATGCTAAAAGGCAGGTGACGCCATATATCCAATTTGGCAATCAAAGAGCTAGAAGGAGGAAAATGCATTTCTATTTTTTGGAAGTGTCAACCTTAAGGGTCTAACCCATAATCCAGTGGATATAGGAGATATGGGTTTAGATCAGAACTTGAGTTGTTATAATTGTAGACACTTAATTTAAAAAAATATGCATATATATGTAGATTCGTGCACACACACACTCTCAGCTTGAACTTAATCAAGAAAAATGTTCTTTGGTTTATGAGGTCAGATTAGATGCTCATAGTGGTCCCATCTGGCTTTACAATCCATGAGGTTAATTTCTTGATACAACTGAAAAATAATGGATAACTGTGCAAAATTAAATTTGATATATGAAGACTGATAGCTGCTAAATAGAAAAGGTAAATGAAATTTCATTAATAGTGACAGGAAGTCAGAGTTATTTGTTCCTTTAAATTTTATTTTCTTTATCAACAGAGTCTATTATCATGGTGATGGTTTGAGAATATTTTTTTGCCTTCCATTCACTTGATTTTCATAATATTGTAGCTCTTGTTACTTCAGCAAACCAACTTTTCACACTTCTCAGTGTTTACAAGGTCAGCATGTGATCCAAAACTTGTGAGGTATTTTGACAAATGTAGAATAAAAATTGTTTTACTTAATTTGTGTTGTCGTCTCATATGTCTCTAAAAAAAATGAATACAATCTACACTGCGTAAATTAACATTTATGTGAAATAAACATTTGTGTTTCTGTATGCTGCACCTTATTGTTCTGCAGGAGGCAAAGGCAAACTCAGTTTACCTTGTAGCTTAAATAGCACCAGGGGATGCTTTACTTCACCCTCACAGTGCAAAATAATCAGTGTTTCTTGGTGATTCCATCCTATTGCTTCAATTACTACTCTTTATCCTGTAATAGCTCTGTATTTAAAATAATATCATAAAAGCCAATGTGTGGTTGAATGCCTTTCTAACTCTCAAAGAGCAGCATTGTATCTTCACGTTCTGTTTCAGACTCAGTAAATCAAAATAGCTGAGCCTAGAGGTGACTAACACCTCTGAATGGCTCGTACATATGACTAATACCTTGTCTAGGATGAAGTGACAATGCTATAAACGATTTAATAACATGTTTCATGCAATCCAAAACTGCATTTTGTAGAGTGATGAGGTAACACCCAAAGTTTTGCAGAGCCCAGGGAAAGGAGGGCCTGCCTTTAGTGGAGGGTAGAGCAAATCACATTCATAGAATCATAGAACCATCAGGGTTGGAAGAGACCTTCAATCATCCAGTCCTACCATCAAACTGATTCCTGGCTCTTTAGAGCTGCTCTTTATCTGGTTTATTTAGCTGGTTTTTTTGTTGTTGATTTTTGTTGGTGTTCGGATATTATTGTGGTGATAATTGGTGGGGAAAACAACTTCAAGTGGCAGCAGAACCAGCTAGTTATTCCCTGTATATCTTTCCTACAGTTGGAGCAGGAGAGGCAAAAATATGCCTTCCTACAGCTGAGGACTTCTGGTGAAGGAAAAGCAGTCCTGGAGAGCTCTTACAATTGTGGTGGAAAGCAGCAATTGGTGCCACTGCAGTTTTGGGCCATTAACATGTGGTGAAGGATCTTGAATCTAACCTTGTCAAAGGCTTTATTAGGAGCACCAGAATCCTACTTTGCAGCCCTTAACTTGACATATTACCAGAGTTCCTCGATATTAGTGTTCATGAAAGGAAAAATAGAAATAGGATTTTGTGGTTCAGAATGAAATGTGTTTTTGTGCAATAGCATCATGATGCTGACTTATATTAAAGTTTTGGATTGCTACATGGGTGCCGTGAAGCAGAGCTTCTCTGCTAAGAGTATCTCACAGATGCTGGAATTTGAAGGTAAATCATGACCAACAGTTTGAAGGTATTTTTTCTAAGTGTGTTCTCTGTACTGGTGATGCTGCACGTAAAAGTGAGAAACACATTTTTACACATCCACCAATCCATTTATTTTATTGTGGAAGGCAGTGAGGCTGGTCAGGCGTGTTTTAATTTTTGTGAATTCCTCCTGACTGTTCCCAGTACCCTCCTTATTTATATGCCAAAAAACATGTTCCAAGAGGAGTATTAAAGTTACAGAGAAATACTTTTCATACTAGAAAACTCCCCTTTAGTTAATGTAAATATTTGAAGTAATTTTAAATTCAAGATTGTATAAACAGTTTGACCTTCTACTAACCTGTGAGAAATAACATCATGAACAGTAGAACATATCACTCCAACATTGCTGAGTCTGGACCTTTCCTATTTTATCCATCTTCCCTAAACTCATTCTATTAGATGATATCAAACTTATATTTTTAATTGATCAGATTGCATAAAGCTAAAAAGAAGAAAAAGAAAGCTTCTCCAGTGGAGGTTTCCATATTTGTGGATTTTTGTCTTCTTTTGCATTGCTGGCTGTTGCTATAATGATTTTGCGACACACTTTGCGGAGTGACTGAGTCTTCTGATGATCAAATATGTTATAGGGACACTTGCAAACAGAAGTTCCCGTTCTCTCTCTGGGTAACTAACCCCAGGATTTATGGGGAGGGGAGAATCCCTGAGAAGGTTTTGCAAGTTATTGTAGAAATGACATATCATGTTTAATCTGTGAGGTCAGCTGAGCCTTGATGCCTCACACATTTTCAAATCGATCCTAAGCACCTGTAAGTAGATCTGTAAACCTATTCCTTTGAAGTATATTGCCATAAAAAAAAGCTATATTACTGTGACTTTGGGAGCGCCTTTAGTCCCACTGCAGTGCAAAGGATATCCACATGAATACTTAAGTGGGAGGTTGAAATTGGAATTGTATGGTTCACAGCATTTCACTTTAGAGGGACTAAAAAGCATCCTTCTCTCTGTACATTTTTTTTTTTTTTTAATTTTCTTCCGCTGAGTATCACTTGGCCTTTAGTTAACTGAAGGCTTTTTAGGCTGCTGGAATTAAAATATCAAATTAGGTTCAAATAGCTGCCTTTTTATCCTGGAAGCCGCAGCTGGCTTCCTCTCACCTGGAACCTCTTTTAACTTGACACTATGGAAAAAAACTCTTCCCCAAACCTCATACAGTAACTTTTTTTTCCACATTTATCTGCTTTTGTGTTCTGTGGGGGTTGTCGTCCCTAGGATATGAAGTCAGGGGATGAAGCATAAAAATGTATAACCCATTGGAGAGCACAGAAAGTGCTTCTCCTCAGCACCATTAGTGCAAGTCACTGAAAAAGAGGTACATGGCAGCCAGGTGTCAGCAGTGGAGACGTCCCATGGGCCACCAGCAACCAGCAGAGCACAGCCACCACTGCTGCTTCTGGTCCCTGTAAGCAATTCCCACACCATCACTGATCACTGCTATTCCAGGCTCCTAACTTTACTCCCTCTCCAGGAAATGCTGAAGGACCTTTTTGTTGTCCTCTCCATTTTCCACAAACATGCTTCTGTTCTCAAAAAAATTAATTTATCCTCTATCTTCTTCTCAGTTTCCACTGGGATCCAAAAAACCCACAGCCCAGTACCTTCCCTTTAAAGCAGGTTCAGAGAGTTTGCTCTGAATGTCATTATTTTTGATTTTGTGCTCCAGCTTTTCTTACATATTAGATTTCTTACCATAGTCCCAGCTGTTTTCTCTTATCCTTTCTCTATGGTTTTGCAATAAAGAAGCTGATGATGAAGCACGATCCTATCAGACATGTGGCAATCAGCACACAAGAGCTGAAGTGCTGGTTCTCCAGTGTGCTTTACTGGCAAAGCCATTTCTTTCACTTTAATCAATATTTTTATTGGCTTTTTCATCTGCACTGAAGCTTATTGGACTCTGCAGTTCTAACAAATGCAGGTTGTTACGAGGGCATGCAGAAGTGCATTTTTTTACTCATCCCTTAGGAAGGAACACAGAAGGGATTGCTCAGTTGATCACAGAGATAGGGAAGTGGTGCATGACTATTCAGAGTGGATGTTATGATTTGTCTGGTTAACTCTGATTCCTGCTGAGATTGCCACGATGACTGGAGGTGCAACTCCCAGAAGGTCAACCTTCGCTTGAGCCGTTTCAGTAATGGACTTACAATATATTTTTGTGTTAAGACTTGGCTCGATTTGAACTCTGCACTGATTGAATACTTGATGAGGACCAGCAAATGCAATGGTTCCTCTTAGGAATTTGTGTTTGATAGCACCCCAATTTCTAATTTACCATGTACATGTGCTAGAATGAAAATCATCCTCACAGGGTTGTATAATCAGTGTTTATCCTGACCTGTTATTGGAATAAGTACATTATGTAATGACTCTGATTTTATAATTTTCTAGTTTTTAATAAAAATAATAACTCTTTTCCTTAGCTAGATTGAGACTTAGGGCTCCTAGAACTGCCCTAATAGACAGTATTTTCTTCTTCAAATGACTTTTCTGCCATCACACATCTCCTCTGTGTGATAATATTCTTATAGTTCTGATCCTTAGGATATGAGAGGAGAAAAGATTTTAATGATGAAAATACTTTTTTTGGACCCACTCTTATAGCTGGAAAAAAACAAGTACACTATATAATTTATTGAATTAAAGCTGTTGCCTTCTTTTGCAAATCTTGTCTCACAATATGTGTCAACATAAATCACTTACCAGTGGGCAGGTTGGGGACAGATGAATATAGATGATGTTTACAATTCTTCTTTTATAGTAATAAAAAGTAATGATGCATATATTTGATTGTACTTTGCTCCATTCTTCTAAGTCACTTTTTTCTTTCACAGTATAGAGTACATTTATCTGCTGTAATCTACACATCAAAAGTTAGACACGTAAGTCTGAGTTAGTCACTTTAGATACACTTGTACTCAGTACAGAGAGGTAGATACCTCCGTTTGTTTTATTTTCTGATAGGTGTCCAGGATATTTCAGAGCTTTTCCTTATAGATCTACATCTGTCTTTATACAGATGATAAAGTGTGGGCTTGAACATCCAACTTTTGAATGGTGATTTATCATGAATCCACAGCGCAGCTTGTCTAGTTAGGAATTTTTTTTTTTGTCTTTGCATAACTTGGCACAACAGGGTGTTGGATCTAAATGAAATAGAAATAGATGGTGGTGGCAATATCCTTTCTCTAAGAGAGGAGTGAAGGTCAGTAGAGAACATCTGAGTTTAAAATGCCAGCCATAATTACTACTTAGGGCCAGTCTTCACATGTGGTCCCTTTATGTCCACCTCCTCGGCACGAAACTTGCAATCAGGACATAAATGTACTTGTCTTGATCACTGCAAGGTTTCTCCTTCTGCCGCTCCACACATCCTCTGCTCAGGGCCCAGGCAGTGTCAAACATAACTCATGCAAGAGCTTGAATCAAAGGTGGTCCATGAAAGGCCCTAATCTCTGATGAGACAGTTTTCTTGGCATTTGCATCTTCATCCGAGTTTGAGAAGCACAACGCATTGGTAGTAGTAAGTGTGCACTCATGCTACTGCTAGTAAGGAAAAGTACTGTTTGAGTACTTAATTTTGGGGAAGCGTTTAGAGACTCATAGCTTTGATATTTTGATGCTAGAACATTCTTTGAAGCAAAGAGTGGAAGACTGTAAACAGATTAAATACTGTTACAAGCAATTTGTTGCATTTTGAGTTGAAGTAGCAGCAGTAAAGCTTTGAAAGCATTTAGGAGTGATCTGTGCAAGATATGTTTCACCCACATAACTAAAAAACATGGACAAGTTAGCAGACTAGTGGGATTTATAAAATAATGAACAGATACCAACATAAACTGTAAGAAATAATAATCTTGTCATATTGTGACTCACCTTTTTCTTACAAAGTTCTCAGCAACCCAGTGTTCCGAGTTGACGATTTTCTGTGACTATGAATCAAACATTAAGTTAAATAAAAGAATCTTACAAGTTCCAACACTTTTTTTGGAAGGAATAAATAGTGATCATGGCAAGCGCATGGGGAAAGCAAAGAATTTCTGGGATAATTTAACATAAAATCAGAGCAGGACAACTTTACCATTCGCATCTATCTCCAATTCCATGTGTTTCTCTCCCAGGAGTATCACACAGCATTTTAGATAGCCAAGGTTATGTCCTTAAAATACACTTTTAGTGCCTCTTCCCTGCTATAATTTTAGAACTAGAGATAACATTTACGTTATAATTGTATTTTTTAACTTTAAAGTGGAAATATGTGTTCATCATTTGCCTCTCTGTGATTTCAAAATCATTTATGTCCAGCCTATTCTCTTATAATACAATTAAGTCACGTTGATAGAAAGTGAATTAGCTAAAAGAGATTTCTGATTTTTATTCTATTTCTACAATATTTCTCTCCATTTGTTGGCCAGCTTTCTGTGTAAATGTGAAAAATGCAACATTATAAGCCTAGAAAAACTAGCAATGGTGCTAAGGCCAGAGTCATGTACCTGAAAATATATGACCTATGGTTATTTTCAAAATAGCTCTAGTGGTTTTCTGGGATAAATAATTTACATGCCTATGATATATATTCATAGAACTTATTGCACTACTTTGCCTTCATATAACCCTAAGACTTGAAAATGAGGTTGTCCTGCCAAGAGGAATCTATTCAGAGAGAATGACATTTTTGAGAGACTAAACACAACAGAAAATTAGTTTTTCACTTCTTTCTGTGCATTCCCATTAGCTCCTTTCCTCATCTGCATGCTGATTACTTTGGATACATCGCGAAGTAGTATCTCACAATTGACACACCCTGAACAGAAGCCTAAGATAGCATTTAAGTGAGCCAGTTCAGGTTCAAGAAGCGGGTTGGTTACATTACGGTGTTAGGAACTGATTTGCCCATTTTCTCTGCAGGACTAATTAGCCCAGGCAAAGTGCCAGGTTAAATGGTTCAGCTACACAGTGTAGCCCGCTCGAAGATACCTCACATATCTCTGCTTGCTGCCAAATTTGCTATGAGAAGTCATCTGGGCTACCAGCTACCACCACCCCACTGCTGGGGCCCTTGAGCAGCCCTGGGGAGCCAGGCTGGCAGGGATGGTCTGAGCTCTGCTGGGATGCTTCTGCTTCACCAAAGGCCTCTCAGCTGTGCAGTGGTTGCACACTGGGAATGATACATCCCTGTTCAACCAGTTACGTGCTTCGAAGGACCTGCTGATTTTCAGTCCAATTTTATATGAAGTATCCTTTTGTATATGCACCTAGGCATTTTTCCCCTTAGGAATTATGCTACCAAAGTGTAGGCATTTGTATGCAACAAATGATGAATATCTGTGTATCTTTTTGTTGAGTAAAAACTGTTTTTGTGGAATGTCCTTGCGGTTAGTAAAGGAGATGGAGTGTTTGAAATACCAGTGTAGCAAAATGGCCATATCAGAGCAAGAACCGTCCGCCAGTTTCCTATGGCAAATGTGTAATTTCTGTTCTCATCAGTGTCCTCCCATCTGCCGTAAGAGGAGAATAGCTCCTTGAGAAATATATTCCAGGCAATGTAACATTGTATATTCTGCACCAAATTAAACCTCAGCACTTCAGGTGTTCTTCCATTCAGGAAAAATAAAGCATTCAAATTGCTGAAGACAATTTCATTCTGATCTTTACTCTCTGAACGACAAAAAACCCCCACCTCCAAAGCTCCACAACTTTATAAATGCTCTGCATTTTCCTATTCTTCTCTTTTCCACCTGTTCAAAATAAAAAGAAAAAAGTAATAACAATTAAAAAATCCCTAATGAAAAAAAAAGCAATTAACTGTTCCCAATAGTAAGAAAATAATAACCAGAAACATAGGACAGGTGATAAAGTGAATATTAACTTTTGCTTTTCAAAAGTTGACACACACATACAGCAGCAATATTTTTTAATGGAAATGCTTGCTGTTGACAATGTAAATATGATTCCATGTGAAGCATTTGAATGATATAAACCAAACCATTCTGCTCTCTCTACTTTCAGCAGAAGATTGTTCCACAATTTGACAGACACCACCTTTAGGGTTTTGGGGGTTTTTTCTTGAACTTATCTTAATGCTTATTACCTGAATTCCACCCCAGGGCTGTATAGAAATGTCTATGCACTTCCTTGGAAAATTCCTCTTCTTATATCCTTCAAATCAGTAAAAGAGGTTCTCCTTTCCCAAACCTACCTTGTGCTACCTCCATTTGCAGCTTGAAATTGGGCCTTTCGCTTCTTCCCTCTCCCCAGCTCATCCATTGAGGAACAGATTCATCAGTCAGGAGGATTGTGAGGTAGAAACAATTTCTGAAGGGAAGTGGTGTTTACAAAATAAAGGAAGATAAGCATGGAACAAATTTCTGCTTGATCCATAGGGAAGGGCCCATATAGTTTCCTCCAGAACTATCAATGCTTTCCATTCTGGAGATACACAGAATTCCCACCTGCTTATTTTACAGGGTCTTTTTTAACTAAAAAAAAAAAATAGAAATTGTTGGTTTTAAGGTCATTTACCTTCTTTTGTGAGCAGCTCGTTATACAACAGTTCTCAAAGTGTTTATTCCTGTCTAATGAAAAGGCTATGGGAGCTGCTAGAACATCAAGGGTCACATACTGATAACTTTAATGATACATTTATTTATTTGAAATACTTTAATGACCTCTCGACAAGCTTCAAGTAATGAAAGACCAAAGGAGTAATACTTTTCCAGTTCCTTGATGTCCTCAGAAGAAAAAAAAAAATTAGTAGTTGTAATAAATAAATAAGCAGATAGAGTTACTCAAAATGAGAAGAAGTCAGCTCAGATTCTGACCCTGCATGTTGTAGTAATAAGGTCTATCAACAGAGAAGGAGTTACTGAATCTAAAGCCTTTAAGATTAAGGAAAGTATTAAAGAGTTGAGATCAAAAACTCTGGAGCTTTGGTTCCTGAAAACCGAGTGATTTTTCAGACAGACTGAATATTTGTTTGAAGACTTTGAAATGCTGCGAGATGATATAATGCTGTAAGACCACAAGATCTCTCAGGCTTCAGACATTGTTGCCTTTGCTTTCTTTGGGTCATTTGCCTGGATTAATTTAGAGGATGCTGCATGTAAAAAAAAAAAATCTTAAAATCCTCACAAGAAATAACTCGAAGTTAGAAAGAATGAAATCCATGATACCCCAAATATGGTGAACTACAAAAATTTATTTAAAGCTATTTAGAAAGGCAAGATGGAAAAATGCTGTGAAGCAGTGAAACAGCATGCAATTCTGGATGGATTCAGCCTCACCAGGAAGAAACAATTTTTCTGGAGTGTAGAAACCCCCAGTCTTGATAACATTGTGTTTCATTGATTTGATTCTCTCCTGCCTCACATTTAATTAATTTATAGCTGTGCAGCTGCTATGATTTAAAAGCAAACACCTTGCAGAAATGGTAAATGACACCATGTGGTGCCAAGATATGCACTACTGCAATTAATGAGCCAAAACATTGAACCAAAGAAGAAGTGCAGTCAGAGTTAAGGAATATGTTCACAAGAAGGATGTTTTTAAGGCAACAGGAGACTATCCCAGACCCTTGTAAAATGTAGGTAAGTTACACAGGGAACCTGATGCTAGACCCTCATGGTTCTTCCTAGGCTCAGGATTCCCCGAATCCAGTCCAAATACACTTACTTTTAATGTAGAAGGAAAAGTGGAAATGCATTAGAACGAGTTAAATAATTTTTCTATGTTCATATCAATATATATAATTTTATTAAATGTTTGCTAACTAGTGACCATGAAATAAGGGAGTACCAGGCCCTAGACTTCAGGAGATCAGGCTTTGGCTTTTCAGGAAACTGGTAGGCAAGATCCTGTGAGAGGCAACTGTAAAGGAAAAAAACAGGTCAGGAGAGCTGGCAGGTATCTAGGGACAGAAAGCACAAGAATGATCTTTCCTGGTACTCTGGAAACTGAGATGTACCAGGAAACTGGCTTGGGAAGTAAGGACTGAGTTCCAGTACAAAAAGGGTGTATACAGGAAGGACACTCTAACAAGAAAGCTTCTACCACTGCATTAGAAGTAAAACGGCAAAAAAGAGGAAGACATGGGCTGTTACAATCCGCTTAAATATTGCAGAAACAACTTCAGATTCGAATATTCCCTTGAGCAAAATTAAAACTCACACAAGTTATCTGTTGATATCAATTTATTAATTTATTAATTGCCAGGAGATGCTAAAGAGAAAGAGGAAAGAATATGAAAAGGTTGGAAAATGCTAAGATTACTTTTTAGAAGCAGAGAAAAAGTACCACCATACTACCTTTCTGCCGTGCTGGTGGGGGCGGGGCCGGGGGGGGATGACAGAATGTAGCAGTTTTCTGCCTTTTTTTTTCTCTGTCTCTTCCACTTTTGATGTTATCTCTGTAGCTGCAGGGGGTCTTAACAGCCTTATTTTTCTAGAACGCAGCCAGGATGTGGTTTCGCCGCTCACGCCGAAGTCGTGTCCCAGGCTGTGTTGGCTCTCAGTTCAGCCAAAACTCCGCGTCCTCAGAAAATATGGTCAGGGTAGAGGGATAAGGTATAACTCACACATGGGGCACGGTGGGTCTCAGGCCTCTCCAGACCAGCAGAGTGCCAGTCTCTGGTAGCAGGTAGGCAGCATTGGAGAAAAGGCGAGGGAAGGGGGGAAGAGAGGTCCTCGGCTGCAGGAACCAGTTCTCGCTCCCTTTCCTCTCCCTGATTTTCCAAAATTTGTCCTCGACTTTTATAGTGTTCAAGGGAGGTTGTACGTGGTTTCTTGGCACGTAGCCCTGTTCAGGTGTTCAAGGAAATATGATAACCATAAACAATGGCAGAATCTTTTGGCAGGAAAAGTCCAGTGGGAAGTTCTAGTGAGAACTTCTGGCAGAAAGCTGACAGAGAATTTTTGGTAGGAAGTTTTTGACAGGCAGAAACAATGGAGAAACATAACCTTTGGTATTTCTATATTATCTGTGTGTTACATGGGCCCACTTCTGAATGGGGCAAGTGATAAAAAGAGGCAAATGAAGAATAAGCTGAACTGCTCAATATTGTCTTTGTGACTTGCAGCAGAAAAAGGTCTCCCAAGCCAATATAAACAGAGAGAGTTTTCAAGGAGAGGAACTACAGCCTGTGATAGTAGAGAACAGCTGAGTCAAAGATCTCTTAAGAAATCTTGATACAGGAAAGTCCATGGTCAAGACAGATGCATACAAAGGTATTTGATATCACATAAAGGCCACTCTGTCTCCTTTGAAAATTGTCAAAACTGGAGTTTAAGGTTGCAGAAAAGCCAGGCTTGCACACATCTTCAGAAAAAGCAAGAAAAAATTCTCCAGGAAACCAGAGGCTGGTCAGCTTCACTTTGATGCCTGAGAAAATTATGGAGTGTGTTCTCTTGAAAGCTATTACTGGGCACATGAAGGACAAGATGATGACTGGGACTAGCCAGCATGAATTAATCAAGGGCTAACCACGTCTGACCAACCTCATTGCCTTCTGCAATGAAATGACAAGCTCTGTGGATAAGCAGAGAACAGTTATCTACTTTGACCTAAACAAGACTTTTGACATGATCTCCTGTAGCATCCATGAATTCAAGTTCAGACATTTCAGTCTCAATGAGTGTATTAGTACAAAGGTGATAACTTGTCTGAATTGTTGGAATCAAAGGGAATTAATTAATGGTTCGTAATCTGCCTGGAGGCCTGTTATGAGTGGAATAACATTTGTGCAACTGGCAATATTTGCTAGAAAAGCAGAAAATGTGACAGCCAGGAGCCAGCATTGGAATTCATGACTGAGATGTACTACTGTGTCAGCACATTGCCTGGCAGTCCTGATGCTTGCTCACATTTTGAGATAACAAATCTGCTTCCTTTAAGAAAGAGATAGAAAATAAAGGTGGGAGACTTACTGGAATGTTGAATTCTTTGCTGCATGCAGCAGAAGTAAAGGGGTCTTAAAAATGCAGATGTACCTAGAGACTTTTGTCACAGTGACTCTGACAGGAGACTTCAAGCCTGGCCAGTGAGGATTCCTTAGGGAGCATATAAGGATGAGGGTGATGAGAGAGACATGTCAGGGATAGGAGCAAAGTATGATGTGATGTGGGTACTCCAGGTAGTGCTCCAAGACGAAATCATCCTGGAGGAGGCTCTGAGGCATAGGAAAGCCCTCAGACCATGGCAGAGTTTCCTAATATTTTGCGCTTCCTAAAGGAGTTAAAAAGGAAAAGATAAAAAACCCAATGCAGCTTTATCCCATTTTTTCCTTTTGACAATGTACCAAGGCTGACTTTAGGATGTATGTTTTAAATATGCGTTCATTTTCTCTCAGAGCTGTCAGGGTGGTGTGGCTGCAACTGGGTCCAGTTGAGCTCCATGGTGAGAATTTTTCATGTGATTCACTCTCTATTTTGTGCACATTTGTAATTAGTATTGTTGCTGTTACTGTTCATTTTTTCTTACCTCATTGCTGTTTCCAGTAAATTGTCCTTATCTCAACCCGTGATCTTGACTTTTTATGTCTCCAGTTCTCCTCTCCATCCTGCTGCAGGAGGAAAAGGCAGGGGGAGGGAAGGAAGCGAGCAGATGTCAGCGTGGTTTCAGTGGGAGCACTAAATTGGGAAGTACCATTCCTAAACCACAAGAGGTATACAGGCTTTTATTATATCATTGTCATGTTTCCTTGCTCAACAGAGCACAATTTGGAGTTTGTTGTAATAAGTCCTATTTCAGATGATGAATAGTCCACAGCGTTAATTCAAAAACTGCCACTACTCACAGGAAAGATATTTCTGAATACACTATTCCTACTGTCCAAAGGCCAGGAGTCAGAGTTGTAAGTCACATTGTCAGTCCTTAGCGTGTCTTCCTGAAATAAAAAAAACAAAACACAAAAAAACCCCAGCAAAACAAAAAACCCCACGGATGTATTTTGAAGGTTTTGATTTCATGGCAAAATTTCAGCACTAAACACTATGATGTCAGGATTTTTCCTTCAGACCCAGAAATAAAGGATCCCAAGGATGTCAGGGTTTCAAAGGGTTTACACTACTGGGGGTGCTGCTCACAGTTTAGCTGTGCCTCCTTGGACCAGTGCCTCTCATTGGCCTCTGTGCTGTTGTGGTGACACGGCAGAGCTGCCAAACTCCCTGGTTTACCCCCAGCTTAGCTATATTTGCATCGCACTCCATTTTTTTACACTGTCCCTGAAAATAACCGCACCCATAGAGAAATATAAACATATAATATCGCATATTTAATAAATTTTTACTTTCTCAAAAGAGTATTAATGACAATCTGTAAAAAAAACAAACAGAAATAAGAAGATGGACAGAAAAGAGACAGGTGAGGAATGGTATGAAGCTATTTCTCTCGCTACAGGAGCCTTCTGCCTTGTGCTATGGCAGGGCAAGTTGAAAACCTGTAATTGTGCTCACTGACAGGCTGTCTCGAGAAACAAGCGTTTGATTGTGATCATCCTTGACAAAGATATAGGGCACAGGCACCCATGGACGCCTAATTTATGGATTTTTATCTTGTTTTATAAACTGTCTGTAGGGTTAAATTGCTGAATAGGAAATGCAAAGTGAGCTGGAGACAAGGTATTTGAAAAGAAGAACTCAAGGAAGAGTAATAATAACGACAGACTGAGGAGATCAGAGAGCTAAAAGACTACTCAGCTAAATAAACAAGGAAGCCTCTGACCTCTCTGAAATCTAGTAAGCTGGTTATCAGTCTAAGAAATAATGTTGCTGTATCAGCTCATTTATAAATAGGCCCAAAGTAATAAGTACAATGAGTTGTTAGATGTATTTATAATAAAGAACCTTTGAGTTAATCTATAATTTTATTGTTGTGCACTGATTGCTGCTGTTTTCCCAAAGGTGGTTTCTTCTTTTCCCAGAAGAAATTTCCTTACCTTTCTTTGGAAGAAGGCAGCTAGCTGAGGTTAAAAAAACAAAACAAAACAAAACAAAACAAAACAAAAAACTTATTTAACCCAACTGATTTATTTAGCTCTATAATTTTATTTTATTTTACTTTCACTTATTTCTTTTTATCCTGAACCCCTCCATGGTAGTGCTTGACTACAAGTCTCAGGCTGGGGTGGACATATTAAATTATGAGTATTTTTAAAAATATTATATTTTTTCACTGTTGACAGGACACTGAGGGATTCTGTTTATGGCAGTAGGCTGCTTGGTGACATCAAACACGTCGCTTTTATCTCACTGTTCACAACTTTCCTGTCTTATATGGAAGACAAAGACTTACTGACACAGGTATTACTGTATAAAGGGGATGTGTCCGTATTATGCAATCTCTTTCCAATCACAAAACAGAAGCAGCTTGATATGACTTTTATGTCAAAGTGAAACTGATGCACAGCAGTTATATTTTGAGCGAACCAAACTGAGTGTCTGTGAAAATGTGACCCTATAAAATCAAGAGGATACAGTTCCCATTTGACAGCACCCATATGGAGCACGGCAGTGAAATCAGTGAGGAAGTCAGAACCCCACACCAAATTTCAGTCCTGGATGAACTTCTGAATTATGACCTAAGAATTATGTACAGAAAACTATTCTTCAAATTAAGTCTGACAAAGCCATAAGACCAAACTGTTGGAGACAACTTACAAACGTATAAAAGAGTTTCATATGGATTTGTATTTATATTTTATGCTATGATTACAACCAAAAAATTGTTGAGATACCTTTGCTCTCATCAACCAAGTAACCAACACTAAGCCTAGCTCGTGAGTGGTCAGACAAAACTGAAAAATAGGAAAAAAATGCAAGCTCAGTAGGGAAAATACTTTTTTCAGAGTTGAATTCTTAACAAAGTGAGATTAATTGGGCTGTATTTAGATGCAGGGATGCACAGGGATGGCTTCAGCTATGGGACTGAGGCAGACATGCTCAGATAGCTTTAGCTGCAAAATGGGAAATGCTATGTAGGGCTCCTACTCGCTCATTTTGCCAAGGGCTATCATTGCCATGGCAGCTCAACAGACTGGGGCACGTGTCCAGCCGTCCCCTATCACTGCCAGGCCCGGGGAGGGCAGAGCCTGCCAAGATGCAGCATTTCACCTTGGCAGCCCGCACACAAACACGTATTCTGCTCTACAGTGGTAATTTCTGTGAAAGGAGCACCAGCTGCAACTTTTATTAGCGACATCTTGGGCTCCCTCAAGTATGTGCTCCAGACTTTGCCAGGGAGCTTGGCTGTCTGTAGATCAGATGCTAAATATACAAACAGTGGCAAATACAGTGTTAATTAGAAACAGGTATTTTAAAACATACTTGAAGCAAAAGCTAATAATGGAAGTAAAAGAGAGTCAAACTTGTTTTATTTTCACTTTTCATGAAACCACTTTCTCTGGTTCTCAAAAAAAATTTCTTTAACATATGTGCAATGTTCCCTCCCATACTGGGGGCGTCTTCACATGTGCTATTATCTAGCATCCAGGTTTAAAATGGGATCAACACCCTGAATATAACAAGAGTCTCTTGATTTTGCCACAAGTAAAATAATGATCATGGTCCTTTGAAAGTCAATATTAATTAGTAATTAAACCAAACAGTGAATAAAATTAAAAACTGCAAGTGTGAAAAAGACCTAATGCCAAAGATAAATCCATTAGTCACTTTAATTGCTTTGTGACTTGTTGAAGGCTGAAAACATGTTGTATAATATTAAGTGGTAGAAATAACAGGTTATTTAAAAGTATTTTAACCTAATTGATGTTAAAAAAAGCAACCTCTGGCTACTTCATAAAAGGTATTTCAAACTAGTTTCTTCTTCACAGTCTACTGACAATTGTAAATAAAACGAATATTTGTAGTTTTAGTAATCTCTCTGGTCCAAAAGCCCAATGTGTCACATATCAGTCTCTGAATTACAACTCTATTTGCTGATAACAAGCCCAATAATAGAATAACTTGAATGTCCTTCTCAAATACTATATTTGAGTCAAAGCAGGATTTAAATTCATTGGGGTCAGTTCAGACTTTCATTGGATCTGCTAAATATTCAAGGTAAAGGAAGCCTTTCAAAATATGAAATCAATACTTGCATTCTGTGGCATCAGATGGTGGGTCCTCCTTTGATGCCGCTCTGCTCTTCCATCCCAAGTGCTTCATGTTCCACACCAAAGGCGACACTTCACTTTGAACAACCGCAGTTCAAACTGTGCATGGAAAACATATTTAGATACTCTGAGTGCTTTCCCCTTCAGATATATTAGGCTTTATAAAACTGCTATTTTCCTTTAATGCTACTGCTGTTGAAATAAGTTTAAAATGTAGCACAGTGTATTTTAGGTACATAGTAAAATTGCACAAGTAATAGTCTGATAGTTTCAAAGAACGAGGCAGATGCCATACTATGATGCATATGATAATAGAATTGTATTTATAAGTTACAATTAAATACAATAGTATTTACAAGTTACAAATAAGTGATATTTTTTGATTCTTTTTAATGAATTGTCAGCAGTGCCTGTAATTTGATTTAGATGGACTTATGTCTTTAAAGTATCTTAACTACTAATATAATTCCCACCAAGTAATACAGTGCTACATTTAAAAGTTAATTTTTATTAATTTTTATATAAGTATTAATATATTTGGATTTAATTTAAAGATTGTAATTCAATGTAAGGTTATAATGCATTATTAATATCTATTATTTAATGTTCTTTATAATATCAAACATCTCATTGATATTTTTAAACAAGAAAATAGATGGGTCGATCATTATACAGTGTGAAATTAGGAAAATGAAAGAGATGCATCTTCTCCCTGTTATCTCTGTTTCTAGTCCGTCCTTTATTGCATTTTGTTTCATAAGATATTGAAGATCTAATGAATATTCAAATATATGCAAGTCCTATTCCAGCACCATACATCATACAAACAAAACACATACACTCTATATATAGTTACATTCTACATATATCTCTATTTTACAAGACTTTAGTGCTTTTGTCTGTTATAGATGAGTTTTTGTAGGAATTGCGTTCCTAACTTGACCCAAGGAATTGTCCAGACAGAAAATTACAGAACATCTAATTGAGTGGGCCATCAAAAGCAGGAGATGTAGCAACCTGTTAATTATCTTCATTCATTTCCTCACCCATCCTACACATGAAAAACAAGCCTCCTTTCTCCTTCCTAGCTCCTCTTATAAGGCAGAAGGACATTCAGCTTCTCATTCAATCTTTGATGAAACTAATTGCTTGAAATTACTCATTTTTTATATTTGGCACAATGTTACCTGAAGGAGCATCAACTCTTCCTGGTATGTGACAATGTAGTATAGAGATTTGCTCTTTTGATGGTTCCTTCATTTATAGGAATTCCCAGGACAACCAAGTCCACTCAGGACAACCCTGATCACACTTGTTCCTCCTGGTAATTTGCCTGTTCAATAAATTTTATGGAGTAAGAAGTTTTTTGTATGTCTTATCAGAAATTACTCACAATTGATTCTTATAGTACACATAATTCTGATTTTTTTTCTAAAGGAAATACAAAAATCTTTAACATTCCATTATTTTGAAAACAGGCTTTGAGTACTGAATGAAAAGATTCATATATTAAAGTATGTAATACAACATAACTGCAGTACAAAAAAGCAATTTAATGAATCAGAAAACAAGAAAGATGCTGTAGTCTATACTTAGTAAAAACCATGCCTGACATTTTAAAATTAATTAAATATTTTACACTGTCATTTTAATTCTTCTATTCTTTTACTTTGAATTTTCCTAAGTCAGTCTTATCCCTTAAAATAATAAAATATGTGGATGGAGAAAAAAAATACTGTGGGGTTTTGTTGTTTTTTTTTAATGAGAAAACCTGAAATTACTTTTGAGTTTGAAACTGTACTCCCAGAACTATGGGAAACAAAACAACCACTGCAAAATTTTAACCTTCACATTCTAGTCTGGGTGACTGTGTTCAGCAGAGACATCCCCTTCGTTCCATCTTGATTTTTTACCCGTTAATTTGGTATTCCCCCTTCTTTGAAAGATCACCTACCTATTTCTGTATCATGCAAATCAGTTCCTGGAGTCTTTGCTGCAACCTCCCAACCGCTTTTGGGGTATCATAAATGCACATCAAATGGATGGTGACATTCTATTGCTATTGACATTCTGGAAGTGGTGCTGTGTCAGCTGTAAGGAACCTAGGCAAGAAACTTTTACTAAATGGCTGATTTTCAGGTATCTAAAACTGTATTATGAAACCACCTTTGAACTACAGGTTCCAAAATGTAGGGAGTAGCCAAACCTAACCTGAAGTCCTGGGTAGTTTTTTCTTTAACCCCGTCCCTCCATGTTTTCATGGGTCCATCTCTCTTCCTCCTCTTCCTTGCTGCCTGTCTGTCTTGTACGTTGGCTCATGTAAAATTCACTTGTGTCCTTTAAACCATATGCCATTTATGGAGTGACATTACACTGCTTCAATAATAGATCTTTCTTTTCTCTAAGAAACCCTTTCCCTTTTTCTTTTTTTATTATTCATAGAATGTTCTGATTTTTAATCTTTTCAGTGTCTCCAGTTTTGCTGTCATAATGTAGTTCAGCTCTGTTGAGATGACCATGAAGATTTGTGTGCCACAAAATCTAAGTAGTAAACCCCAAAAGTTAGTTGGGTTTGCATTTTCCCAAATTTTTCTGTTTCTCTTCTTCACTTCACTCCAGTGCTTTTGGGTCATGATTCATCAGCTGAACATGTCTTAAAGTGCTTGTCTTCATAAGGACAAACTGATCCAGAAATAAAAATGCTTTGCTGATCCCAGGTCTGATGAGATGATGGTACTTTCGAGGACCAGCCTTTCCTCATAAAAAGATGCAGGACCTAATTCAAGGAAGGGTTTATCAGTACCTCAGAAATGAGAGGATGGAATTATACAGTTTCTTGTGAAGAATCACTCTTTACAGCTGTTACACATATATTTATAAACACAGAAAAATTTAAGTCGGAAGGGACCTCTGGAAGCCAACCAGTCTGAAATCTGTCTTCTTGAGGCACTGCTCCACTTGAATTGTGGAAATGTCACTTTTCTCCTTCTGTCCAACCAGACTTTCCTTTGTAGGAATTTTGCTCAAGTCCTTTTGGTATGAGTCTCTGAGAAAGTCCAACACAATCTTTTTTTATAATCCTGCCCAAGTAGCAGTCAGCAGCAGGTAAATTTCCATTTAGCCTTGTCTTCTCAAGCCTGAAAAAACCCATCGGTCTCAGCCTCTCCTTGGATTCATGTTCCAGTCTCTTTAGTGCCCCTTCTCCTGAGACTTTCTCTGGTTTTCTGATGCCTTTGTTTTGCTGGAGACCCAGAACTGGCAATAACGAATCTGAAACTATTACATGAGCCAGACACTAGGTAAAAAAGCAGTAGCTGCAACACACTGCATCTGGCTAAATAAAGCAAAATGCTGCTAAAGTTCTGCAAAGATGAAGAAGAACAAGACAGAAATGCCCTTCATCCCTACAGTGTTCAGCAAAGCAACAGAAGGGCACCAGGGAAATTCCAATTATGAAACATTCTTGATGAAATATTAATAAAACCATACTATGGTCTTAATTGCTATAATTTAACACCCTGTATGGTATAAATATTTTAGAAACATGGTAAAATGGAACATTAAGAAGAGGTCAAGGGATAATAATATACATTAATCTTGATTGGTGGAGATGTATACCTCATACTTAATTTATGTTTATACTACTGTTCTGTATTCATTTTTTAAGAGTAGTGGGTGGAATAGGCTATATGTATGTATCCTATATTTAGACATGCATGTTATGTGTGTGTGTATAGATTAATGTAGGTATTTGTAAAGTACAGGGCTCTAATGTATTATATATATAGAAAGGAATTTTAAAATGCTTTCACAAGAGCATCCTCTCCTTTAGAAATCAGTCACGGATCCAGCAGTCTACAAAAGCAAGAGGGTCAGGAAATATGCAAACCACTTTCTCACAAAATTATTTCCTGAGGAAGTCATTATCTGTACTGCCCTTGTAATAGCCACCTTTCTTTTTCAGTGGCAAATATTTCTTTTAAGGCTAGTTTCCATATATTTCCATGAAGGGAAAACCCTGGAAACAAGCCTGTGCTATGGCCACACTGAAGGGGAGGGGAGAGCACTGCAAGGATTGTTTCATTGCCTTAGGGGTGGGTACTTTGCAGCCTGTTTTGGTAGGAGAGTGTCTGCCTGACAAACACGGCAGTCAGAGAGAAGTCAGAAAACACTTCACAGAGCTTTTAACTCTGCCATAGATTTTCACTCTATAAGGAAGCTATTGTGCTAATTTTTTCAGAAAATAGCGTGCAGAAATTGCTTGAAATTGCCGGCACTTTAATAGTGACCTATGCCCATGTATGCATAAAATGGATGGGCATTTCATTTACATTTATTGAAAATTGTATGCAGTAATGATTTCTATGTGTTAAATTGCATAATCCATACAAGTCTGACAGTCTTATAAAGGCTGTGGACTGATGTCCTCTTTTGAATGCATCAGTGCCAATGAAAGAGGTTATCATACCCTTGACAGAGGTTGCTGCTGTCTTGTGTCTGCTGGTGGAACTGCTCCTGTGATCACCCTCTAAATGACATCAGTCAGAATTTACCAGGTAGGCTCAACTGGTTTAAACAGCAGATTTTTTGCAAATGATGCACATTTTGCAAAAATAAGGGATAAGGTGCTGTTCACAAGAGTGTGTAGCTGGCATTTTGATGGACAGTGAACACTTTTACCAGCAGGGCAGATTCCTGATTCACAGTATTAGTCCACAGCCTCTCCCTCCATCAATTCACCTGTCTTCTTTAGTTCTAATATTTGTGCAGTTGCTTATGATTTCTTTTTAATAACCCAGCTTGACAAAATGCTTTTCTTTTGGGATGTACGATTCTCCCACAAAGTGCACAGAGATCTGAGATACAGAACAACGTTTGGCCCAATGAGACATTTATAATTGGATTTATAACCGACTCGGAGGGAACTGGCACCACGGGGAGTGGGACAGGCCAGGTAGCCTTTCTTGCACTTCAAAGGGATGTCCTAAGAAATGTTTTCATAGTGTTGTTAGAGGAGGGATGTTGCCAGCCGAAACTCATGCCAATAAGCCCTGGGTTAAGCCTTCTGCAAAGGAGAGACCTCTCTGTCACACCACTTACAGAAAAGGAAAGCTTTGCCTTTGCTTCCAGCACTTCTGGGAGAGCTGATCAGAGTGTCCTTTCCTGCCATTTCTCCTTACTTTAAATCCTGCCAATAAGTCTCTTCTGCTCCTAACAGTGAAACAGTGAAAGTGCTGCAGCTTTTAAAGGATTTATAAGGCTTAGCTGATCACATCACTTCCTATGCCAAAAAATAAGAGAAAAAATGTTGTGTGGATGGATGCAGCTTTGGCATTCTGCTGTTCTGTTGCCTAATACCAATTCCTTGTTATCTGTACTCCTCTCTGTAGCCAATTATTGTCTCCACTCCTTTGGTAGACATAAACTCTTTTACATAGGAACCAACTTTTAGCTGTACGTTTGTACAGTGCCTTTGCCACAATTGTCCTGGCCTTTAAAAGCATTTGTGGGTGAGGTTGTAATAATAATAATATTTTGCCTACTTCAGAATCTGCAAAGTAACCATCCTTTACACACTCAGATCTTTCCTGTTAAGTCCTGCTCCTCTTTCCGATCAAATGTGCAAACCCGTGGACACAGGCACATGCAAATTCTGTAAATGCATTTAGGACCCAGTTATCTCTGTAGGCAAGGATTTGTATTCCTTATTTTGCACTCCACCCGTCCAAGGATAAACATAACAGTTTTTTAATACTTGATTAAAGTTTATGTTCTTTACAAAATATTGGGCCTCTGTTTCTGAACTATAAGGAGGCTTCACTGATTCTTCTGCTTCCTGATGATTTTCCAGAAATTCTTTTAACAGTAGTCAAGTAGCCTTCAGAATTTTCATTAAAGCAGAAATCTGAAAAACTGTTGTGAGAAACAGTGGACAAGTTAACATCATCCCTATTCACTCTCACCTGAAAGCTTTATTGTGACTCCTGTTACTAGTGGCATTCTTGGTAATAAATATTTTCATTTTATTCTGAGGCACCGCAAATAGATTTTGTTAGTGAATGACCTTGTGCATTAGCTGTGTTATTCATGATTTAGTGAGCCAGTCAGTTGAAATATTGCTAATGTTTTCACAACTCAGTCTTGTTACATTTGTGCCATGAGGATGACATTAAGTGTAGTTGTAGATGAATAACAAATAACGTGTCTCGAAGTTGTGTTTTGGATCATTAAAGAAATGAACCTACAGGGTGCTGTTTTATTAACTGAGGAAATGACTGGGAAAAAAAATGACGGTTCTCGAATGTGTATTTATTAAAAATAACAGTTTGGCATGCTGAGAATTAGTGGTAGTGTCCATTAAATTTTTCATAAACCAGTGCAAACACACTACGGTGTCCATCCAAAGGTTTGACAGATTTTAAATAAGAGTAAGAATAATTCATACATTTCAGGCTGTTTATATGAGAAGACTCAAGGTGGTACAAGCAGGAGAATGCTAAAAAAGTAGAGCATAACAAAGGTGAAGATTAATAACTAGATGCCAATATGGGTATTTTTAAATATTTTGTGTTATAATATGAAAGAGGGTCAGTGTACTTTACAGGGAGACCCTAGGGAGGAGTGGATTGCTTCTTTAAAAGCGCAACAACTGTTCTCGGATTTTTTTTCCAGAGTCCTTCAGTTTCTTTTATGTTAAAAAATAATGGAAACTGTAGAAAAAGTAGCTGGTAGACTTATGGGGAGATGGCTTAGTCCTTTCTCTTGCCCCAGTGACACATCAGCTATTCTAAAGAAACCACAGAGGGTCAGTTAAATTCCAGGTAACCGAGTTTCCTAAATTTCTAGAAAGATACAACCATAGGTATCAACCTCTGGATCACTTCAATGTTTTTTTCTGCTTATAAAGTACCCCAGTTAATAGAGCTAGGAAAGTGAGAATAGGAGGAAAATATGGTGTTTAGATACTACTATTCCTAGAAACTAAGCAAGTAATTTTTGTTTCTATTAGATGGAGATGATCACAGAAGATTATAATTTTTCTCTTTCTAAAGCATTAAAAGAACAAGGAACAGAGCTTACATAAAGTTTATGTTTTAAAATTAGACAGATGGTTCTATTTAAAAATAATAAAACACAAAAAGGAGATGCAATGGATATCCTGCGGGATCAAAATGAGGTATGTGGAAGAAGAGAATATTCAAACAGAAGCAAAAAGCAGGTACAAAAACTAGGATACTAGCAAACCTGGAAAAGCTGAGTAACTGCTATTATCTGTTTGATTTTTTTTGGTAGTATTTTCAGCACAAGGAAATTAAAGCAATCTGTTGAATTCTTGGCTATAAATAAAAGAAGGCAGCAAAAAACATTCTTTTATAATGTTATTCCAAAAACCTGTCTATTTAAAAGGAAAGGAAAAAAGCTGTAGCCTTAAGTTTATTTTATGGCTACTTATTTTATGGCTACTTATTATCATGGTTACTTTTCACAGTGTGGTGAAGATGAGGAGGCAAAGACTTCTGTGCACTGAAAGGGCTGAGAGAGGTCCAAGAGGTCCTTCTTACCCACCCATTCCCTGGGACCACAAATCTTGCCTTCTAATTTTTAAATGTTAAGGTTGAACAAGTTGATGGTGAACTCCAGTGTTAAGCTAACTGGGACTTTGAAAAGGACAGTAAAAGCTGATCTAGATGTTAGTGATCATTCCAGAAATAACTTCCAGAGAAGCATTGCCTGCACTTGCGCTGGTAGTCAAGCCATTTTGGTCTTCTTGAATGAATTCTGCTCTACTTTTAGCTCAACATCCTGCAGGTTGTTTCATCTGAATATTCTGTACAGAGCTGAAACTTGTCAGAGAATATTTACGTGAACAAATTTTGATGTGAAAAGTGGAATGATACTTCTTTTTTTCTTTTTCTGCTAACACTGGCTGAATTGGTTCAACTTTTGCTATAAATAATGGATAAGTGTTTTAAGTATGCAAGCAAATTGTTACACATACATGCACAGTGCTCTGTCAAGTAATGTGCAGCATTGAATTGTCACTGTTAAAATGGTCAATAGTATTAAAAATTGTCACTGTTAAGAATTCATTGAAATATGTTCTGTATTTCTAAAACGTGCATTTCCAGAGCATGGTTATTTTTGTTGTTAGTGCTCAAAACTCTTTTATTGATGGACATAAATTTCCTTACATCATTCAGGAGAATATTTTTGATAATGGGTGGTCCTGAAGCTCGGGGTCAGGGGTGGAAGTATTTAGAATAGATTTTTTTTTTTATTATTTCTGCAGTTCTAATTCATATAAACTGGGTTTGTTCATACTTTGAAAACAAAAGCGGGCCTTTCCAGGCCTATATTGATATATGATGAATCAATTATACCCATCCCAGAATGGGATAAGTAAATGTCTGGCAATACCTATTTGCTTCTCTTGACTAAGGAGGAAACCTTGACTGATTTCTTACTTGAGACAGCAAAGTTAGTAGAGATGGATCCCACCATGAAGGAAAAAAGCTTGAGAGAAATAAAAAAAGTAGTTTCATATATCCCAACCTCCTTTACTACAATTTAAATATCAGATTTTAGAATAGCAGTGTGCTCATTTTAAAGGAAAGGGAAGGGAAAACATCCAATAGAGCAGTTATTTATTGAATAAGTGGAAATAAATCAATGGAAGCTGTCATGCAGAAAGAATGCGTTGAAAATACATACCTAATCTATGCAAACAGATAGCTACCTCAGGTCCTGATGTATCAAGTCATTGCTGTGCTATCCTTGAATATTACTTGACCATAGGTGTAAGAAGGAGATGGTTTAGAGTGGAAGAAGTGGCATTGTTTTGGTGAATAAGTTTAAAAAAATATACAGCTCTTGACAGCTATTCAAGTATGGCCCAATTTTCCTCTTATGAAAACATGCAGCGTTGCTATTTGCCTGACAAAGGGATTTTGTGTGTGTATTTTTTTGAACAGAATTAAAGACAAACAGAGATGGAAAATTCCTTGATTGTGAGCATGGAGATTTAACTGCCTTGTACCAAAACCTGTGAGAATGCAAAGGTGCACAGGGAGTAGTGAGCATGGTCTGAATTTCCATCTGCTGTTTCTATTGGCTAGAGCAGGTTGCAAAGGATGTGTGCCCTCAGAATTGCTGGAGATGCAAACAGTATTTTAAATTACTCAAGGCAGCAAGGTGCTGCATCTGAACAGATTGAAAGCTGAAATGTTGATATCAGAAATTAAATTAATGCACATGAGATTGAAACAATATCTAATTAAAATCATTTGAAAAATGACTTGAAAATTGAATATGACATAATATTTAGCAGGCTGTTGCTAGCACAGCGATGCGGCTTTGACTTTCCTGCAACCATTTCCATTCCAGGCCTGGCTGCCAGTTAACTAGAAATTACACATGAAGCAACTATCTCGTGCCATCACCCTGTAAAGACTGGAAGACAAAATACCTTTTGCCCACAACTTGTGTACTTGTCCCTCACTGATTGCATTGAAAAATTTAGTAAAGGCGCCCTTCTTCTCACTGTATCTTGAGTTAGTCATTTTTGTTTTAACTGATGCGTTTTGAATGATCCATATTGTATTTTTGACTTGCAGTCTGTTGTTACTCCTGCCAGGGCAGAGTTACAGATTTCACAGGCTGTAGCCCCTCGAAGAAGTTCTCAGGGCTGGGCACAGAATCTCTGACACCACCCTGTAGACAAAGTCAAGGAGACCTTGTCTTATATTCCAGAAAGTCTACCCTTCTGAACATGGTTGTACCCAAGAATCTAATTCCAAGTCCATTAAAATACTTTTTTAAGTACTTAAAACACAGGAAAGTGAATGAGGTGGGAAAACTGCTGTGAAATTGAGTTGTTTTAATAGGGAAAAGGCTTAGAGGATGCTGAGTCAACAGTGTGGTTTTCCTCTGTCCCACTCTCATTTAGTGCTGAGAATGCCTCAGCAGTTTCAGGAGGTACACTTAACTGTGCAAAAGCCAGTTTTCTTTGGGACAGTGCTCTTCTCAGCAGGGAGAGAGCCAAAATATGGGGATGCATTTTTATGGATTTGCAAGGGACAAAGGTTTTAGTATCTGCTATGTGTATGTATGGCACAGTGCATGGCTCTGCCAAACATAAAGGCAGTCTTTCTCATCTATCCTATGAAGACACTTT
>VZRE01002685.1:0-20953 GCA_013396775.1 Cephalopterus ornatus | reverse complement strand
AGAAAAAAACCCTCTAAATTGCAACATCTGCTTGTCTTAGGTTTGATATACTTGTTAAAAAGTTAAAAACTGTTACTAACACCAACCATCTCTCTGGACTGCCCTTTGTCCTTTTCTCTTTCCCTTCCTCAGAGGGGAAAATAAATTAAATTCTTCTAAATTTGGCTCTGTGGAAGGAGCTTTGCAACAAGCTGATGGGAAAAAGACAGCAGCTGTAGAATCCTTCTGACAGCCTACAGTAAATCTGAATTAATTGCCCTCCATCACTTTATTGACTGGAGGTCCAGTCAATATAGTTAGTGAGTCTAGGGCATGAATTATCTTATTCTAAAATGGGCAGGTAATAGAGGTCAGGGTAATCATAGGTCTGTAAGTACTTTTTTTCTACATTTAATTAGTTACAACACACCCTCAAAGTCAGATACACAGCGGAAGAACAAGGTTTCCTTGTGAGTGACACCATCTTCCCACAAAGACTTCTCATATTTAAGGTCGGTTTCTTCTCTGGGCAGGCAAATCCTGCAGCAGCATGGGAGACAGGATGAGGAAGCTTCTTGCTGAAACCCTTTCCCTTGTCTTGCTTGTGCCAGTGTGCGCTCCCACAAGTAAGCTGAAGGGTGCAGTTGTGACTGGCAACGTGCTTTGTGGCAACCCTTTGTAATCCCTGCATTTCTCAGGGTTTCCTTCTTCCAGAAGTGCTGTAATGAGGCTGGAGGTCTGCTTGGAGACCTCCTTCTGCTTCTTCTTATAACTGATGTACTCTGAGGTTAAACTTGCCAGAACTATGCACTCAAATTCTTGACTGCACCACTGACAGATAATTTTGCTAAAGGAAATAAACGTTCGCCCTCAGAAAACACATCAGACTTCCCTCAGGTTAGTGAAGACTGAACAGTGACAATTCCTACCCTTAAACACTCAGTAAGTAAACCCTCATCATGCTCTCTAATAGAGCAAAGCCATTAAGTTGTCCCCATTGTAATTTAGATCACAGAAGAGACTTCCACAGATTCTTTCAGGTTAAAATAACCGGTATACAGAGAGTAGGCAAAATTATTCCACTGTAGCTACGTGCTTAATTATATGGAATACTGCATAAATTGTCAAGTGCAAAGAATTATTCTGATAAATTAAAATACTAATTAAATAGGCTATTGCAGAATTTTGAGAACATTATAGGGCTCCGCTTCTTCAGGTAATTTGCATATCCTTCATCTAGTGAATTTAATTTAAAGGCCTCCTTTTTTTTGTGTTTGGAAGCCCTTTTTGTTTCAGTGGAAGATTAAAAAATGGATTTATATGTTGCTGACTGGTTTGGGGGGGATTTTATTGAGGTATTTTTTTCTTTCTTTTTTTTTTTTTTTGGAATAGCTGTTTTTATTATGCCTCTTTGCTGATGAGTTTGTCAGTTCTCCATTAGAATTACAGGATTCTAAACTGTGGCCATAAAAAAATAGCTTTGATGGAATGTGCAATATGCAATGTTACCCAGAATTATAATTTCCATTTTCCGGAAATTTGCAACAGAAACTTCAGCTGCTGTATACCTGTATTTGAATAAAAGCTAGCAGGTAGTACACTAAAATACTCTGGGCCAATTTTCAAAGGATTAGTAGCTTGTTCTTAATATTTGAATATATTTTCCCACCACTTCTTCCATCTATCTATATTGACTGTGTTTTTTTGTTTTAAATTCTCCATTATAGTTATGCATAGAAAAGGTTAAGTAGTTATATTCACCGTTCCACAGCTTGAAGCAGCTGTTTGATATGTAGTTGCTGCTTCAGCTTCAGCACCATTTTTGACAGAATTTCTTGACCTTCCTGAACAGCTTGTGGAGTTCAAGGTTAGCTAAAATGTGCTCCTGTAAACGCCTGGAGTGAACATGCCGGAGACTGTCTCCTGTGTCTCTCTCCACAATCTGACAGTGCCTGAGCTTGACCATTTTCCGGTTATGATTTAGTCAATAACACCTCGTGCCTTCGTGCCTCCTAATTTTGGCAGGGTATATGTTAGCATGGCTGTCAGACCTGTCCTTTGTGTTTTAGCCAATATCAAGGGGGAAGGCAGGGCTGTTAAGCAAACCCTGTTCGTTGTTGTTTTTCAATATCAAAGCTTCAATAATTAAAGTCTGCAGGAAACCTATAAAAAGGAGGTCAAATATGTAATAGTAATTACAAAATTCAGCGATTCAGCAGACCCAATATTTTCTATTAACTGTTCATGTGGTAAGAAATTACACAGTGGGATTTAAGCCTTTTTGTTTACTTATGCCCATTTATTTTGCAGCCACTCTGCTGTGCAGTTTTCTTTATCCTAAGCTACCAAAGAATCATTTATTGGACCATTCAGTTTCTTTGAAGGAGGCTGTGGAGCTTTCCCATTTTATAAATCTTCTAAATTTTTGCACTTGGTAGAAATCTGCCTTTAGTGTGTATGCTGGGTGTGAGACAGTCGGTGGGGTAGCACAGCACCCCTTTGCAATGAAATCCTCAGGAAAGTCAGCAGCCATCAGTGAAATAACGTCCTCCAGAGCCTATCTCAAGGCTGAAAATCCAACTTCTTGCCAAAGATTTACTTTCTTTTTTTTTTTGAAATTTGTACTATCCAACATACACAACACTGCAAAACATAGCGTCAAATCTCCTGGTTCAGGCAATTCTCTTTCTTGTGTGGTGACTCTGAGTAGAATAAATATGTCTGTGAATGTGTAAAGTATGGCATAGGTGTTAAGTATGTGAGTATTGTATGCAGTATTTGGGCTGGAAAACATGCATTTAAGCTTTCTTAGCTTCCTCTCTGCTTAACCAGTAGCGTATTTAAGAGAAGCAAAATTAAAGATGTGTGGGTCTAAAAGGGGTACAGGAGTTTCCTCTTCATTTAAATGGAGGGCAATATTCATCCCTCGCCGAAGGCAGTCAGAAAGGTTTCTCTGTGTTAGAATTGTTAGAGATTTAACTTTTTGAGTCTTTGCACATACAAACTCTTACCAAAATCTTTCTGTAAGAGGTGAGATGGAGCCTAATCATCCAGCTCGCCTCTAAAACAAGTGTGAGTCACTTGTGTTGCGCTTTGGACAAACTAAATAAAGCATCAGTTCACAATAACCTTGCTTCTTGTCTGCTGCAATCTGGGCTGTTTTGAATACTTCAAATGACAACAATTAAAGAGTATTTTTCACAAATGAAAGAAGAATATGTTAATTCCTTTAAATATTCCTTTAAGTATTTTTATGTAAATTTACAGTGCTTATTATGTTCTAGCACACTTCTTGAACTTTCTGGTAGGAAGGTTTCCTTTAGGCAACTTCAATTGAGAATCTATCCAAATTTTGTCTGTAATCAAAGGAAAGAGGTAGGTGCCTGCAGATGTGGGTAAAATATGTGGGATGACTCATCGTATTAAAAGTCCATCCCTTTCCATGGACTGCAGAGAGAACCTGGATGACTCACTTGGATTACACAGTGACTAGGCAGCTAAAGGAAGGAGAGGTTAACAAGGCTGCGAGGCTCCATTCCTACTCATAAATAAGTCAACCCAGGTGCCTGGGTTTTGGCCACGAACCCAGCTGACTAGAAGGTTAAAGTCTTCCCATCCAAAATGGGATGACATTACCGAGCTAGGAAAAATCTCATCCTTGTGCTGTTCCCAAAACTGTGGTTGGGAACATTGTTTTGTGAGGCTACTAATGGTCAAAGGCAGAAATCATGTGAAGACCATAGATTTAAAAGTATTGGCAATTGTACAGCAGTGCTCAAGTTCATGCCCTGGGCACGTTTGGATGGCAATTATAGTTGTAGTCATAGTGATTTATTTAGCTGTTTTATGCTGGATTACTTTATTTTGATTTTTAATGCTTTTATGATATAGAAGCTGATAAATATGAAAAAAACTAAATTAAAAAAAAAAAAAAAAGACAAAATCGTCCACTGCATCCTGGTGTTGTGAAATAACTCTTCATCTTACCTGCTAGACAAGAGTCTCTATTTGTTGTGAAATTCCCTACACTCTGACGGTTCTGTTGTAATGGTAAACGTGCTGCCCTGCTCTTCAATGCAAGGGAGACAGTGGGAAGTTTCCACCAAAGAGAACTTTCCAAGCATATTGTGTACGTGTGTTAAATGTGTGTGATACTGTGTTCACAGGGGACATAGAATTAGCTTGGCTTTCTTTTTCATGTATTAACGAACAATTAATAGCATAAATATGCATTCAAAATACTGACTAGCAGAGCTGCTCTCAGGGAACCATTCCATGGATGACGAGGAGGTAGGAACTGTCATGAATATATTGATGAAGGAAAGAAGGTTGGTTGCAAATGCTGTAAAATCATACATATTCCAGATTTCCTGTAACTCTTTCAATCTTAATTTTTCCTTACAGCCATAAACAAAGAGAAGCTTGAGAAAACAACCGGACTGAAAATTCTGCAGACTGGTGTGGGGGAGGTAAGTGGCTTCCAGGCATTTTACATTCTCAAAAACATTTTAATTGTTGGGGTTTTTTAAGAAATTCTGGAGCTCACAAACGTTTGTGAGCTACCAGTCTGATAGTGCTAAGGGCCTTTTATGATACAGTTGCATCTGTCAAAATACAATCTGCTGCACAAATAGCACTGTATCCCACAGAGAAAAAAAATACCATGCTTATGAGAAAAGTGCAGCCAGCTTGAAGAAATGCAGTTTTTGGCTTTGTTGTATCACAGGAACAAAATCCCCAAAGATGAGCACAGTGACTGAAGTCCTTGTATTATTCCCCTTGGTTTTGATGGAGTGCTATCTCATGTAGATCAATGAAAGTTTAAATTTGGGGTAAAGAGTCTTCAGATATTTGAGAGAATCTGACAGTAAATTTCTTGCTTATTTTGGATGTAACTTGAAACATAAATAAAACATGTCTGTTATTATAGTGATATCACTAAGCAAAAACTCCACTAAGCAGTTCATCATTTATTAATAAACATGATGCTATCTGCTAAGAACCTTGTATGAACTACAGTTGATTGCTAATTCTCGTGCTAATTTTGTGTACACATTTATCTTTTTTTTTCCTTTTCATTTAAGTAATTTTGCTGGTGGTGAATGCTCACAGGGCTAGGCAAATGCCTTTTTCTTGTGATTACATTATTCTTGGTATCAAAAATAATGAATTAGTAACTTCTAATATACTGCAGGAATATATATATATTTCTTTTTTACTGATTTTTGGGGTTTGTATTTCTAATTTTTATCAGTCCATGCCTAAGAAACTTAACTTGACAACATTTCTGAGGTCCATTGTGCAACTTCGTTCACATTACTAAAAGACTTGGTTCTGAAGAGGTAATAACCCCGAGAGCCACTGTGATGCTCGGGGCCAAAGCTGTAAGAATTAGAACTTGAAAAAACAGATAGGTGAAATCATCAGAAAATGAAAGCCATTGTCTCTACTAAGCTGATTTAACCAGGTATATTTCCTAAGGGTGCATAACCTGAGGGACTGGGAATTGTATCCTGGAGCATGGCGCTGCACTTTAGGCTATGTCCTAACTTCAAGCCAGACTGAAGCTTATGTTTGTGTTACCTGAAACCCCCGGTTTTTGTTAAATAACAGGAGAATCAGGACTGTGGCACAGGCTATGGAAGCCTGATTCAGTGAAGTTTTACCCAGTGGGACTCCTCATGCTAATGAAATACCTCCATGAATTTTGTCCAATTCCAATCATTGAATGGATTCCAGTTGGCTTCAAAGTACACTGGAAAATGAAAGCCCACTTCACTTCAGAGGCTTAGTGTTAAATCAACTGTTATATTATATGTGGTCAATGGAGAAAGAATGCACTTTTGGATATTTGAAGTGCAGCAAGTTGTCACTGCTTAGATGCATCATTAATCCACATTGTAGTAATAGGGTTGTTGTAACCATGGTAGTCTAAGGATGTTGAGGAACTATAACCTCAAGGACTTCCTGGTTTTTAAGATCAGCTAATGGAGTTGGAAAAATTGAAGAGTTCTTAGGCTAGAGATTTCATCGATCTGATTCTTGTGTTTGGTTTAGTAAAAGTCACTGTAGAACTCACTTTCCCTGTATCTAGGCTATCATAACTTTTAAAAAAAAGTACTGATAGTACTTGGATTAATAAATATTTTCATAGAAGTCTCTGCTTTACACTCTGCCAAATATGTATTTTTAGAAGGCAAAAACTGAAAGCAGACATTTTGGCCTAAATATATTCCAGGTTATATCTGAGAGAGGGTGATCATCAGAGAGACAACCAAGTGGTTTGGAACAGTAAGGTGATGGGAGAACATTTATTCAGCTGCTTATATATTTTGTTGGATGTGAATTCTCCCAGCTGTGTACATTCCCCTTCCTAAGTCTTATCAGATACGATTGTGTACATAATGAATGCATTTCTGTGGTCTCACCTACATAAAAAATAAAAGACTGCTGCAACCAAGCTGTTTCTCTGTTGATACAGTATCAGATTCAGGGTATTTCAGGTTAAATCTAGCTATGGTAATCCAGTTTTGCAATTTGTTTTTTATTGACCCTGATGAATAATTATTATTGAAATAATGGAAAGTACATATTTAAACATAATGAAGGACCCTTTTGTTGAATAAGGATTTCTTTTACTTCACACTGTAGGAATGGAATTACATTTAATGGTAATGGTAAATCACAGTCAAGATGCTCAAATCAAAAGTACTTAGAAAAACTTCAGTTTGAGAATGAGAAATGGCCTTTTTGTTTGGACAGTAGGTGAGATGCATGACAAAGTTAATGGATATATAATCTTCACTTTCAGGCCTGTAAAATAAAAGGGATTGATTTTGCAAGGCAAGTTTCATATCTGAAATACCTCAAGAGAAATATAGCTGAGATGGTAGTGGCAAATGGAGCTGCTGTATAAACAAATGAAGGAACTCTTCTAAGCTCAACAATAATTCATGTGTGGCTCTGGAGAGTGGACTCTGTTTTGGGTGTTGATCTATGATAACAGGATTTGTGCCTCAGTAAGGAATGTGTGGACACCAGTGACTACCCAGACCTTGGGTGTGTTAGAAGGAAACTGTCTCTTTCTCTGTGGAGATGAGAAATGCTTCTCAGAGCTTCTCAATCTCCTGCTTTCTCTCTCTATCTCAGGAAGAACATTTCAAAAGCAACAACAAATTGTAAAATTCACACCAAGCTTACTGAGCCATTCAGTCAAGTCCAGGGAGGGCTGATGAATTGCTTTTATGTCGCTGCATAAACATGTGCTGTGTAGTCACTAACAACATGGGTCTGGAGTCTACCACAGCTACAATGCTGTTCATCATCTTTATGTCATGTAAAAGATTTCCACAGCTTCAGTGATTTTTTTGGCTAGACCTGAGGTTAGCTGCATTGTGTCAGCGTAGAGTAGGCTCTGCCTTAGCAGGATTAAAAATGTGTTCCTAAGCTGCGACTTCAGAAGCTGCTCATATTTCAGGATGCTGAAGTTAAAAGTTCTGTACGTTTCATGGGAAGGTTTGGATGATAGAGTGCCTGGACTGTGGACAAGCAGAGCTTCTTTCAGGCCATTATGGAACAGACCTTTACCGGTACTTCCACAGCACATCCACCTCAACATCTAACATTTGCAGTAGAATGCTTGACAGTACAGAGATCCAGAGAGTTAGATTGTTTTTTTATATGCTGTATATCACTCTTAAAGTGCAAATTATTTTGGCACTTGTCGTGTTTGTAAGAAGGCTGTTGTGCCAGAAAACCAGAATAACTCTGCTGTAGAGAAAACCAGTACTGACATTGAAATCCTGAGGATCTGTGCATTGCTTTAGTACTGACTATCTCTGGAATAACATTTGCCAAGATGTTTATTTTCTATTTGGAGTTTTCCAGCACCTATACCAGGTGCTGGAAAAAAAATAAAACTAAAAAATCTCTAGAACTCCTCTACAGTGGCCTTCCAAGATTTGAGTCATTGTCATGCATGTTTGTGCCACACAAATTCATCATAAGCATTTCACACCTTCTTGTTTATTCAGCTACAATGAAGCTTTGAGGTATTTTCTTTTGATCTCCTACACATGAAATAAATCTCTGAAGTCCTGAGGTCATTTTTAGTTAAGTTCAAGAACTTCTCAAAGTTGAGTGTCTGTGGGGGTATGAATGTACATGTTATTTACGTGTATATTTGCATAATACCATAAAACACACAGTACAGGTAAAAAACCTGAAGAGCTAAACAGCATTTAAGCAGGACTCATATCTCCATCCTCCTCTGTCCCAGCTTGATGTGAACCACTGTGTTTTGCAGAAATAAGAGTGAACTTGTTTCTCTGCTAGGCTGAGCACTCCTGCAAGATCTTGGGGACAGCATTTGGTCCCACATGGAGGGAAAGCCTCCTTAGCATCGGCATGGTTCCACCTGACTCCTACTGAGTTCGGGATTCAGCAGCATCAGAAGCCCTGGTCTCATGTAAACATTAGTCCAGCAGTTGCTCTCCAGCCCACGAGCCAGAGCTCTGCACAGGGGTCACTGAGTAATGTGATATTCCTTCAACATGCTTTCGGAACTAAACTACTTCTCTCCCTTCACATGAGCACTTTTGAATTGTTACAGGAGCACAGTATTTTTCTGTTCAGTTCCATGCTGAGCTTGGCTGTGTCCGGAGTTACTATGACATGGATAAATAACTGTTTATCCAGCTTTTGGCTGAAATTTGTTTTCATCCACAGTTTCAGAATAACAGGTCAGGCTCTCCAGTGGCTCAAGCAAGTGTGTTGGTTCAAAACAGATTTCGGAGGCTATGAGTCTGTGATTTGAATAATCAGTGATCTGAATCAGGCCTTAAACAAACTGAGGGAATGATGTTGTTTCTTTCTTCAACTTGTAAAAAAGTACCCACCTTGGAATACGTTATATTAAATTAACTCTTTCAATTTCCCAGTAGGACTGCACAGAAGTCATCACTGGAGTTATAACATTGTAGGATTTGAATCATGCCTCTCATATGGCAGACATATGAATTAGAACAGTTTTCTGAACTAAATGGAAATAACCCAAAATATATGTGAAATGAACACTTTACCATACCTCTAGATGTTCTAAAATAGAGCAGTGATATTTTGACATGTTTCAGGATATTCTCATGTATAGATATTTTGATAGGTGTAGAATTATGTTGATGTTTCACAAAGTGATGTTACTGCAATAAAGAAATCCACATTTAAAAATTCTAGTGAAGCTAGAGCACATGATAAGGCAGACTTTCCCTTGATGTGCAAGCCTCTGAGGCAGGAGTCAGATTTCTAGCTTATTACCTTCCTTAATGTTGCCAATTTTTGTCACTCATGTTCGCATATGAAGGTTTTTACCTAGAATGATATTGGAAATCCATAAAAAAATATGGAGTGCAGAACTTGAAGAGTCATTTTCATTTGCTGAAGATGAAGGTGTAAACTTTTTGTCTGATTTTCTCTGGCTACGAGGCAAAACGCTAAATGTTGTCTTTTGGCTTGTAAAGACCAAATTAGTCTGGGATCCACTCCAGCCGTCTCTGTTACAGTGACATCTTGGCAATCACCAAACGCTCCCAATCTGGAGCAGGTATTGCCCAGGATCAGAAGGGATGTTGTACCCAGATCATTTAAATAAGGTAGGTCTTACACTGACCACAGCGTTAAGAACGGCAGCGGTGTATGTAAAAATACTCACGTTTTAGCCCAAGTCACAGTTAAGTTTTTCAGCTTCCACTGAAACCCACCCTTCTTTTACCAGAACTAATTAAGTTGAAGCCAAGCACAGGCACATGTGAGGGAATGCACTCTGTGTTACAGGGTAAGTGTTCTTAGACAAGGGGGCACCAAGGAGGCCTTTTTCCCTGAGCCTGCTTTCAGCATTTTTTCTTATAAAACTCGTGGCTCAGAGATCAACAAGTTTATTTTTTCCTGTTTATACGAGATCTGGGATTGGAGTTCTGCAGACAGAACAAGTTCTTGCTGTTGGCTTTTGCTGATCACTGTGGTTGTTGATGAGCAGCTGAACGGAGATTTCCAGGAGGGACAGTGTTTTGGAGCCCCATGCATTGCTATGGGCAAGGCACACATCAGGTCACATAGGAGTTCTTTGCTTTAAGGCGTGTAGCTTTGAGGCTCTATATAAAAATAAGAACAATAAGATTAAATGAAAAACTTCTAATAGTACAATCCGAGAAATATTCTTGGTGAAGGCAGAATTAGAAAGACTTACCTTATTCCACTCACACAAATTACAGATTCTAAAGCTGTGTAACCCTTAGAAATTAATAGATAATATTTTACATATAAGTCTACTAGCAATATGTTACTTATATGGAATTTTACTGATAGTGAATATCTCATTATTACAGTTTGTTGTACAGGCAGCATAGAAGTCACATTTTAAGGACTTTGAGGAATAAAGCTAAACAGAACATTAAATTTCTCCAAAGAGAATGATGGAGATCTATGGCTCATTTATTTAAGATCTTGTATGCCTCTGCAAAATGCATTTTAGCTAATATTTAGAGATAATGTTAATGGTATTTATTAACTATTCATTATACTACATAGCCCACTAGAGGGCTGCTTTTCAAATAAATTGCATCCAGGGTGTTAATAAAAGTGTTAAGTGTTTAAAAACAAAAAATATGCAACGTGAATATGCATATAATTTTACCACATTATTTTGTCAAATATCTTCTATTACTGCATGTTATATACAGAACATACTAAAACAATTTAAGTCATGGCCCCAATTCTACAAACATTTAGACTATGCTTAGCTTTAAGTATATAGTTAGACTTTCCTTATAAGCTACTGATAAGTTTAGTGTTAAAGAGATGCCTGAATGCTCCTGAGACTGTCTTCTGTCACATATCACACCGTCTCTGGTTGTGGAGGGGCAAAGTTCCAATGTTTATCCCCTGTATTTGATTTGAATATTGCATAGCAGAGGTATTTTGACATCTGAATGACAGGTCACAGCTTCAGTTTGGAAATCATGTGTCAGTAGTAATTTCTTCTCTTGTGCTCTGATTGTGACAACGCCCTCCACCTTCTTTACAAATTTTTAAAGAACACGACAAGGAAACGAGGAGATTATAATGTTAAGAAAAATACAGGAAACCTGATTTTCAGAGACAATTATCAGTCTATATTGATTTATGTTTTCCTCATGAAACAGTATATAAAGCACAAGTATTCAAGTGTCACATTGGTTCATGAATTCCTTTACAGTAGCACTGTGTGATTTAAAGGAGCAGAAGTGCCAAGTGATGTGGCAGTTGCCATGACAACTACAGCAATTCAATTTTTATTCAGTATCATGTAAAATGAAACAAGATACGGTTTGCCTTGTGGCTTCAGGAACTCATGCATCCTGCCAGTGTTATTCCTTTTTGTCTTTTTTTAACATTGTGCCATTTAAATAGTAGCATGTGTTTGTTTTAAGGATTTATCTTGGGTTTAGGCCATGTCATGCCATTGTTTTTAAAGCAGAGTTTCCCTTACAAACCATTATAAATCTGTAGAGAAAGGAGATTTAGACAGCAGCGCTGGCTACGTAAAGCCAACTGCAGGGTAATTCTGCTCAAGAATCAGTGTTATTATCCACCCTGACTATGATTTGGCAGACTGCACTTGACATATTCATAAAGAAGATATGCAGAATCTTTAAATAGGAGAACATGATTGTTTGTACTAGATATCTTACTGATTCATGAAATTCAGCAGCCTCCTTCTACCAGCAGCCATGAGTTCTTTATGACTCAAAGGAAAACAAAATCTTCAGTGGTGTAATGGGTAAGCTGGGGAAGCTGTAAATTAAGATTAAATTCTCTTGAACTATCTGAAGTCTGAGGGATAGAGACGGTCAGAAACTGTAAGAAGGGAGATTCTTTCACCTCCACTGGTAGGAGCTTGATCCTGGCAGGAACAGGTGGATTTCAAACAATCTCAAATGCAGATTTAACTGTTTAAGGAGAGAAAGAGGTGGCAGATCCTGGTCCCTCAGCCCTCTTTCTAGGAGACCCTGGGCAGCAAATATTCCCATCCGGGTCAACTCGGAAAGCCACGTGCAAGGACGTCTGCTCTTAGTCCATAAGCATAGAGGAGTAATTGTCTAATTCTAGGATTCAAACTGTGAGACATCCAGCCTTGCTATATGAGTCTTTCACATCAGGGGCGTTATAGCTGCATCAGTGCTGGTAAAGTAAACAAGAACAGGGCACAGAGCCTGTCATGGTCCCACATTTGTCCGTACTGTTAAATTGTTGTCATAGTCACAGTGTGTCCTGTGCCAACTAGTACTCTTCTGGGCTGTTTGCTTCTAAATCTAAGCAAGATCCAGGCCAGGGACCATTCATAGCAGGCAGTTTCAGTGTGGTTACCTTTGGAGCACAGGCATAAAGGCATGTTAGAATTGAATAAGAATAGAATTAAAACTTTAGCTGCAGGTGAAGTGACTTTTTTTCCGCTATCTGTCCATCACTTCAGCATCCTTCAGAATGCAAGGCTTTATGTGTTACACATATAAAAGCATATTTCTGTCAGAATACTCTTAATAAGATTCTAAATTTAAGCATGAGGACTCCTATTAAATTAGTTTTGTTGAAGCTCAGTTTAGGGCTTTTTTTTGCATTAATCAGCAAGATTTATCCTGATGAGATAGTTTTAAGACTTAGTTAGGCAGATGTTTGAGTTGCTTTGACTAAGTGTAGTTTTAGTTCTTTAGTTTCACCCTTTGACTGGTTTGGGGGGGGTTGTAATTAGAATGCAAACATACTTCACTGAATTACTAACTCAAAGTTTTTGTAGAAACAGCAATGTAATGGCTCACGAGTCCCCAGCAGGTCTCTGTTTTCGCTTTGGTATGTGTAGGTATCTCTGATTCATATTGCTGGGCACTAGGCACAAGCATTGAAGAGATAACTGATAGATAAGGAGAGAACTGGCAGATATAGTGCAGCTCCAGCAAAACACCCATTTCAGTGAAGAATTATATGTGTCTATGTACTGCACACCAAGACTTGGGTAGGGCGTGAACACAGCACGGAAACAGCTCCTGGGTCAGTGTGACTGCTTTTAGTGCTGTGGAGAGATCTGTCATAGAGTGATTTTTCCATGTGATCTGAACATATCAAGTGTTTCAATATCAGAACCTGTGACGAGGAAAAGGGACAGGATTCAGTGCCACAGAAAAGTGACCTAGTCCATTAATGCCCGAGGACCACTGCAGTTGACAACAGTTCACTGTGCACTTTGCTCTTGCAAAGAGGTGTCATTTTGCAAACTATTTATGTCTCTGGTTCTTTACCTTTAGTAGGTACAGTAATGAGTTCATTTTGCAAACATCAATGCTGGGTTTATGATACGGATTTCACTGGATTGTTAAACTGTTAATTTACAGATCTTTACTAAGTGAATGCAAACAAATTCTGGTCCTCAAAGCTCTGCTAATGCACAATGCTTGAATTTTAATTTCCAGTCCATCTTAGATTACAGTGATGAAAAAAAATATTTAATCCCTCGTTAACACATGAATAAGCAGAAACTGTCATTTCCCACCAAACAATAACGGGATTATCTCAAGAACTGTCAGTTTATGTGAAAACATTATGTTGCCCAAATTTTCATAAAAATTAGCAGTGGGTAATATTCAAGATCAGAGCAATGGAAAGAGGGAAATCTGCATTCATGGCAATAAATATTCATATTTGTCTGCTCAGGAGATGAAAATCTAATCAAGGGGCTATTGATGCACTGGCTTTTTTTCTTTTTTTTTTTTTTTTTAACCAAGATGTTTCATCTAAATTGGGTTTGATATGGAAATTAGTCTTACTCCAAGTCCTCCAGGCCATGAGCATGCTGGGATAACACTGGAGGTGTCCAGTACATCAGATGTTGCTGCTGGCATCTGATTCTACAGACAACAAACACAATAAAATAAAATAAAAAGTTGACAACATCTCAAGGGTCAAGCTCCCAGTGGCTTAGGGTGTTGTGGGTTTTTTTTCCTCCCCTGAACATTTTAATTTTATCCCAGTTAAATCCTTAGTACTGCAGGGTTAAAATTGTCGTCATTTTTTGCTTTTGTTGACAATTACCATAAATCAGAAGACACTCTGCATGAAGCTTAATGAAATATGTATGATATAAAAATGGGAAGAAGATAACTGCAGTATGCTGCTTTAGGATTTTGTGTGTGTATCTATGTATCTGTGCATGCGCATGCACAACCTCAAGAGCTAAGTTGTATTTTGTGTGCTGTGCACTGAATGGAAGAGTCAGGCAGCTACTGACTGGAAAACATATAAAAAAACATATCACATGAATAAAATGTATCATAGTTTATTCAAAAGTGAATGGAGTATGTTTTCCATGTCAGTAAGTTCAATTAATATACTTGCCTGTTAAAATACTCAGTTAAAAATATTTCTTGATACCTTTTTTTTGTTTTACTTGTGTGAAAATCTGGTTCATCCTAAAAGAAGTGTTTACCTTGACATACTTTAGTAGCAGTAGTAGTAGTTGTTGTTGTTGTTATTGTTGTTGTTGTACATAGTATCTTGTCCTTTGTTTTACTTCTTGGGGGTTTTATGACCTTTTTAAAAAAATTAGACACGTAACCAAGGTCCTGATCCTACACATAACTGCATCTATATAAATAAATACACACACACACCCCCCTTGTATGTGTGTGTGTATAAATAAAGATGTCCTTTTGTGAAAGGGTGTTGTGTTTTCTGAGTTCTACCTGACAGACCTGTGGGTGCACCTGGGCACTGGGTGGTTTCATCCAGCTACTGATTGTGCACACACGAGCAGTGTGTGAATCAGTCCTTTCAAAACTCAAAATGCCATCAGTGAGTTTATTTAATTCCTGGAAAAATTGTCATACGAAAAGCATCTTTTTAAATTTGGAATTGGGCAAAAGTCCTATCAGCAACATTCAGCTATATTGCCTGTAGCAGGAGAGAGCAGAAAGATAGGCAGAGCCTACTCTGAGAAAAAGAATGTTCCTACTGACCAAGAAAAGGGAAGAGTTACAATACAAATCTTGCCTGTTGAGAAGATTGCATCCTTTCATTATCAAATCTATACCAAATAGGAATATGGAGATATGGGCTTGTACTGTTTCAGAATTCCAGTAATTTGTGCAATAAATCATTGCAAAGCAAGTATAAGCAGCCTGTGGAGTGTGGTGTACATGTATTGGCAGACTTGATATCTTTTACTGTACAATCTGTGCTGGCATCTTTGTCCAAAATGTTTTTCACAGACTTTATCTTCCTAATCTACTCCTTTGCCAAGCTTAGTGAAAACAAGAAAAGAAATTCATGTATCATGTACAGCAGATGGGTGTTCAGCGGCATACAGGTGTCTGGCGTGCAGCTGCCAGATAATGTAAGGTAGGTAGATATTTCATGGGAAATCCTATTCCTTGTTCCTAAGAGAAAGAGTTGTCCATTCTTCTAGTGCTACCTGCACTAGCAAGATGTACACCTGAGAGTATTAATGGCCCCTCTTAACTCTTTCCCATTTGATCAGAGTAGTGCTTAGATGGCAGCTGCCTTTTTTCTCTTTGCCTTTTCCCAGGACACTAAATTGGCTCTGAAGTTCATCATTTTCTGCAGCAGAACAGCAGCAGCTGAGGTTAGGCAGCATCATTTGAACTGAGTTCCTCTCTATTCACCTTCTTACATGTCTTGCTATTAATTTTAGCATAAATCATAACTGTTTCATCATGGAGAAAATTGGAAATCCTTCATATATAGCAAGTGACTTAGGTTACAATAGATGAATATGTAGGAAAAATTATCAAATCAGTTTTAGTCACTTCTACTGAAATGCTGATTTGAGTTTGTCTTAAGTAGAGAGATTATGATTAGAGAAGTATCAATCACAGAATCATAGAATCATCGAATGTTTGGGTTGGAAGGGACCTTAAAGATCATCCAGTTCCAACCCTCCTGCCATGGACAGGGTCACCTTCCACTAGATCAGGTGGCTCAAAGCCCCATCCAGCCTGGTCTTAAATACTTGAGCCATTGTATTAAGCCGTAATACGTCTCAAAGTAGCATCTGGAGATGAGCAATGCAGTGCTACTTGTATGTAATATATCTGATGCAGTGTGAGTACTCACACCCCTAACCTCTGCAACCAATTTTATCTTTTTAAGGTGCTATGTATTAAGTAATATCCTCAGGTTCTTACCACAGGTAAGAAAGAGGCTTCAGGTGCTTCATGGACCTCAGCTGTGGCCCTGGGTTCCATTTCCAGTCACCTTCACACTACTGAAGTATCACAGGCAGCTTCAGAACGTGCACTCTGATTTTCCCCACAGAAGTGCCATGTGTACGTTTGGTAGTACTCAGCAGGATACAGTTCTCTGTGCTGAAGAGCTTCTTGATATTGTGAATGTTTGCCATTTGGATGAAATCAAATCTTTTCCTAGTTTTTCATGACAGAAGCAGAGACCCAGAAGAGAGGGGAGGTGTAGGTCCTCATGCAGAAGGAGGTCCTCATGCAGAAGGAGGTAGACCCTGATTTTCTGCACAGCTTTCGATGTGGGCTAAACCTAATTAGCTACACCGAGCAGTAGCCTCCTGGAATTGTTTCATTTTATGTAGATATTTTAATATTCCAGATAGCTTATGAGAACCTGGGACAGGTAGGTGTTCAACATAGCTTTTGTGAGTGAAATGAGTGAGTTTGGTTTCCCATAGGAGTGCTCTGACACTAAACTGTAAATGGTGGTAAAGTTTTCTGTCACCTGATCATTAACAAAAAGTCATGGTTTTGACATGAAAAAAATTTCCTGTTCAAAGTTTTCCTAAAACTTTTGTGGATCTATGAAAAAAATCCCTCTGTAGCAAATTGATATTTCTTTGCATAAATCATTTAATTGAGAAAAGGCTGAGTAGCTTTGATTAACAGGGGCATTACAGTGATGCTTTCTAGACAGGATTGGGATCTCTCTGGGTACCTGCCCACACATAAAGTGACAGGAAAACTATGTCTTTGAGTGATTAAGATAATCACTGAAAAAGACAAGATTACAAAAGAAAGGGAATAAAAATTATCATCTTTCTTATTTTAAAATTAAGTATTCAAGTTATAAGGATACTAAATTAAATTATCCAGATTTAGAAACAAGTCCATTAGCAATTTGTGTCTAGATCCAAAGTCCAGCCCGATGCCGGAACCAGATGCTCACCTTTCCTGCCCAATAGTGTGCAATTCCAGAAGCATCAGGAGGGAAGCTTATCTTCAGACTTGACTTAACAAAATGTTTTAATAATCCTAGCTATGAAATGCTAGGAGCTGATCTTGGATTTTAACAATAGGAGGCAAAGTGGTTGTGATACTGTATGGTATGTAAATTATATGCAAAGTATATTGGCATGCAAATTTGAATGCTGAAAGGAAAATCATTCTTTTCTAAACCAGAGAAGAGAATTTTTCACCCAGATAAGCCATAATCTGCTGATAATTTTTTTTAACAAACTGACAGTATTTCATTAAGTTTTGAAACATATAATAAATATATAAAATAAAAATAATTTTGTCTCCTTTCTAAACAAATTCAGTTTCTTTACTTTGCTGATACCAAGAAGGCAAAAATGCTAAAAGTCTGTCAGATAACTAAGATCACACAAGGAAGCCATGTTATAAGAAAAAATTAATTATTAATGTGTGAAATTTAAATTGTCATTTTAAGATTTTAATCTTTTGGTTTCAGCAGTCAAAGCTTGGAGTAGATCCAGGTGTTGTCTGTGACCTTGTTGGTCAGTAACATCCACAGTGGCTAATACCATGTTGTTATTGCTGTTTTGTATCCCTTAGACAATGAAATGTTCCTCCATCTATTGACATGGTGAACTTTGGAAACGCTAATGGGGAGATACAGAATATTTCAGGAATAGGTAATGTTCACAGGGCATGACAAGTTACACTTGGTTGTCTCTCTGGCTCACCAATAACGCAATGATATTATTAAGCATATTTTGTTAAGTGCAGCAAGAGAAAGCAGAACAATAGTGGCTGTGTGCTGTCTTTTCTCTGTTTTATCTTTTTCATTTTGAGCCTGAGTTTTGTGCCAGACTACTAACCGGTGGCAATGGGCTGGGGAAATGCAACTTTCACTAAGATTAGGGAATGTGCAGAAAACCATGTGTGAAATCCTGATTTGACAAGGATGAACAGACTGGTGAGGGCACCAAGACATTTTGTGAAGTGAAACCATATTTGTACCCAACGTGTCTAGAAAAAACCTGTAACAACCAAGGTGCCAAAAGATCCCACCCAGGAGACAATAGAATGACATCCTCATTATACCAGTCAGGGAATAAAGGAGGTGCAGAATTCATTCTGCCCTTTCCAATTACTGGCAGCTTATATTAATTGATGGTAGTGGAACAATGTGTGTGTTGTTGTGCTCTGGGGTGATTATCCTTGTGAGACTGTAAGTTCAACAGTTGTCATGCAATTTGGAGTTGCAGGCTGGCAATTTTTGTAATTGAATCTCAGGAAATAAACAAAATATGGCAACTTGATACATTTTGAGCAATTAAATTTCTGCTGAATTTTCTGCTTCATGCTGGGGACTCCCAAATTCTCAGCCAGATTCTGTCTCTGATTAGGAATGCAAATAACCTCAAAGAAACAGAAGAAGAAAGCTATCTTTATTGTATATATGTCACAACAATGTATTGTATTGGCACCTGCCCTTAATTCAAAACATAGTCTTAAAAATCTGCCATCAGACCACAAGTCAGGAAAGCAAACTGAAAAATTGTCTCAGCTGCAGCTTTTCTGGCTCAGGAGAGGGAGAACCACAGAATTCCTCATTGTAAAATTACTTATTTGCAGGGTATGAATTCAGTACTCCTACCCAAACTTTTCAGGATGTAAAGCTTTCAGAGCAAGGTCTCTTCCTTGCTTCATGCCCAGTGTCTAATATGTTTATTATTAATTATCATGATGTAGCACCAGGGAACCACCAGGAGCCACTAGGCTGGATGCCCTCATGCTAAATACCTGACAGATTAACAAATGCTTAAAGGTTTGCTGGATCATTTCCTGAGAAGACAAATGATACATGCCGTTATTTCTTTGATTCAATCCTGCTCATTTACAGGGCTGTACACCGGCTCTGTTTCGTGGGACACTGGAGGAGTGGGCAATCACAGACATATTCCAGGATCTCAGTTAATAAGACTGGCTCTGGCTTTTTCCAGAGCTTTGGAAGTCTGGCTCACAGTTTCCAAGACTTCCTGCACCCTTACCCTCCAGTGAGCTATGAGCCCACTGATTAGAAAAGTCTATTCGTAGCTGACATTATCCACCCCAAACTTAGTTGTACAGACACTTAACTGAATCATCTGTGATAGGAGTATAGTCAGCTGAGCTCTATAATCAGCAGAGTCCAGCCATGATTGGAAATGCCTTGTATTTCTCACTGCTGATTAAAGGGAAAGCCAAAGGCCGGGGCTGCATAGTTAAATTGAATTCCGTTTAAAAGCTAAGGCTGAATAGATTGGATCTCCACTACGTCTCAGGTGTCAAGATGATTCTGTCATATAAATAACTAGGTAAATTACGGATATCACAGCCTTTAGTGTTGGCCGAAGGTGTGAATGGTGCAAATAATGTCCATTGAACTCTATGTTGGTCTGATAAGCCTGTCTTAGGGATTCCTGAGTGTGATCTTCAACCATTTGTGGTCATGTAGAATGTGAGCACACTGAGCTTCAGCAGTCAGATAATCAAAGCCCAGCAGGTTTCCCAGCCCTTGTGCATTTCTACGAGGCCATACTAGACCTCTTTAGTCCTGTCTAACACTCCATGTAGTCCATACATTGATGGCCCACTGGTTAACTTACCTTCCAGGGCAACCCTTTGAGAACTGCTGGCCTACACAGTGAATAGACTGTAGCCTGCATTAGTTTCATAGCTGATCAAGAGTCTGTTCTAGTAGCCCGAAGCACTCTCTTTACAGGAAACGAGTTCCCTAATATTGATGTTTGAATACAGAGACAACAAAGATTTCATTCTTTTTTGCCTGGTGTTGAGAAGTGGCATGAAGTTGACCATGCTGACAGGGCACTTTGCAAGGAAAGAGGAAGGTGTCTGCTGTAACTAAAGGATATTTCCTTCTATTCTTTTCCTTTTTACTTTGTGTTAAAGATGTATGACTTCCCACTCAGCACAGCTTGCAGTGCGCCTTTGTTTTCCAAATTAGAAAAACAAAACAAGCTGTTTCTCGATATAGTTGTCGGGCAGTTTGCTGCATCAAGCTGTGAGCAATGTATGCCATGGAAAGAGCCCTGGCTGATGCCAGCAGAGGAGATGTGTGATGGGGATGCAAAAATAGTGATGCCACTTGGAGTGTATGCAAACAACTGTGTTTCTCTTCTAGTAGTGTAGAAACCCCTGGTGTGTCCCCGAACCTCAAAGCTAACTCAGAAGAAAAAGATAATAATGTTGTCATCTTTTATTTTGTTATTTCTTTCCACTGCTTGCTCACCCCTTCCTACGAGATGATAAGGAGTCTCATGGTAGGGGACAGAGAGCTTACCATGAAGAAAATGTCCAGTTGCAGATCTGTACCTGTAGGGACATGCTCCAGTCTCCATATGAGCTCATATCCCAAACCTGGAGCCTCTGGTTTTAGCAGTTCTAGGTCCCATGCGTTCTGGATCAGTCAGAAGAGGGAGACAACTCTCACACACTGTAAAAATAATAAGTTTAGAAGGGTGAAATACTTTTGAATATATCTTGATTACTTTTAAATAATTTACTTGAGATTACATGATTTTCCAGGGCAAGGAATAACACCACAAGTCATTCTTAGAGATAAAGCAAGTCTTTTTGCCAAAAGAGTTTTCAGATTATATACATACATACATATATACGTATTTATATATCTATATACATAGTGAGATATATATATATATATA